>OY986048.1:38812509-39253738 GCA_963920205.1 Stenodema calcarata | reverse complement strand
CATTTTATTCGATTTTCTGAATCTACGTATCTTGAAACGTAAACCAACAAATGTTGACATGGGGTTAAAAAAACTTTTTCTTTGGGCGATTCCGATGGTTTGTTATTGAAGATAATAAACCAAAATTGTATAAATTGTAAATATTTAATCATTTAAGGATGTAATTAGAATGTAGATATCGGTTCCAAGTTTGTAAATACTTCTTTTTTATTAGTTAGCATCAATATGTGAATAAAAGAATTACTTGGGAAAGCTTTTTTGTACACTTATTTAAATTATTGGCGGGAATTGCCCTACTTCAATGATCAGCGCTATACCTACATGATTTCTGTGTCAAACTAAATATGACAGATAGATCGATCTGCCTGCAGCAACTGACGCCACAGGTAGTATAGTATCCATAGTATAGCATCCACCCAGCACAATCTTTTATACAAAGTGGGCGTTCCTATCATTCTTCCGTGGTATTACTTATACCAGGACCGTCACATCATAACGGTAATGACGGACCTTATAATTAAATTATACTAAAGACAGTTGATATGAATTTTGCGACCAACCAGAGTAAAACTCCAGGTTGGTCTAAAAAATCTATAAGAGGGATAAGTTCTCGAGCGTTAGTCCAAGTTTGGGTTACCAAAGTTGGACTAACACTCGAGACCCTATCCCTATTAATCAGGTGGACAATTATCTCCGAACCTGATCATCAATAAGTGACGAGAAAAGTATTTGAGTTACCTACGAGTGGATCTCATTTGACCACTTGTTCAATTCGACAATGTGGAATCAAAAAATGTTCCAGTTACCAATTATCCGTGAATAAGTGGTGCCACATAGAGCACAGAGAAGCTGGCGTCAAAATTTTTATTTTTGCATGAAGCGGAAAACCGTTTCTGGAATATTTGATTATTTACTAATTATTGTATAATGTTATAAGTTTAACCTATATTTTCTATATAATTAAGTACCTATATTATTATTTCAAGTCTTTCAAGTCCGATGTTTTTGGACATCGATGTTTATAGAAGAAAAAACATCGATGTCGAAACATCGATGTTTTGTTCATCGATACCCATCCCTACTTTTTGGTACACTTATTTAAAATATTGGCGGGAATTTTCCTACTTCAATGATCAGCGCTATACCCACATGATTTCTGTGACAAACTAAATATGACAGATAGATCGATCTGCCTTCAGCAGCTGACGCCACAGGTATTATAGTATCCACAGTATAGCATCCACCCAGCACAATCTTACACACAGAGTGGGCGTTCCTATCATTCTTCCGTGGTTTTACTTTTATCAGGACCGTCACATCATAGGGGTAAGGACGGACCTTATAATTATTGAGCACACGGCAAACTAGTTGATATGAATTATGAGACCAACCAGAGCAAAACTCCAGGTTGGTCTTCCAAAAATTGGTGGAAAAGAAAATTTAACTTGTCGAGGACTGTTTCAGAGTTACGACCTGATCTCATTTGACCACTTGTTCAATTCGACAATGTGGAATCAAAAAATGTTCCAGTTACCAATTATCCGTGAATAAGATGAATAAGATCATCGATAGTGGGAGTCTATTGATTTCATAATGATTTATAGCTAGAACGCCCGATAAAATTTAATGCCGACCCTGCAATTTTATTGATAATAATAATAACGGCATCAAGAAACGATTACGCGGGTGAACTGCGCTCTAGCGAAATCCGTTGAAACTACTAACTTGACAAATCTGGATCACAGAATCACTCTACTGCAACTCGCGTACTTTCAATTGTTTCAATCATCACTCTACAGTTTCGTGTACAAGGAATTTCACATGCATTTCGTGAGAGGGGGTAATGAATGCATGTCAATAAACGAAATTACAAGTACAATAGTCAATTTAAATCTGCATGTTGGCAAACCTACTTTTCTGAAGGGGCCATCTGCACCTTTACCCACGAATCAGATAAATATAAATTGATATAATATATAAATTGTTAATTATTATATATGAATTATATAATAATATATAAATTATATAATAATATGTATGTACAGGGTTTCTATTGTAACTGTGTAACAAACTCAGGGAATCGATTTTGCAGGTATTTTGCAATAAAAAAATGCCTCAGAGTTTTTTTCTTACTCAACTAAAAATCCGACTTTTTCAACTTTTAACATTTTTTCGTCTTCTTGACCTTGTATCTGTAACACTGCCCTAACTCCCTTCAATTAATGTGTAAAATGCAAGTTGAGGTTACCGTTGGAAATAACCGTTAAAATAACCGTTTTTGGTTTGTTATCTTTAATAATATTGGGGGTGGGGTGGGGGTAAAAATTTTTTTTCTTTGGTCGATTCCAATGGTTCATTATCGAAGATAATAAACCAAAATCCGTCCGTCTGCCGTACGCCGTCCGCGGCACTTTGCCCAGTTAGCTTTGAGCTAAAATTTCGAAATTTTTGTTACGGGTTCCGACTAACCCCACAATGATCCTCGCAACTTTTCATAACCCTAGGTCGACGGGAAGGGGTTCAAAACGAATTTTGAAATTTTGTTGAAATTTTTGAAAATTTCAAAACTCGAAAAACTCCCATCAAACGGTATGTTTTTTGACATTTTATGTCTTTACTATGGCTCATAACTCAAAATGTGTGACGAAGAAAGCGTTATGAAAAATTTCTAATGATTTTCAAGTACAACCCATTCGTTGCTACGGAACTTTAACTTCGCCAGTTATCATCGTACAAAAATCGTTCACCACTCGTTGGATAGCTCTCGATTTACCTAACCATATTACGCTAACCACTGCGGAGTGCGTGGCCGACAAGCTGCAGTATGAGCGTGATTGTTTAAATAATTGTTTACACGCAGGTGATCATTCTCAATAATTTATATAAAATTTTTTAAATTAAAAAAAAAAAAGTACGAGGTACGTGGTACGTGGTGAGGGTGTGGGAGGGGGCGCAAAGACATAAGCTGTCCCTCGTGGTAGCGTACTTGTACGAAAGCTGTACCCACTTTATGGTTGCTTTGAATCACGAATCCGATGTTTTCGGAAGCAGCTCTACTGGAAAATAGACAAGCAATAGTTCAATTATTGAACTCCTTCCAAACTTCCAAGTTTCAAGCATCATCGTAGAGCTGGTATAATTGCGTAACCCGAATTTCACAATTATTTCATATTTAGATAGAGTTTATTTCTTAGAATTTTTTAAGACCATTCACAGCTTTGTACGACCAGCCGTTCGTTCACAATGACGGCTCAAAGTTGGAGCAGAACGAAAATCGTCAACATGAGAGTGAATCGTGAGGCAGCCTGTCGGGACCATTTTCGAACTGGCCCAGCTGATTCAAACAACACATGGTTTTCAAATATCGAGTTAATGAATAATATTTAATAATAGTTATTAATAATGAAGCATAAAAATTATAAATAACCAACAATAAATATTAATAATTGTGTGTGGTTTTGTTGACCGTCAGTAACAATGATGTTGAGTCAAATGACCGACCCTCGACATCCCTCAACATCAATATTAATAATTTACACTACCTACTTGATAATAATTATTAATAATTAATGTTAATTCATAATAATAATTAGTCCGTCATTCAGTGATCTACACAGAAGGGTGATCTGTACAAAGAAGATAATAAACCGTTGTGTCTAGAATTTGCAGAGTTTTTTTTTATTCTTAACAAACTTCCTACTGAACTGGCATTCTTTTTCCATTTGTCCTTACATCAGCTGTATAGTTATTTCCTGCATCCCCCATTTTCAGTCTAAAGAAAATCTCGTATCTTTTAGATGAGGAAGTAAGCCATACATAACAGCCCTACGTCTATTCAGGCTTATAATAACGAGGTAGTGTAAAAATGAACATCAAGCGCGTATAAAATGCATCAAGTGGTGTCCTGGTGCCTGGAATCAAAAGAAAATATATTTGAACAGTTCGGAGGAATTACTTCGTACAAATAAATTTCCCAAGACTCTGAAAATCACTCGAGAAACGAATTTTTGACCATTTATACAATGTATCCCAGTAGTAACTTTCAACATGAAAAAAAAAGGATGAAAATGTGTACCCTTTGTCAAAGAGTAGTGAAAATCAACAGAATGCAATAAAATTGGATAAATGCAATAAAAACTGAATATTTCAATGAGCAGCACATAGCTACATAATAAACTTGGTTATTTAGGCTGTTGAAAAAACGTCACATGGTTGGCAAACAAGTCGTTTTATTCTGAATCCCAATTACAAATCATAAAATCACATGACACTAGAACTAAGAATGCTTGACTGAGC
The DNA here is from genome assembly GCA_963920205.1 of Stenodema calcarata. NCBI lineage: Eukaryota > Metazoa > Arthropoda > Insecta > Hemiptera > Miridae > Stenodema > Stenodema calcarata. The sequence goes on along the minus strand of OY986048.1, from coordinate 39,249,442 downwards.
AACTTAAAACCAACTCATATTCTCCAATAATAATTAACAAAGTGCAATGTCTGCCCAGAATGGCTTACATCCATAGAACTGTTTTGTATGCACATAAACATCTGAATTTATTTACCAAGCAATCGGTGGTTAAGCCGACGCGATCAAATGCCAATTATGTCCTCCAAATATCACAATCTCAGAATGATTTCTTCACCCGACAAATTCTATTTGAACAGTTACCGCTCTTAACTAAGACTGAATCAACAGGAAAATTTGAAAAATTGGTTCTTGAATATTTTGAAGTTGGAAATAACGGAAGTAAAATTATAGACAGGTTTAATTTAGGATAATTAGAGTGTAGGTAGTTTTTGAGTAACTTAGACTATTTGAGTATTTCAACGTGCATGTCGTACCTATATTTTTTGCACTGAACACCTATTACCAATCAAAATAAGCGTTTCAGACGCACAATTTGTACTACTTATCAAAAAACGAGGACGAGACGAGCCTGGACGAACACAAGACCATAGGCTCAGAAATCCACTTTTGGAAATATCATTATGTACTTAGACTGCAAAAAATGTTTGTTATAATATAACAATAATTTGTATTCAATAAAACAGTACACAATACATAATATATATTGTGTACTGTTTTATTGAATACAAATTCAAGAAGACATTACACAATACATAATATTATTATGTATTGTGTAATGTCTTCTTGAATTAAAATTGAATTTAATTGGATTGAATTGGAGATGGAAACTTCGTTATACCACTCAACTTGAGCTCCTTCTGAAAAATATTGGACAAGTTGATATTGAATAATTTCCTGACGTATGTATTACAAGGGGATGGGTTCGAAAATCCATCCATCCATCATTATTTTTGGATCGTCCTTAGAAATATTGGACTATTAGACAAAAAACGTACGTCAAGTGGGTTGTAGGGCTTCCTCACAAAACACAACATGAACGTGTACCATATTATTTGGTGTACCCAAGATGGGTACATGTTCAATGTTTTAATCGCGGTAAGAAATTTTGTTCGGAGATTTTGAATAATTGGATGGAACGTATGGTGTCATCCCTAGATGACTTTCCAAATACTAACAAAATCAGATCAGTTGTACTGAAGGTTATACAGGTTTTTACGTTTGGGGATGCGCAGGCGTTACGATCTTTTTGATTGAGATGGAAGTAATTTAGAAAGATCTGGGGCCAAACGTTTATATAATCCTTGGACGTTTCATTGAAATCGGCCCGAGACACTAATCAACGCATTGGACACCGGTCTGAAGACAGATAGCAGTGATGAGGCCACCGAACAAAATGAAACCCAAGCGCGCATATTTCAATTCGAGAGGACAGTCTTCTTTTGGCACCTTGGATCGATTCGAAGATTTTTCCCGGTTTGAAAGAGCAAAATCAACGTTGGAGGTACCAAAAGGATTTTTTGGGTTTCAGTCCTGATTTCTTTTACTTAGGCGATGTTTCCGCCAGAGATCCCTGTCGAAAATGCTTGAAAATATGCGATGTTTTTCTTTTTATGAGCCCAGAAAAGCTCCGTCGAGCATCGTTGACATCTTCGAGGTCGTTCTTTCATCTGTTCTGGCGGGCAGTTTGTGGACTATTCGGGTACCGCATTATCTCCTGTAGCCTCTGGACGACCCTGAAACAATATTAGAATTGTACTTAGCTGAATCGGCTGATGTTGAAATTTAACAAATTTTGGTGCCAACTGACCCCGAATATATTAGGAAAGAAACCCCCACACAAATCTTCCACAACGGTTGATTGAACTCCACAAAAACAAGTGGAAATTACGCGCAAATGATACGCGGAAAACGCTTTTTTCTGAATCACTTGGTCCATTTTTTTGCCGTTTATTACCTTAAGCTTTGAGTGAGAGAAACGTCATCACATGATTCAACGTGAAAATATTCCTGATAATGATGAGTCATGTGGTCATGAGTCATTCTCGAATCACTACACCTGCAATTTTGTGACATCTAGATGTTTGGGGTAAGAATATATAGAATATGTATATCCAGATATATCCTGATATATGTATACCCTGAATGTGTATATCCTATAGAATTTCACGTAGAATCCAAATCTTGGACTACTGGATTCTCATTTAAAATAACTCTTATGTTGATTGCGCACTCTGAACGTGTGCGCGAGCATGATTTTTGTCAATATCTTCATAAGAATTCTCCGATCCAGGCGTTTTGGTCAGTGTGCAAGGTATGCAACATGAATTGATGAACGAATTTCTAAAGCAACGTTCCAGTTCAATCCAATCTTCAATTTTCCACATTATCAAACATCGATCACAATTAGTTTCTCTGCAATCGATCATATAACCAAGACAATTGTTAATTGAATGCTACGATTTTTTTTGTGTGTGTGTTTTTTTTTTCCGAAATTTACTCGTGTTTTGAGGGATTTTCAAGTTGAACCGGCACCACCTCTGGTATCAGAACTAATTCAGCTTGTAAGGAAATGTATTTATATAATGTGAAATACAAGATGTTTGGGTCCTGAACTAGTTAGGTTGGCTTATCACACTCTAGTGCACGCTGTATTTCAATTTGGTATACCTACTAGGTAATTATGGGAGGCACGTCCCGAACATATTTGGATCCGAAGTTCCTATTTGAATAAGATTCTGCATGAACCAGCTGTGGTGGTTCCAAATAACGCAAAACCAACTTTAAAACAGTTTTTTATTGAGCAAATTATCAAATTGAAGATTTTGTATGTATTTGAGTTTTCAAATTTCTAAGTTTTAACATAACAGATTAGGTTTTTTGAATTTTTTTCAATTTCCTTTTTTTCAAGTCGACAGGTAGAGTGATGAAAGTTTAAGATTGTAAGGCATTGTAATGGGATATGTAAGAGGTATAATCCGTAAAGCGACAGGTAAGAGTGGCAGATGGATCCATCCCAAGTTCTGCCCGTCCGGGACAGGTAACAGAGGTAGATGGACACACCCCGAGTTCTGCCCGTCAGCTGGTTATTTTAAATGCATAAACGACAATACTGTACACATATATTCCAATGGCGCTAATAATAGCTGGCGTCCTGCCAGTGGTGGCACCATTTTTTTTTTTTTTTTTTTTTTTTTTTGGGGGGCTTTGATAGGCTTATGCCTTTGGTCACGTAGACCTCGAAGTGGGTCTATTGTGACATTGTGCCCCTGTTCCTACACTACAACATTGGTAGTGAGGAGACGGTTTACAGCCTCCTCCCGGATGAAGTGGAGCAGGCTGTTGTCATCGATTTTTGCAACCTCGGAGGGACTGAGGATGCCCTTACCAAGGTGCTTAAATCTTTTGTATGCAAGCGCTGGACAGTTACAGAGTATGTGTTCCGCTGTCTCTGGCTCGCAGTCACAGAGTCGACAGTCATCTGTCCTGCATATTCCCATCTTTTTGAGGTGGTATTTGACTGGACAGTGGTCAGTTAGGAGGCCTGTAACGGCCTTTATGTCCTTCCGGCTGAGGGAAAGGAGAGCCCTGGCTTTCCTTCTGGAAAAGCATACGAACTGCTTGGCTTGTCTCATTTTTGGAGCGCCTTGCCAATGCTTTGTTCTCTGCTTGTCAACCCACTTCCCCACTTCTCGGGCTATGAAGCTCTCTGTAATGCCGAGGAAAGGTTCTGGTCCAGTGGGGTTTGACATGGATGCCTGTTTGGCGAGGCGATCCGCCTCTTCGTTGCCTTCTATACCCTCATGACCCGGCACCCACAGCAGCGTCAATTTGTTGCCATGGGCAGCCATCTTGAGGGAGTTTAGGCAGCTCCAGGTGAGCTTTGATTTTATGGAAAAGGCCGAGATGGCCTTTAATGCTGCCTGGCTGTCTGATAGAATATAGATCTTTGCGCCCTTTAGTCTTTTCCTGGCGATCTCCTGGGCACAAATATCTATTGCATGGGTTTCTGCTTGAAAGATGGTGGCCAAGGCCCCAAGGGGCTTAGACAGAATCTGGGGCCTTTTATCCCCAGGCCTGCTTTTTCATCCATCACTGACCCATCTGTGAACCACAGCAGTGATCCTGGCTCTAATTGAGGCATGCCTCCTTTCCAGAAATCACGATCTTTTATTATTACTCTGAATGGAAGATCAAAATTCATCCTCTCTGGCATTTTGTCAGAGATTGATGAAACCACTGGGTCTACCTTAACAAAGTCAAGGATGGACGCATGGCTATTATGGTGGCACCATAACCAACTCCACGTTTTTATACAGATTGAACATGGACTCGGCGATTTGAAATACACAATGAACGTATTTATAATGGCGTTATGAGTGGCAGCAGTGTTCGTTTCAATAATCCATTTGTCGTAGTACAAGCATACTGTGCTTTTTTATTCACGTCGGTTGTAGGTGTAAATAATGTATAAATAATGTTTGTCGAAATGTGGGGGTGAATCCAGAATTAACGGATTTTTTTCGGAAGGATTCAACTATTTGTGTATTCAAAATGTTGTACACTCGGTTATTGCGTCGAAAATTCGCTTAAAAATGGTTATTCTCCCGGGAAAGTAACCAAGCGGGAAAGCGGAACGTAAACAAACAAAGGGGAAAGGAGAGGATGAAAGAGAGCATTTATGAAAGGGAAAAAAGAGAGAAGAATTTAAAAGCGTCAGAAGGGATTCGTATTTCTTCAAGATGTTTTCATGGGGATATTCAAAGGGGAGAGATGGTTAGGGGAAACCTTCGCAGAGGGGGAACTGACAAAATGGAGCCATTTCTTAAGTGGAGCCCCCTCTCTCTCACTCTTCCAAAAGGGTAAAAGGGGGACCGGGATCAATACAGAGTCCGCTAGCCTCGACTCTTCCTCGACCGTTCTACTACACTCCTACCGATCTACACTCACCCTCCTCCCGCCACCACCACCACCGCCGCCTCTACCATCACTTCCATCTCTTCCGCATGCGGTTCTACACTCAACAAGGATGGTGGATGGTGAGGGGGATGGTGAGGGTAGGTGTAGTGAGAGAGGGGGCCGCCCTCCTCCCGCCACCCTAAACCCTTCTCTCTCGTACACCCTCAATCGCCCCCTCGCTCTCTCTCACTCTAATCTTCTGACTGTACACAGCCTCTTCACGCCACCCAAGGTACACTTCCATCCACAAATACAACCTCCCTCCAACGCCCTCCTCCCTCCTCCCTCCTCTCTCCGCCCCCACGGATATCCCACTACGGCTCTGACCACCGATCCTTCTGCTGCTCAATATTTTTTTTATAAACCCGACTTCAAACCCCGCCCCCGCCACCGCCCCCGCCGTATCCTTCCAGTAAAAACCTGTTGAAAGAAAACCCTCCCCCTCTTTCCCATAAATCTATGAAGGGCGATTGCCCCCAAAATATACATTTTTTTTTCTCCTTTTCTTTTTATTATCCTACCAACCTCATAATTCTGAATCCTGATGACCCAGTGAATGGAATCACCGACTCCATTTCATTGATTTTACCTCAAATCATTCTTTATTCAAATTAACACAAAAATCGAGCAAAAATCATCCTACAAAACAATTTATTATCTTCTGTATCTAATCGTCTGAATACTTAGCCAATAATTATTGTCAAAAGACGGGCATCAAAGTGTGTACGAAATCTTGATTTCCATTTTGGAATACACTGAGCCTGATATTCGGCCATACGTATTTTTTAACGAAACTGACTACTTACCTCAATTTCAACGTTTAAAGTAAATCATTGGAGGATGAGTTGGGACACTGTACAACAATATTGCCTACCGTAGAACCAAGTGTGCCACATGAAATTTCATTGTTTTGGAACGCTGATTCACCTGGCGCTATTCATTTTCTTGTTTGAAAAGGGCATTGAAGGAAACAAAAACAAAAAGGAGGGCAACTAACGATTCCAGGGCCATGAGAGCAGCCACCCATGTGCGTAGCCAACTTCGGTTCACAAGTTGAGTAATTTTTTTGACAGTCATTTCATTTCTCATTGTTATTTTAAAATGCAGTAGAAAGGTTGAAATAGAAATCCCAGAATTATATTGGTACGAATTATTTGTAATTAATTCATCATCTTTATAAACGTTTCATTTATCATTTTTTGATTTTACAGAAGTGGTATTTGCACAAAGAAGAAACAGTTGTGTCAAGAATTTGTAGAGTTTTTTATTCGATTTTGTATTGACTGTATTCGACTTTCTGTATGGACGGCCGCGGGAAATATGTCAGTACAAGGTCTGCGAGAGCCAACCGCGGCCGTCCAATGACTTCTTCACAAGACAACTACCCTGGCTGGCTCAGACACTATTTGAACAGTTACCATATGCAATTAAAACAGCGAAAAGGCTACTGCTTTTCAAAAATGAAACTAGGCAGCTTATAGCAAGTGACCTAGGAATTACAGTCACTTTTGTAAAAACACTAAGTCTTGATATTTACCTTCTAATTAATGTTAGAATAAGTTATGATAAGACACTAGCAGGAATGGCACCGGAATGTTTGGCCTATGATGAAAACACAGAAAAACTGAGAGAGGTCATAGTGACCAAATCTTTAATTACTGTGGATCTAGACGTAAGAAAATTGGTAAACTGCTTGAAAATATGTATTATAACTGTTTTAGTGAATTAATTAAAAAAAAAAAAAACACGTCAACCCCTACTTTGTACCTACTCTTTTCCATTAGCCTAGGGTTATGAAAAAGTCAAGGCTCAATGTCCGAATGTAAAATCTAGTCCGAACACGCACGCCAAATTTCATAGTCTCAGTTTATTTCAATAAGGCAATACAACGTGGACGAGCGGATTTTTTGAAATACAATTTTCGGACTCTACGTATCATGAATCCCCCCCTACCAAGCCCACCGAAATGGTGGGTTCAAAATTCCAATGATTGAATATCATTCCAATTATTGGAGATAAACCAAAATGATGAGAAATTTAATGTAATTTCACGTAGGTTTCTCATCATTTTGGTATATCTTCAATAATTGGAATGATATTCAATTTTGGTGTGTAGGCGGAAGAAAATGAGATATGACCTTTATCCTCCTGATTGGGGAAGTATATTGAGCTCGGTAAGCGTTTCAGGAATTGGATTTTTAGCGAGATGGCACTTATTCAAATGAATCCACTATGAAACATCTGATTTTTTCATCTATTTATTATTTTTACCTCTCGTTGGTGCTTTCAGAAGATTATATTACGGCTTTTCCGGCTCCCTAATTGATAAAAGATTGAGAAGTGGAATAAACGTATAAGGGATAAAAGAGTCGAGTTGTGTAAGTGTGGATCGGCCGTGGGCGAATGGGGCTCTGTGGCCTCAACAGGTTTTTAACCTTTTTCCCATCGAAGGGCTGAAGAGTTTGTCCGTGGGCGGAGGATGACGTCATATGGAAGAGAACATAATAATTAAAATATTATTTTAATTACTCATTGCAATCTGCGTCTTAGAGTGTGTGAGACAATTGAGAAATGTCTTGAAGGTCGAGAAGAGTATCAAAAACCAGCTTTAGCATTCGAGTGTTAGATAACACAGGTCTGCGGTAGACAAATTATCTAGATCTTAAACACTGAATCTTCTAGTATTCTCAGCGCTGATTACGGGGAAAATACTGGAAAAATTCTATCTCGTACAGTTTTGTCACAAAGAGCAAATTAACATCTTGCTGCCCGATGTTTTTGGTCCGATCTTCGATAATTAGCCATTGAATTCGCCCAAGAAAAAAAAGTACACCACCTCAAAATTTAAGGGTTCACATTTCAAGATAAGTCTATACAGAAAATCGAATGAAAAAACTCTACAAATTCTTTACACAACTATTTCTTCTTTGTGCAGATACCCCTTCTGTAAAATCATTTATAAAGATGATGAATTAATTACAAATAATTCCTACCAATATAATTCTGGGATTTCTTTTTCAACCTTTCTACTGCATTTCAGAATAACAATGAAAAATAAAATGACTGTCAAAAAAATTGCTCAAATTGTGAAGCGAAGTTGGCTACGCACATGGGTGGCTGCTCTCATGGCCCAGGAATCGTTAGTTGCCCTCCTTTTTGTTTTATTTTAAAATTCATTCTGCACTAAGATGTATTTTTTTCCTTCAATGCTCTTTTCAAAAAAGAAAATGAATAGCGCCAGGTGATTCAACGTTCAAAAACAATGAAATTTCATGTGCCACACTTAGTTCTACGGTAGACAACATTGTTGCGCAGTGCCAGGGTTGCGCGCTTTCGCGCGCTCATAGACTGGGTTACGCGTGGTCAAAAAAATCGATTGAGGTGTCGGATTTTCATGCAATTTTGCGTAGAATGCGAATCTGTGATGAAAAATTGTGGTTCCTATTTTGAAAAACAAAGTTGATGCGCAAATCGAAAGGGTTACCATTCGAATTTTTCTTAGGTTCGGAAATTACGGAGATGAATAGCTGGTCCTATAAATTTTGGCCACCCTGTATATCAGAAAAGGTGTAGGTACTTCATTTGTTTGTGAATTAATAATAACTAACCATAATTATCAATCATTAATAATAATTTACACTACCTACTTGTAAATATTTATTAATAATTGGATAATAATAATCCTTAATGATTGAAAAATAATTGAATAATTTTATTCAATTATAATTATAAATATATTCAGTGATCTAGACAGAAGGGTGGTCTGCACGAAAAAGATATTAATCCGTCCCGTCAAGAATTGGCAGAGTTATTCGAATTCCATTAAGAATTTTCATGTCGAGAAAAATGCAGTTAAGGAAGGGGGCCCAGATCATCAAACTGGAGATAAGATAAAGTCTTTTTTCGTACCTTTCCAATGGAGATAGGAAATTCTACCTTGACAGAAAAGACGCGCCACGTCGAGATCTACGCAGCCATGTGCCCAACTCCGAAAAAACCAAAATGGTCGATAGGGGACTTTATCTTAGCACGGCAGAATATGTTCTAATGTGTCAGTAGCTCCGCACTGATCACAGGTAAATTGATGAGTATGAGGTTTGATCATATTTAAGTATACATTGCAAAGTCCTTTGTTGCACCTCAACCTTCCAATTGTTTTATAAAACTTGTTTGTGCCTTCTTCTTGATTTAAACTTAACTTATGCCAAGCATTTGCTGGTACTTCAGGAAATAATGTTTTATAAAATGCTCCACTTGGGTAGGTGCTGTGGTATTTTTGCCATAGTTTTCTTGATTCATAGCGAAATTGCCTCCTAAGATCAGTGTGTGGACTTTTACTACAACATGTGAAACCCTCTAGAGCAGCTGTTATTGCTAATCTGTCAGCAATTTCATTACCACTTACTCCTATGTGAGATTTCACCCACACAAGAGTAACCCTCCTCCCTGAAGTTAGCATGCAAAGTAGCTCCTTTAATATGACAACCAGGAAATAATTTACATATCCTTTTTGTCTTAAATTTCGTAACTTTTCAAGGGAGCTAAGCGAGTCGGTAAAGATGAGAGTCTGGTCATTTGTGGGGGCTGTGGATTTTGCGTATTGTATTGCTTCCATTATTGCCATCAGCTATTGCCCAAATATACTTTTGTGGTTATCGTACTTCAAGAGGAGCCTTGTTACTCCATGTCAATCAAGGGGATCTTTCTCAGGTTTTAAACCCAATACAGCATCTTCCTCCTCAAAATCTCCTCCTCAGCTACTGGTAGCAGGCATAATTCGTGGTTGAAATTAGCCGTGATCTTCGTGAATTTTACAGTGAATTTTGATTCATGTGAATCATGCGATATCAGATGGACTGGAAGATTGGGTCATGTAGATGTTCCAAGAACATTCGCGTGTTACGAACGATCACCTTCACCTAAACCATATCGAATTATCGAATCCGAAGGGAAAAGTAAACCACAAATCTCCCTACGTGTTACATTTAAGGAAAAACAATCTCCCATTCATATGAGAAGTGGAGCTAAAAATGATGAAAAAAGGGCCAGTTAATTGGGGGGGGGGGGGGGGGGCATTGCACCGGAGTCGACTGGCGAAGGAAACCCGGTACGAGGCGAGGGAACGCAGGGGAAAAAACTCTGCCGGCTACGAGAGGGACACGTGGGGCTGGCGTATGAGAGACACACACACGTGGGTCATACACAGCTACACATTCACCTCATACCGCCACACATCACACCCTTGCTTTTTTTCACCGTATAAATAATTCGCGAAAAAGGCGATGGAAATGTGTCAGTGGAGTTGGGAAAAAAATCTTTTATCGTTCATATTTGTACTAGAGGTTTTTTTTCTCGTCAGGGTCGCATCCAAGATCAAAAGATAGCTCTTTTAAGCCTCCAAGGTCGACGATCTGCCAACAATCACTCCGCTGCTACTGCCCTCACGTCCTGCCGCTCAGAAGTAAAATTCGCTGCAAATTTTTCCACTTGGGTTCATTATTTCGCGTGTAGATCACCCTTATGTCTGGCTCACTCTTCTGTAAACAATACCCTGGTGAGTCGTATAACTATGCGAAATTATTGGAGGTGAAACATTGTGAGTTTGTCCGGAAAGGTCGTGTCGTCATTGGTCAATAAAAACTCAGATTTAGCTGTAAACCACACACCATCTGTGGATTTAGTTGTAAAAAACATATAATTCTTTAAAAAAAAAAAAAAAAAAAAACTCGAAACAAAAATCCACAGTCATGCAGCTTGGCTATAAGAGCGGATTTTCGAAGAAATAACTGGTTTTATGTAAAATCTCTCCATTGAAGGACTTGATGTTCATGACGAACATCTCAAACTTTTCGAAGTTTTTGAGTGGAAGGAGGCAGAAAGTAGCACTTGATCAATTGCTGGCGAATCTCGTAGTATTGATTACGATGTCATACAGGGAAGTACATTAGGCCCGCTACTGTTCCTTGCTTACATCAATGATCTTAGCACCTACTAAGCACCTATCGAACGCCAAACCCTTCCTCTTCGCCGATGATACGGCCATTCTTGTGGACGGTGGTAGTTGGGAGGAGAAGGTTTTCGAGAGAACGAATACTATTTTGGGCAGGATCAGCGGTTGGTTCTCTTTTAGTTCACTAACTATTAATGTCAAGAAATCCAATTATATGACGTTCGGGGTTTCAGGGAAGAATGAGGAAATGGGCAAGTCGATCATCATTCACTCATGTGGGGGAGCTTCTGGCTGTGCGTGTGGGGAAATCAAAAGGGTCGATAATTACAAATACTTGGGGGTAGTGATAGACAGCAAATCGTCTTGTAAAGACCATTTAAGCTATATACGATCAAAATTGGTAAAATTCGTCCCTATCTTCAATAGTGTGCGTAATTTGATGAATCTCTTAAATTTGAAGCTTGCCTATTATGGTCTCGTCCAGTCTGTTCTCCTATATGGAATTACATTGTGTGGTGGAGTGGCCCGATTCTGCCCATCTTAGCCTGTCGATTGCCAAGACGGCTTTTTTGAGCACATTTGAACTTTTTATCTCAATTCTATGGAGACTCATCGTCCGAAGTAACCCATACATAAATATAAATATAGATATATTAATATTATATATATTCATATAAACATACAATTTTTGGTGTCTTTTGGCAGTGAATTCAGGATGGTCTGAAACGCATTTTGGAATAAAGTGTTTTCGGAAATTTGAGTTTTAAAACTCTGGACCAAGAACAATAGCTTTATTTTCTCCGAAAATTCGCTAAAAACACCATTTGTTGGTAAAACTCACTAACCAGAGCTTTGGCAGTAACCGTCATTTCATCGGTCGATAGACATCAAAAACCGCAGGTATTACTGTTAATAACATAATATTTATTGAAATAATATAAATTTACGATATTATCGTCGCCTTATAATGAGTGAGAACCTCTCATCTCCACTTGGACCTCACAATGATAACCTCTCATCTCCGTACTATTTGTGATATTATCATCTGTCTGATTTTTAGACGCTGAATACGATCATGAAGTCAGAATCGCGATATCTTATTTCTTTCTCAAACTTTAGTAATTTGAAGATGAAGAAACGTGGTTGATCCGTGATATATTCTTCATGGGTAGTCTGCTCTAATCTGATGACGGAATGCGATATCGAAATTGTCACTTCACCATCGTGTTCAACGTTGAAATGTCCAAAAGCTGAGGGGGGTTTTAGGAAATTGTGGGGGGCGGGGGGGTCACTCATAAATTCCAAAAATGAAACGGTCTGTCAAGTTGCAGCTGATTTTTGAGGTTTTTGCACGCTGAATAAGATGGGGAAGTCAGAATTGCTATGTCTTATTCCGCTCTCATACTGGAGCACTTTTAAGATGAAGAAACGAGGTTGATATGTTGTGATGTTCTTCATGGACATCATGTTCTTTAATGAATAAATTTTACATAGAATCTCGATAAACATCGATGTTTTTATACGATACCTAATTGTACTATGAACCACATATGACCTGTGAATAAAACTCACGAAGCTTACGACCACTCACGACCACTCATACTATGAGTTGTCGATGAAACTCAAGAAAGCCACAGCTGTTATTGAAAAACACGCATCATCGGAGGTAAAACTCAAAACACAGTTTTTTTTTCTTCTTTAAACTGTATCCCTTTGGCTGTAACCTACAATTCATCCATGTACAATAACTAATAAAACACATAGGTATATCCATAAATGAATTATAAATATATCCATACTATACCGATGTATTACTAATACTCGTGTACAAACAGTAATGACAAATGCGTTTCTGCGTTTCCCCTCCGTCTCGTCCTTCTTTCCCACTTCGTTGTTTTTCTAGCGGCAACAATTCGGGAAAACGATTTCCCGAACAAAGTGTCTGAGAGATCGGTGGAATTAAACGCATAATAGTACAACAAACGTTCTGGTTGGCCAGGTCGTCGGCTGAAGTGGAAGGGGAAGGTGAGGGGGTCCCAGATTTGAATTATTCTCTCGCTGTTATGTGTGTCGAGCTCAGTTGAACAAAAGACACGAGCGGGAAAACGGCCCGTGGAGTCGGGGACGGGCCTGAGCTGTTATTCCCGGGCAAAGGGGATGTACAAATTGAGCCTTTTATTCGAAAAACCCGATTTTAATAGGCGAAAATGTGAGTCAAAACAAAAGCGAGGGTTATTATCGGCGGAGGGCGGTCTAATTTGGGAGCCCGAGCGATAAAAAGTTACTGTCGAGGGAGGCGGGAGGAGCGTTTAGGGTGCAGTTTCGGGTTTTTCTTCGGGACGACGGTAGGATTTTCAGCGCAGGGTTTATCGGTGCATTGCGATCAAAAGAGGTTGTGTATTGATGGTAAACGTTGTTATAGGAACGAACAGCCTATTCCAATAACCCGAGGGCGCTACCGATATTTAAGAAAACAGAATTATGTCAACATTTTCAATACTACTAACTCCGTTTCAGAGTGTTCTGAATATTTAAGATGCGACCAAAATTTCACATTTGTATGTATTTATTTATTTATTCAATATTACGGGTATCCCAATTACACTGAGTAATAATTATGAGTCAGGGTGGTTCTTAATGAACGTGCCCCCTTTTTATTTCGATATAAAGAGAGTTAGCAAAAAACACATCGAAGTAACGTCCCCTTAATTTTTCACCAAAAATTCAACGCATGCCAACTTTGTTTTTTCAAATAGGAACCCCCTTTTTTATTGCGGATCGGATTCAACGTTCAATTTCATGAACTTTTTACATTAACAACCTTATTGTTTGGACGGTGCGTCCAAACAATAAGGTTGTTGACGTGGTGATTTTTTTTTTTTTTTTTTTTTATTGGACTTGATCAAACTGGGATTACAGCCTGAAACATGGTCGGTTTTAAGAAAAATCGCCTTATCCTGGCTCTTGATCGGTTTACTTTCGGTTAGATGAGTTTTTAGGAAGGTGGGTAGGTATCTAAAGTATCTTGTTAGGCCATGTGATCAATTTCCCTCGCCATTCCCCAACCCAGGCTTGGGACCAGCTAATCTATACTATATAATTTAAAAATAAACCCTAGTCCTCGATGATTTTTCTTCTAAAGTAAAACAACGAAAAACTCCTTCGATGACATCGAAAACTTTGGTGGAATAAAAGAGATGAAGAAAGAAGTATTAGAGAAGAAATTAAGATACATTTTTCACAGCAGTCGTACAAATTAACGACCGCTGTCTTCCAAAATCTATTGTTAAGCCCGCCAAACCCGGTCCCAAGCCCGGGTTGCGAAAGGGCGAGGGAAAATAATCACATGGCCTCAACAAGATACTTTAGATACCTACCCACGTGCCTAAAAACTCATCTAACCAAAAGTAAACTGATCTAGAGCCAGGATAAGGTGACAGTGCGCAACTGTTCATGAACCGGGCATCACCTCCATGTCCTGATTCCATACGACGGAATTCCCTGAAGATGGCTGAATAAACGGCCGAAACGTCGGAACCAAAAATTGTTCTCATTGACCGAACCTCGAAACAAAATATCTCACACCAGATATCAAGATATATAGATACATACGAAGGCAGTAGATAGGTATTCGAAAAAAATAGAATCAGCCGTATAAACCGGTGGGTAACAATTCAAGGAATAACACTGTTCGACGAATAAAATAGTAGCAGTGTTTATAACTGTTCATCCAACGAAGTTTATTGAACGAATAAGTGTTTGTCGAATAAGGTCAGAATCGATTTTTTTGTATCGAGAAGGTGCTGTAACTATAGTGTTACCTTCCAGTTTCTGTGAATTCTGAGTAGATTGTTGTTTACTTTCTACGTTCGGTGGTTAGTTCGTTGCTACGCTAAAGTTTTAATTTGAAGGAAGAGAACGAGAACACCATGGACAAAGGTATGTAAATTGATGTTATCCTGGTCGAATCGCCCTGCTCCGTGTACAATTACCTACGTAATATTTCAATAAATATTATGTTTGGCTTTATTCTAGCGAAGCGGCAGAGATCGGCAAATTTTTCAGAGGCTGATTCGAAGCTATTAGTTAAATTGGCGAACCAGTTCAAGCATAGCTTCGAATCAGCCTCTGAAAAATTTGCCGATCTCTGCCACTTCGCTAGAATAAAGCCAAGCAGAATACCTATTTATTGAAATATTACGTAGGTAATTGTACACGGAGCAGGGCGACTCGACCAGCATAACATCAATTTACTTACCTTTGTCCATGGTGTTCTCGTTCTCTTCCTTCAAAATTAAACCTTATTTGCGACGAACTAACCACCAAACGAAAATAAACCACCACTTTTATCCTTGAAAATAAAAAAACGGACGCGCAAACGAACAAACAAGCCATGATGTTTTATTACTTTTTATTACATAATATACAAATAACCCTATACATAATAGGCATAAGCATAATTATACATAATAGGCATAAGCATTATTGGCACTCAAAGTGCCGCCATTTTGACTCGTCTGTTCGCCGAATAAAGCCTTGTTCGAAGGTTTCAACGGTCCAATAACTTTATACTCCGAATACATCCTATTCTCCCAATAACTCAACTTGATGAACAGTCATATGAGATCTATTCGTAGAATACGGCTACTCGCCGAATAAGATGGCGCTATTCGTCGAATAAATGCCATTGATGAACCGGCCCTTCAAACATACACTTCAAACACTCTAAGGATAAACAAGGTAAATGTAGCTGAGGAAAAATAGTCAAAATCAGGGCAAACGCTAAGGAGGTTTTTTTTTTCAATTTAACAAGAGAACTTTATTGCAATAAGGATTACATTATAGTTGAGCTGTCATCAGGCTTTAATACTACATGAAACCTGATACGAGGGGTCTATTCATTGATAATCCTCGCCGTAATGAATTAACAAATGACTAGATAGTAATTATAATTATAGTTATGGTATTGACAATAGAGAATTAGTCACGGGTAATTAGTGTACAATGTCAAGGTACCACCGACGCCCGATCGCTGTGCCACTTTCCTTTTAAGCGTATTACAGTGGGAGGTGGGAGTGTTTCTATAGTAATCGGTGCAAGGATTTCGTTGGGGTGATCGGATATCTTGGAGAAGAATCTTGATCTTAGTAGGACTTCCTTCACTTCGGGTATTTCCAGGTCTTTGTGTAGGTTGGAGTTCCGTACAGGGAAGCCGAAACATAACAGTGGTAGATGGACACACCCCGAGTTCTGCCCGTTAGCGACGGGCCCGACAACCAGTTTAATAGACAGGAGAAACGGATTTTGGCCAAAATTTTATTTACTGTTTATTTACGCAATGGCACCGTTGAACCTCTATTGTGAAAATGGTCTGTACTGGCGATTTCTTATGAAATTGACGTTTCGGTATCGGCTTGAGATGTTGTTGTTTTTGATGTTGGAGAGGGCGGTTATCGAACATGGAGGAAACAAATGGTGTGGGTGATGGAGAAGAAGAAGAAGAAGAAGAAGCAGTTGGGGTGGGAAAAGGGCGGTAGGGAAGTGGGAATATGGTGGTAAACGGAGGTAGAAAATGATGACGAGGGAGAGTGAGAAGGATGTGGTGATGAGGAGGGGGTGGGGGTGGGGGGCTCAGAGAAACCCCCGTGCAGCTCTCCCTTAGAAGGAAACAAGGACGAAGCACGAATTTAGGGCTGACTAATTCTGTAGTAATCCCCCCCCCCCTCACCGTCATACCCTATCATCCTTACCCCACCACCATTTCTCTTCCCCTCTCCATCACATCCTCTTCCTCGCTACACTCCTCCACACACTACCGACGGCCATCTTGCCTCCTCACAAAGCGCCGCCAACCAACCCCCCCCCCCCCTCCCCCCACGACCATCCACCACCCGCACACCTTCGCCAAACTTCAACGTCAGTGCGCTCCCTCGGAACTCCCTCCACCTCCGCCGCTTCACTTCCTCTTCTGTTTTATGTTTAATTGATCTGAGAAGCTGGGATTTCAACTACCCCCACCCCCCTGCACCCCGTTCACATCCTCCTCGTCATCCTCCACCATCTCCTCATCCATCCACTACCGCACAACCCTCGACAACATCATCCTCGCTCGTACTTTCACGTTGTCTCGTTCGAACCCCCGCCAATGACTACGCCGTCTCTTATCACTCTCTTCCCCCTCCACCACCCCTTCTAAGATCTTCTCCTCAGGATCACCTCCCTCTCACATCTGCTCACCTTCCTATAACTTTCGTCCTTTCTCGCTCTCACACGACACAGTCAGGCAGGTTTTCGCGCGTTCAGTACCTGACTGTGAGCGAATTTTCGAAGAAAATGTAGCTTTTGTTCTCGGTCCAAAATTTTTAAAACTCAAATTTTCGAAAAATTTTCATACCAAAATCCGTTTCAGACCATCCTGAATCCATCCTGTAACTCGGTGGGAAGGGTTGCGAGATAGGTTAAGACTGTCTTTCATTGAAGGGTGTACGATTGATGCAAGTTACGCACGGTTTCACATATTGTATAAGAACTTGAGTCCTCCTAATTATATGAAACAGGAGCATGCAACATATGATGTTGTGAAAATTATATGTAAAACTAGGTGTGAAACGCTGGACTTGAACTGTAAATTGTCGATAGAGGATCGGATTTATACATGTGCTATGTGCAATTCTGGTGAGGACGAAGACCTTCTACACTTTCTCGGAAGGTATTCTATTTTGAGTGGATTACGAAAGAATCTGTTAGGCACTGGGCTTATGTCCGATCAGCTGGCGACAGAATTTTCAAATGGGAAGAATTGGATTAGGCTGGGTTGGTTTGTGATCGCTGCAATGAGGTACAGAAAGGAGTGGATTGGCAGGTATAACTTCAATAGTTGATAGGGTCTGTCAGGAATCCCTTTTGAATTCCATAAGAGCAAAATAGAATAAAACGGAGATTCTGTCAATAAGAATGAATTGATTAATATGGAATTGATTGATCCATCTCTCGCATTCCTTGTCAAACATTCCGCGACAAAATGTGTACCAATCGGAAAATTATCATGTAAGTTCATACTTTTATTCCATTCATAACTAGTTTGTAAGTCACCATTTCTATTTAACCATAATAACTCTCCCATATTTCTGTTTTGTAGGATGCATGATTAGGATCTTGTTCCAAGATTGAAACGTTGCAATAAACCAAATGATAACAACGACTAGTGTTGGTCATCCTCACCCGCAAACTACTCTATATATATTTATATATACAGGATAAATATTTTCACAGGAGGAGAAAATAGAAGGACAGAAACCCTTGATATATACAATTATAAAGCTTACTGAAATTTTCGCGTTACAGCGTCATCAGCCCGGGAAGAAATCTCTCATTCCGGACGATAACTCTCGATAGAAATGAAATAAAAAGTTCAAATTTCCACAAAAAATCTGTCTTGGCAATCGAAAGGCCAAATTCGTAGATGGGCAGAATCGGACCACTCTAAGAGGGTGTTTTGGGGAGTTTTAGGAGGGAAAAATTCCTCATAAATTTCCAAAATGAAACATTCTGACAAGTGACACTTTGTTAATTCTTCGAAAATTCGATCTAGCCATGTTGTATGACTGCATGACTGTTTTTTTTTAAGCATCTTTATTGTTACAATTGTATATACATCTAGTAACTCCATTCTATTAGTTAATTTTAACGTATTGTGTTTCATAGAACCACTACCTACTACCACTCATCACATCACTTTAGTGAGATGTAACTAGGTCCAGGGGTTTGGTCCTTTTCAGCCTTCGTACATCGCCGCTGTTGTCCAGAAGGTTCAGTACTTCAACATTCCTGAGCTTGTGGAGACGGTTTTCATGGTCCGTTGCTCAATTTTTAACAACTTCGTTCACCATCTTGACTTTTAGATCGCGATGGAGATCATCCGTTCGAACATACCAGGGGGCATTGACTATGCTCCTGAGAATTTAATTTTGTTGTTTGGACATTCCCGATGCAGCGCCGGTTTCCGAGCTATATCATAGATTAATCCATGTCTGAAAAAAATTTGAAATAGCAATTTCGACGTATTTTTTTGGGTAGAATCCAAATCTGAAGTCGTCCTATCACCGTTTTTCTTTTCTCTAACCTCAAAAAACTATGAAAAAATGTGATTTTTTTTTTCAATATCATTTCGCCAAAATTGACTGGGACCCCATATTTTGAGTAAAGATTCTGATTCAGCGTCAAAAAATACATAAGAATAGGTGGGTTTCGTCAAAAGAACAGACCACTTTTTTTTTTGTGGGCCTGTGTAAAAAACTGAAATCCATCACTTTCTGTCTATGGAATCATGCCTCAATTTACAGTGCTGAATGCTTTGCAATACTGAAGGCGTTACAGTATGCCACTAATTTGTGCCATATGTACCCAGGGGTAATCGTCCTCACAGATTCGCAAAGTGCTACGTCTAAAATTGAAAAATGCTCAATCACATCTAAACTCACATGTATAGAATCCGGCATAATTAAACAAATTATTTCTCTAAGAAGCAGCGGAAGAAGAGTGGGAATATGCTGGATCAAGGGACACGTAGGCATTCCCGGAAATACTATAGTAGATGCCCTTGCAAAGACTGCTACAGCCATTCCTGAACCACCACCAGACCAGCTATACCCCCACTCTGACTACAAAAGGCAACTCGCCCTCGAGCAATTAACTGCATGGAGGGCCGAATTTAAGACATACCCGGCAGGAGAAAGGTACAAGTAATTATTCCCCTCCCCCCGCAGAACACCTTGCTTCAATAGTTCATCGAATGAAAAGCCTAGGAAATTCTATACGATGATAGGCAGACTGAGGAATGGCTACTGCGCAACACGAAAACACCTACACAAGATCGGGAAGGCTGACTCTCCTCTTTGTCAATTTTGCCTCCAAACCGACGAAACGCCACAGCACCTCATCTTGGAATGCGAAATGTATGCATCAATCAGAGAGCAACTCCTACAGAGACTGATAGATAGATAGATAGATAGATTGATTTTATTGTGATAAAAACATGTTTTTTCACAAGAGTTCGCATTTACAAAGTTACTATCAAAAATAAAATCTTAACTTAAAATAAATTGCATTCGAGAAAAAAAAGAAGAAATTTAGCGTCGGCAGTAGGTTTGAAGTGAAAACAAGTAAATGGTGTAACGAAAAGAACAACTAAAAATAAAGAGAGATGACAAGTTCCTTTGACACTAAAGCTTCAATTCATGCGTAGGAAACCCTCATTTATGGTGAATGCCCTTTGGCGTAAAACTGTCAGCAGAAATCCTACCAACTTCCCCACCTTCTTCCTATCGTTGCACAGAAGAAGTGCCCGGAAAACTGATTCATTGATGAGGGCTACTCCAAAATATTTGGAGCGCTCGTACTGATAAACTTTGCAGGAAGTGATGAGGTGATGCAGTGTGTCAGGGCTATCAGCATTGCATATGGAACAGCTTGCGGAGCTGTCAAAGCGATTTATTATTCCGTCAAGGATCACTCGGCAAAAAGAGGGATTCGCACATCTTATCTGGCACAGTAATCTTTTAGTAAAAAGCGAATAGTCCTTTCCCAGATACAAAGCGCCCTGCCGCGGGATGAAGGGAGAAATTTGTGGGCAATAATTGAACGAGGACAAATCAAACTTATCCATATCCCCCCACCACAGGCCGTTGAGCAAGGCATCCAAAAACTCTCGCCTTTTCTTCTTAATCCAGGAGAGATCCCTGGACGCCCACAAGCTTTCCAGATTTCAATTGCAACGTCCAGTTGAATTTCGAATCAGGAAAAGTTTCGGAGAGGGACAGCAATCTTTCGAAGCAAATTCTGGGAAATCTGCGTTGAGGCATGGCCAGAAGCTTGATCCACCAGACAAAAATTGACTTGGCTATCAGGAATTTCACGTGAACAAGGCCCAACTCCAATCTAACAATGTAATCCGGCGTGTTAAGCGCTAAGCACATAAGGGACATAAATGCCCTAACCTGGACTCGCTCCAAGGACTCCGCGTATTGAGAGGCCCACACTTCTGAGCCATAGAGCATAGTACTTACTATAGCCCCCGAGAAGAGCCCGTACCAAGCTTCAGGAGAATGGCTACTGCGCAACACGAAAACACCTACACAAGATCGGGAAGGCTGACTCTCCCCTATGTCAATTTTGCCTCCAAACCGACGAAACACCACAGCACCTCATCTTGGAATGCGAAATGTATGCATCAATCAGAGAGCAACTCCTACAGAGACTGCCAACGATGACCACCAACACGTTCAACCTTGACTCCTTCCTGGCAGAGGACAACTCAGAAATTTACTGCCTCCTATACGATTACCTAATACAAACTGAAATTACACTATGACCTATATAAAAGTGATCAAATAATGATATTATTTGTAAAATACTGACATTATTGACGATATCTTCCATTGTAAAATACTTAAGAGTGTATAAACATGTACTATCAGGCTGTATGTTAATTCGAAGCCAATAAATTTATTTAAAAAAAAAAATCACTTTCTGAAGGGGACAAATCAATTCACACGTGAAGTCAACGAGTTGTACTCGCCTTGGTCTCGGCTGTAACCGACTGTCAAGGTTTTTTCCTTTGCAGAGGTTTCTCTCGCGACCCCACACATCGTACGTCAGTTCAAACAACAATAATGTTACCATAACAGGACGGAAGTGGAAGAACAAAAACTGGATGGAGAGAGAGAGCGAGGGAGAAAAAAGAAGTTTTTGAATAAAATAACGCGAGGCAATATCAGTGAACAATGGCGGGTAGTTGTCAAGGAACCGGTCCAGGACAATGGACGCGCACCACGTTGGATTCGCACGGCGGAAGGACTTGCACCCATTTCCTGTTCTTGTACAATTAAAACCCTCCAAAAGGGGGTTCGCCGAGTCAAAATCCTGAAAATGCAATTCAAGTCGAGCCGGTGAAGGAAACAAAAAAAAAAAACCAAAAAAATAACGCCCGACGCAATTATTACCGCCATTGTCCGGGGGTCCATTCCCGCCTCGGGATCAGCCTTGAGAGTGATGTGCGTTGCAGTGTCGAACGCGCGTTCTATGACGATGAGAGAAAACTGCGGTTTTACAATGGGTTTCCACTTATGATATCCGATTCGAATCACGCTACGCCGTTCTTACACCTCCAGCTCTGGTCTCACAACGCCGACGTAGAAATACAGTAATTCGCTCGGCGGTCGACGCAACCGTTATATTCAATATGGAAGCGGATTTCAAAGCCGATTCGTAACAAGGGCGCCACTTCATTTTGTATTGAATCCTGCACGCAATCAAAAGCAGAAACTCCATTTTGTATTGGGTAATCATAATAGAAGCGATTGGTATTTTTCCGGCAGTACATACTTGCCACGTATCAACGAACAAACAAATAAATATTAACAATACAATGTTCATGTGCTCACAAACAGTATCTAACAGCGAGTTGATATTTTGTATAGAACCAATCACGGCTCAATTCCACTGGAAACAGAGAAATTCTTGTTCTAAATACAGGGTGTTCGGTACTTGAGGTAAAAACAAATAAAGGGTGAAACTAGCCATGAAGACCCACGTTTATTCACTTTAAAACAACTTATTTCCTACTTTTGACCACATTTTCGGATTCAGCGTTATTTTCTACATACGCCTAATGCACATTCGTAATCAAAAACGAACTCCTAAGGACCGCTATTGCAGTTCAAACATTGACAATTTTAAGAAAATTAAATTTTTGAAAATACTTGTACAATAACTGCATTTCCAACAAAAAAAAAAAAAAAACGCGCTGGAAGGTGTCAAATCTCATGACAACTTGCCAAATTAATCAGCTTTCCAATGGTATTGTGGTGACAACTAACCTCACCTCTACATCACCAGAAAATAACACCAGAATTTATGATTACCACTGATACACGTTGTCAATGACTACCAGCTTATTCCTAATGAGTTCTTTTGCTTTTCGGATTCTTGCTCCCCGATTCGATCTTTTGTCTCCCGCTAACTCTTCTCTCTTCCTTTTCAAAGTTGCCTTGTATTGACTGTAATAAAGTCCGTAGTAAAAATAGGAGTGCCGGTGCCTACTTATCTATACCTAAAGTAGTTAGTAGTGCTATCAATCATTCCCACATTGGTGACCCCGGTCGGACTTTTCAGAACTGCAACCAACGGCAACCAACGCAGCAATCAACCCACAGGTATCACTTTATCTTTTCATTTACCGTAATGCCTTTCGAAGGTGCTATCCCACGAAGACCGACAGCCGACATGGGTTCAGCTGAGGACAGTGACGAGAACGAAGTTGCTCGCCTGTCAATCAAAAAGCTACCACCAGTTTGGCGCAAAAACATTGCAGTTTGGTTTATGCAAGTCGAGGCGATTTTTCGCACCTCACGCATTCGAAAAGAAGACACTAAGTTCGATTTCATTCTCTCTACCTTAGACGCTGATATCGCTGAGATGATTTCGGATTTTTTGAACAAACCTAGATCAGACTCGCCATACACAGACCTTAAAGACCGTCTTATCAGAGAATTTCAAGAGACAGACCAACGTCGGACCACACGACTCTTAACAGAATTAGAGCTAGGGGACAAAAAACCCACGCAACTTCTACGCGAAATGCGGAGTTTAGCTGGTGAGAACGTCAAGGATGAGTTCCTTCGCACCATGTTCATTCAACATCTGCCCGTTCACGTGCGTTCTATTTTAGCATCAAGCAATGACTCCCTCGACCACCTAGCATTGATGGCCGATAAAATACGTGAGTACTCACCTCAACAGTACAATATTCATTCTGTCGTACCTACATCGTCTCCTCTCGTGGATACTTCCATCAATCATGATAGGGTATCAAGACTCGAAGCCCAGATTTCAGAACTTACTGCGGCTATTCGCCAGCTGAAATCAGATCGTAGGAGGTCACATTCTTCAAACCGTAAACGCTCTAAGTCAAACTCTCGTACTTTTCTGTTCAAGGACCCTGATTTTTGCTACTACCACCGTCTCTTTGGCGATAAAGCCCGAAAATGTGAGGCTTTTTGCAAGTTCTCACAGAAATCGGAAAACTAGTGTCACACTGCCTTGACGCGACACAAGACAGTGTAGGTGCTACCTCCCGTCGCTTGTTTGTCTATGATCGCCTGTCAAACATGAAGTACCTTATTGACTCAGGTGCTGACGTCTCTGTCCTACCCGCTTCACAATTTAAATCAAAAATTCCTTCCAAGAGGGCACTTTTTGCTGCCAATGGATCCGCCATAGTTACCTACGGTGAACGTCTCATTACTTTGGATTTAGGACTACGCCGCCAATTCCGCTGGCCATTTATCATAGCCAATGTTCAGTGTCCAATTCTAGGTGCCGATTTCCTTTGTAATTTTGGGTTGCTAATAGACATCAAGAACAAGCGGTTGATTGATTCCAACACCAACCTCTCCCAACCTGGTTCAGCACCTACAACAAACATTCCTGCGGCTGTTCACCTAGTCAACCCTAGTCTTTCTTACGCTAGCCTACTACGTGAGTTTCCCAATCTTTTCAAAGAGAGGCCTACTTTTCGTAACCCGGGGGTGGAGTACTTTCATACAATTGCAACCACTCCTGGACCTCCTGTAACCGCAAAACCAAGACGCCTCACTCCGGACAAACTAACTCAGGCCAAAGCTGAGTTTCAGCTTATGCTAGATATGGGCATATGCCAACCAAGCAAAAGTTGTTGGTCCAATCCATTGCATCTTGTTCCAAAGAAAGATGGATCCTGGAGACCCTGTGGAGATTATAGAGCCCTTAATGCTCGCACAATCCCTGACAAGTACCCTATACCACATCTCCATGACTTCAACTCGCAGCTCAGTGGTACCTCAATTTTTTCAAAAATCGATTTAATTCGAGCGTTCCATCACATCCCCGTTGCTCCTGAAGATGTCCCCAAGACCGCTGTCACAACTCCATTTGGACTTTTTGAATTTTTGCTCCTACCATTTGGCCTCATGAACGCAGCTCAATCATTCCAACGATACTTACATGCCGTTTTACGCCATCTGCCGTTCGTCTATAGCTACATCGATGACATTCTTGTGGCCTCTTCATCCCAAAAAGAACATGAATGTCATCTGCGTCAACTTTTTCAATGCTTAGACAGCCATGGTATTTGCATTAATTTGGCTAAATGTGAATTTGGTGTGCCTGAGGTTTCCTTCCTCGGCTACCAAGTAACAAGTTCTGGAATCCTGCCCTTACCTAACAAAGTTAAAACTATTAAAGATTACCCACTTCCAAAAACGATTGAAGATTTAAGGAGATTTCTTGGGATGGTTAATTTTTATCGTCGCTCTCTCCCACATGCTGCAACGTCTCAACAACCTCTGTATAATCTATGCGCAGGGCCAGTGAAAAAACATGACAAACGGAACGTGGATTGGACTGAGGACGCCAAGGAATCGTTCAATCTCCTCAAGCATGAACTGTCAAACGCCACACTTCTTGCTCATCCCTCAACTGACCTGCCAATCATCCTATCTGTCGACGCTTCTGATTTTGCAGTGGGTGCCTCACTCCAGCAAATTCGGGATTCTGTCCTTGAGCCTCTTGGATTTTACTCCAAGCGCCTTTCTGATGCCCAACGCAAATACAGTACCTATGATAGGGAACTACTAGCAGCTTACCAAGCAGTGAAACATTTTAAATTTATGCTTGAGGGTAGGCCATTCACAATTTATACAGACCATAAGCCCTTGACATATGCATTCAACCAGAGACTTGACAAGGCATCACCGCGGCAGTTACGACACCTAGATTTCCTTGCACAATTTACAACCGACATTCGGTATGTGCCTGGAAAGGCTAATATTCCGGCAGATGCATGCTCTCGCATTCCAACCATCTCAAGCATGTCTATGCCTAGTGCCATTTCATTACAGGAGGTTGCCAATGCACAATCCTCCTGTCTAGAACTCCAACACTTGCGCCATTCTACCAACTCTTCATATCAGTTTCAGGCAATCACCCTAGCTGACAACCTGGAGCTGTTCTGTGACAACTCCACTGGTAAACTTCGACCATTCATACCCACACAGTTCCGGCGTAAGGTGTTCGACTCTATTCATGGGATGGCTCACTCGGGTGTTGCTGCCACAGTCAATAGTGTTCAAGACCGTTTCTGCTGGCCTTCATTAAAGCGTGATGTTGCCTTATGGGTAAAGTCATGCATCCCTTGTCAGCGTGTGAAAACCTGGCGGCATACATCCAGCACTATTGGAACCTATCCTCAAGTAGACAGACGATTTTCCCATATAAATGTGGACATTGTTGGACCTCTACCACCATCACAGGGCAACCGATATCTGCTAACCATTATTGACAGATTTTCACGTTGGCCTGAGGCAACGCCACTTCCTGATATTACGGCTGAAACTGTGGCCTCTGCACTACTGTCCACATGGGTATCAAGATTTGGAGTACCTCGTTTCCTAACAACAGACCGTGGTAAGCAATTTGATTGCCAACTTTTTGCTGAACTATCAAAGCTCCTTGGAATTGACCACATTAAAACAACAGCATACCATCCAGCTGCCAATGGTGCAATTGAGCGATGGCATCGCGTTCTCAAGACCTCACTGCGTTCTCAAATGGATGGAGATTGGGTTGCCAAACTCCCAACCGTCATGCTAGGCCTAAGGTCGTATGTGATTCCTGACTATCACACCACTCCGGCTGAACTGATATACGGTGAACCTGTCACTCTCCCTTCAGACTTCCTTGAAGACTCAACCCTTGCGTGCGATGTTCCCTCACTCTTACACAAACTCAAAGAACACGTCCGCAACATCCGCCCAGTTGATTTTCGACACAATTCCACCAAGTCTGCCTTTGTTCATCAAGATCTAAGAACATGCTCCCATGTGTTTGTCCGCCAAGATGCGGTACGCAAACCCTTGCAGCCAATCTACAATGGCCCATACCGTGTAGCCTCACGAACAGACAAAGTCTACAAGGTTATCATGCCACAAGGAGAACGGGCTATCTCCATTGATAGGCTTAAGCCAGCTTTTCTCCTCCAGACTGACTCTCCCGTTCCAGCTGAAAGACCTGCAACCAGCCAGCCTACTGTCTCCCCTTCTGAAGCCAGTTCTGTCCCAACTAGGACGGCTGCAGCTTCACCACCTCCTCAGCTGTGCAAACCTCCGAACCAACCAGTGCAAACGTCAACCACCCGCCTTGGCCGCTGTGTACGCTTTCCAGCTCGGTACCTCACGTAACCGTCATACTGACTGGGAGGGGAGTACTGTGGTGACAACTAACCTCACCTCTACATCACCAGAAAATAACACCAGAATTTATGATTACCACTGATACACGTTGTCAATGACTACCAGCTTATTCCTAATGAGTTCTTTTGCTTTTCGGATTCTTGCTCCCCGATTCGATCTTTTGTCTCCCGCTAACTCTTCTCTCTTCCTTTTCAAAGTTGCCTTGTATTGACTGTAATAAAGTCCGTAGTAAAAATAGGAGTGCCGGTGCCTACTTATCTATACCTAAAGTAGTTAGTAGTGCTATCAATCATTCCCACAGTATAATCAACTGTGCGATTCCTTGTCGATTTCATGGAGAATTTCAAGTTTGAATGCGGAAAAACAGTAGGCACCTACAAAAATACGAGTATCTACCAGAAAATTAACAAACGGATTCTCATTTTTTTGTGTTTGCCGTTGTAGTGATATGATTCAGATTGGTAATTTCAATGATATCAGGACAAAATTTTTTGTTTTTTAATTATCTTTATTGTTAAAACTGTATATTGTACATCTAGTAACTTCACTCTGTTAGTTAATTTTAACGTATTGTGGTTCATAGATCACTACCTACTACCACTCATCACATCACTTTAGTGAGATGTAACTAGGTCCAGGGGTTTGGTCCTCAGAGATCATCCGTTCGAACATAACAGGGGGCATTAACTATGCTCCTGAGAATTTTGTTTTGCGTTGTTTGGATTATTTTCATGTTGCTCCTCTTAGTGCAGCCCCATAACGGGCAGCCGTAAGCCCAAATTGGTTTGATCACTTGCCCGTACAGTAGCATTTTGTTATGTATAGGCAGTTGGGATTTTCTCCCAATGAGCCAGTACATCTTCTTGAATTTTAGGTTGATTTCTTCCTTCTTCTTCTTTACGTGCTCCTTCCAGCGGAGCTTGGCGTCCAGAGTCATTCCAAGGTACTTAGCAGTATCAGCATATGGGACGATTCGGGAGTTTAGTTCTATAGGTATTGGTCTCACTTTCCTGAATGTAAAGTTAATGTGTGTTGACTTTGCTTCGTTGAATTTTATTCTCCATCTTTTGAGTTTTATTCTCCATCTTATCAGGACAAAAGGAAATCCTCTTTGTAATTGTGAGGTGGTTTTAATGAGTTTTAGTACACAAAATAAGCCGGTTAAAATAAAACAAGGTAAAAATAAAATACAAATGCGATGACGAAGGTGGCTGTTGTCGCGAGGCACATACTTATAAAGTATTTTAGAATGGCCCCCATGATTTCGTACACAAGCCTGTTCTCTTTTTCTCATGGATATAACCGTAACATCGTATGAGAGATCTTGTTCCAGGGTAGCGGTTACTTCCCTAAGAGGAGAATCCATGAGATTTTGCCCTGATATCATTGAAATTATCAATCTGAATCATATCATATTTCCTCTTCAAAAATTCGGTTTGATTACTTTGGTCTACAAAAAATCTGATTTTAAATCACTCATGACTCATGTTTAGCAGGTCTAAATCCATATGAATATAGGTTAAAATGTAAGAAAAAAATGTTTTATGATGTATTTTCTCCTTTTTTCACTGTTTTTAACCCATTTTTTGATGTTGTAAAAACAATCAGGACGTGATGGCTCAATTCTTGTCGCGGATTCGTGCTCAGCAGCCCAAAATACTACGGATATGACAAATCGCATCAAAAGTATATTATGATTGAATTATTATTATTATGAATTATCATTGTTATCAATTAGCATTGATAATTATTAATTATGATCAATACTTATTGTTAGTTATTAATAATTATTGATAAAGATAATTAATTATTATCATTAATTTACTCGATACCTGAAAACCCGGTGCTGTTCGAATCAGCTGGGCTAGTATGAAGATAGACCCGACAGGCTGCCACATGATTCACCCTCATGTTGACGACTTTCGAGCTGCTCCAACTTTGAGGCCTCATTGTCAACGAACGGCTGGTCTTAGAAAGCTCCGAATGGCCTTAACAAATTCTAACAATTAAACTCTACCTACCTATCTGAATGTGAACTGAAAATTATACCGTTCCGTTTGAATTGTTCGAGAATTTTGAAATATTCAAATAGAGTTTAGGTTTTAGAACTTTTCAAGACCATCCGGAGCTTTGTACAACCATTCGTTCGTTCAGAATGAGGGCTCAAAGTTGGAGAAGATCAAGAGTCGTCAACATGACGGTAAATCGCGAGGCAGCCTGTCGGTTCATAGTTCATACTGTCCCAACTGATTCGAACAGAACACGGTTTTCAGATATCGAGTTAATCAATAATAATATTGATAATTTACGATACTTGATAATAATAAATAATAATTATAATTATAATTAATAATAAATAAATAATAATTATAATTCATTATTGATCTATCATTTAGTTATCCAGTCAGTAGGGGTGGGGAATATTTAACGTAACCGCTTCAAATAAACTAATACTTTCCAGAACCCGAATATCGGGTAACCTATTACCAGAAAAACCCTATTACTGGAATAACTGTTTTGAGAACTTAAGGCTTTGAGGCTTCTTTGAAACCCCAGTTTCCGCTTTGGGCGCTGGAAAGGTTCCCGAATAGCCGGTAACCTACGAGTATTACCAACATAACCTAATACTACAACCTATTACCAGACGGTCGCTGTTACTAGACAGAAGAATTCACGAAGAATTTGCAGAATTTTTCAAAGTGTTGTTGGACAAGAAACGCAGAATAAAATATTAACCGATAAACCGATAAACACTTCACATAAGCGTTGTAGTAAGTCTCATTTTGCGTCCATGGAGACGAATGGCATCCAAAAGTTGTGAAGTCGTGAATGTTTTTCACCAGTCATTTTCTCAGTTTTCTACGTATCAACCCTATTAATTACATACAACGAAACAAGCCAAACTAAAAACAATCAAAACGATTTGAACTACGTCGAAACGTTCGTGACTTTCAAATTTCCTGCAACGCTTGTTACGAAGTATTTTTCGATTTACCTGTTTTTGGCGTGAAAATGGCGTTTATTCATAATTAGCATGAAACTTTCCACAACTCCTGATGGTTACACCTAAGTAACCACGAGCTGTGTAATTAATGAGCTGCATAGTTTTGTATTGGAAGTCCTTGAATTAATAGCAATACTGCCATTCGACATTCTAATAGAAGTGTGTTGTGATGATACTGTTTCAGCATAAGTCCTGGCAGCCATCTCTCGTCATTCACTTCACCTTCAACGGTTCATGAGTGATGGATTCACAGAATCAAAATCCACTCCAAGCAACGTTTATTCAGAGTCTTAATGATTCAAACGTTAAAAAATGAACATTTAATTCAAAAACAACGTGAAATGTTCATTCAATTTTCAAATGTTAAAAAAGTGGCTTCGGTCCTATCAGTGTCCCTTACATGTGGTATGCTCGTAACTATCATGAAATGTCTTATACCTCCTCAAAAATCATAAATATTTCATGGTTGACCAAAGAACGAATAGGCTTGTTAGGGTTTTATGGACTTTCCTGGACGGACTGCTCCTTTTTTGTCTGTATTGAGGTTTTTTTTCCACTAACATCTTTCATTGATATCCAAAATGTCTTAATTTTTCGTTTGTTGTAGTATTTATTGTGTTGGATTGATTCTTGTTTTTTGTGTGTTACATAATAATGGCACATAATGCGACTTATGAACGATTGTCAAAAATATCTTGAAAAGGGTCACCCAAATGGACTTTGACTCAATTCATGCAGCTACAGAAAGTAAGCTGAAGAACAAGCAAATTTATGTTCCTGCTGGTTACGTCGATGTGGTTGCCAGCGCCCGGATGACTCCTAGGCTATTCGAAGTCCTCTACCTCGGTCAGACATTTTGGCATGGAAATGTCTTAGCTCTGGCGTCCGCCTAATGTTGTGTAACGGTTTTGTGACATCCTCCTTTTAGAATGATTTTCACGTACAATAATTATTAATCCGTAACTAAGTAATTGTAACTCCGTCTGTGTGCATCCCACGGTAATCGTTCACCGCTCGTTGGAATCGTCAGACTTTATAGAATAGTTTCATTTTACCCAGACGCACGTACCTTCAGTGGCCAATGAGCTGTACAGGATGAAAAAACTCTGCAAATTCTTGACACAACGGTTCATTATCTTCTTTGTACAGATCACCCTTCTGTTTAGATCATTAGGTCTAAATGTCTAGATCCTAAATGTTAGATTAATTATTATTATCAATTATCACTAATTATTAACAATTTTATCAAGTACCTAGTGAAAATGATTATAATTTATTGTTAGGTATTAATAATTCGTATTTATTATTAATAATAATAATTATTAATTATGATCAATTAATACGATATAATTCTGGGGTTTTTAATACTACGTCGGTAATAATTTTTCTATAAAAGAAGTACCTACCAACAAACATTCGAAATTACCTTCATTTCCGTAGCACGAAACGCACCTCAGAACAACAAACTCGACATCACCATGCCATATGATGTTCCAAAGAGCTTGTTAGTATGAAAATGGACCTGTATTTCAACAGTTTGAGTCACGATCGTGTTGTGAGGCATAATCTTTGAGCCGTCATTGTGAACGAACGGCTGGTCCTACAAAGCTGCGGATGGTCTTAAAAAATTCTACGGAACAAACTCTATCTAAATATGAAATAAAAAACATACCGTTCTATATGAATTTTTCGAGATATGAGATTTTCAAATTTTCAAAATTTGTTTTGAACCCCTTCCCCTTGACCTAGGGTTCTGAAAAGTTTCGAGGACCATTGTGGGGTTGGTCGAAACCCATAAAAAAAATTTCGTAATTTTAACTCAACGCTAACTGGGCAAAGTGGCGCGGACGGCGTACGGCGGACGGCGGACGGCGGACGGCGTACGGCGTACGGCGGACGGACGGATTTTTTTTTATTCGATTTTCTGAATCTACGTATCTTGAAACGTAAACCAACAAATTTTGAGGGGGGGTTAAAAAAATTTTTTCTTTGGGCGATTCCAATGGTTCATTATCGAAGATAATAAACCAAAATGAGGGTAAAACGATGTCATCAACACAACAACTACTTTCAGATTTGTCTTTGTTTTGTCTGACATACTTATGCAATCCAGTCTATTGGACTGCATCTTGTAACAAACGTGGACTCCATTCTGACTGCCCCCTCTGGCGTCAAAGTCTCCCAATTCCAATATCGGTGAGGATCCCAGAGAATAAATCTCGGACTCGCAAAGTTTAGGTAAACAAATAGGTTTGAAGCACTAAAAAACGTATTTACATGCAACTACGACGCTCTACATCGCGACCTTGAGATAGAAAGCATTGACCAAGTGATAAAGCAGCGCGCTAACGCTCATCTTGAGAGACTTAAAAACCATGTCAATGAAGAAGTTGTCCAGCTTCTCGAAGTACATGAGTTGACGCGGCGCCTTAAGCGCACTAAACCGCATGAGCTTGTGTAGGGAGTGAGTGTGTGCAATAAATCATAAAGACAAAGGACTAAGTTATGTATCGTTAGCCCTAAATGCCAAGTATTGTAATATAATTAGGTCAGACGAATATTGTTAATGAGATCTATATCTTGGAGCAATAATAAAATATATACTCGTATTAGAAAAAAAATGCAACTGATCAGACCTATTTGGACTTATGGTTGCCAAATCTGGGGCTCAAGTGCTAAAAGCAATTTAGATTATATTCAGGTTTTTCGAAACCGGGTGTTAAGAATCATAACTGACTGTTGAGAACCTTCACGTTGAACATGTCAGTGAGATAATTCGACGGCACTCTGCGCAGTTAGCTACGAGGATGAGCATCGTAACGGATCAGTTCCTCTTGAGGGCTGCTGGCGGAGGCGAGAACGCGTTGCACGGAATATGTACATTAGCTGTGTACAACCTCACCGAATTGTACTGGGCGAAGAAACCGGCTCCTAAGATTTGCGACAGCTTCACAAGTTGGAATAGTGAAATGCAATGGATAGCAACAGCCAAAATGCCAATCATATACTCCGTTCCATACTCCTTCTTCAAGAAGTCTCTCAAAGTATTCTTCCTCCCTACCCATATTTACTCTGCCTCATCCGCAACCAATCAACTTGTTCAGGAATTTTTGCTAACAAAGTGGCCGGACAGCCTGAACATATCCACCGATGGGTCCCTCATCAGTGCTCAAACCGGATGAGCCTTTTATGACGTAACCCAGGGAGTTGTCCGAGGATTCAGCTTATGGACCAGGGCATCCATTTACACAGCGGAGTGCTACTCTATCTGGCAGGCATTAAGTTACGCAAACAGTAGTGGGTCTCTACTGGCAAAGATCCTAATCCTCACTGACTCTCAAAGTGCAACATCTAAATTAGCTAACCTGAAGACCTCGTCTTCAATGACAAAAATTGAAGCTAACATAGCACGTGAGATAATGGTAGCCAGAAACAGGGGGAAAATAGTGGGAATCTGTTAGATAAGAGGACACGCCATAGTGAGAGGAAATGACGTAGCGGACGCAGAAGCCAAACGCGCAGCCTTACGACTTGAACCCTTGCCTCATAAAATCTATCCCGCCTCTGATCTACACACAGTTTTGAAAAGATCCCTGCGTACCCAGTGGAAAGAAAAACATTTAGACTACGGAGTAGGCACGAGGTACAAAGAGCTGTTCCCTCTCCCCAAACAACTCACTAGGTTCTATGAAGATAACGATGTACTCGTGAAACCAAGAGCGTTCTACCGTAACATAATCAGATTGAGGAGTGGACTCTGCAAAACGAACTACATGATAAATCGTGCTAATTCGCCCCTATGTCGCGATTGCTTCCTAGAAGAAGAGACTCCGCAGCATCTATACTGGAGTTCCCGACCCACAGTGCTCCGCGGAACACATTACTCTCTTCCCTTCAGACGAATGTTCAACCCTTCAACCTGGACACCCTCCTCGCTGAAAACAATGTGGACAATTATTTGATTTTATATGATTTTTTAAAACAAGCCAAAATATCATTTTAATACCTTGTAAATATGTACATTATATATCGGCTGTATGAATCTGAATTCGAAGCCAATAAAGAAGGAGAAAAAAAAGAAGCTTTACAACCCCTGGATTAAAAGGGAATTGTCTCAAATTCCTCGCAAAACCCTAAAACGAAAATTCGTCACGGAACTTCATAATGGTACCGCTTTGTTGGACTAGATCGTTATTGCTACTATTTTGCTTTAAATTAATGTTGTTCATGTCACTAAAACTGTTGTGCTAATGATTATCATCCCTCATGTCCATTGTATACAGTGATATTTTTGCTAACTCTTTGTAAATGACTATTTGGGTCAATAAACAATATTCTGAAATAAATAAAAAAAATAAATAAAAAATTGATACGGGGCTGAGTCTTGTAATCCACGGATTACTCTAGACCATAATGTTTTCCGTTCTTTTCCCAATTGTGCGACGGTTAATTGAATTAGGATGCAGGATAATAAAAACGGCGGTGGGTGGTCAGCGAGCAACAGAAAGAACTGCGAGTGGTAGTAGGGAGTGGGGGGACGAGAGTGGTGGGGAGTGGCTTGGTGGGGTGGGGCAGGGGTAGTACGGCAGAATGAAAGAGGCCGCTTTTTCCGATACTACGTTTTCATCCCCTTTCCACACCCCCCCCCCCCCCATCGTTGTGCCCCAGGTCAAGGATTTTTCATTCAGACGGCCACAGGGTGCGAGACGAGGGGCACAGCCCCCCCCTCCACCACCACTACCGCCTCACTCGCATTTTTTCGACCTACCTGTTTTTCCGACAACCCCCCCCCCACCACCACCACAACCAACACCACTCCCAACAGCACTGCTAGTCTTCCGTCGTCACTCTGATCGTTCTAACCCTCAGATATATTTCCTCTTCACTTAATAAACGTCGAACGATAAGACAAAAAAGAAGCTTTTTCACCGCTCGGTTAATGTATGAACGAACGAAAATCAAAATAAAACAGATCTGAGTGTGATGCGTCTGTTCAACACCTCAAAATCGGTCCAAAACGAAATCAACTACACACAAGTATTTCATCTTTAACCGAAAATTCAGCTGACTACACCTCGCCACTCATTTAAATGAGCACCCCCAACCAGTCCACACTTAGGGATTCGGAATGAATTTGGATTTGCGAGCAGTTGCAAACTCCTGCTCGCGCTCTGTACACACTAGAGCATTTGAGACGAACATTTCGCGAAAATATAGGAAATATAGCATTTCGCGAGCGTTTTTGGGTGTTCCCATTTTCAAAACTGGTCTCAATAATTAAAGAAGCCCTGCCCTTTTGTTTCGATATTCATTAAAACTATCGACTTAAACTCAAGTATCGGCTCATTAAACAGTAAGCAACAAGAAAAAAAAATTGCAAGCCACTTTCCTAAGACAACCAATTTAAAAGTGTTGAAAACTAAATTACCTATTGCTACTATATAACTAAAAATAACCAAACAGTCATGCAACATGGCTATAAGAGCGAATTTTGAATAAATAATTAGTTTCATGTCAAATGTCTCCATTAAAGAACACGATGTCCCTGAAGAACATCTCAAGAATCAATCACGTTTCTTCATCTTCAAAGTGCTTTAGTTTGAGAGCGGAATAAGGTATCGCAAATCTGAAGGATGGTCTGAAATGGATGTTGGGATAAAAAATTTTCGGAAAAACGAGTTTTAAAAATTTTGAACCGAGAACAATAAGGTATCGCTTTTCTGATTTCACGATATGCATTCCGTTATGTGATTAGAGCAGACTTGACATGAAGACGACCGTATTAAGCGCATAAAAACCTTTAAAATCAGGTGTCACTTGTCAGACTTTAATTTTTTGGGTGAACCCCCCCCCCCCCCCCCCACACACTCACCAAAACCATCTTCAGCTTTTGGACATTTCAACTCTAAACACGACAGTGAAGTCAATTGCGATATTTCATTCCGTCATCAGATTAGAGCAGACTAACTATGAAGATTAACTAACGGTTTATACGTATAATGGTTCCATTGAAGAACATGATGTCCATGAAGAACGTCTCAAGTATCAACCACGTTTCTTCATCTTCAAAGTGTTCCAGTTTGAGAACGGCATGAGATATCGCAACTGTGATTTCACCATCGCGTTCAGCATTAAAGAAACCTTCAAAATGAGGTGTCGCTTGTCAGACTTTCATTATCTTTCATTATCTTTATTATCCCCCCACCCCCCGCCAACTTTACTAAACACCCCTCAGATTTACCTCTAAACACGACTGTGAAGTCAAAATTGCGATATCTCAGTCCGTTACCAGGTTAGAGCAGACTAACCATGAAGATAATAATAGTATGATATTATCAAGTAACAACCACGTTTCTTCATCTTCAAAGTGCTCCAGTTTGAGAACGGGAGCATCGTGTTCAGCATAAAAAAAAAACGTTTAAAATGAGGTGTCACTTGTCAGAATGTTTCATTTTGGGATGTTATGAGGAATTTTCCCCCCTAAAACTCCACCCCCCCCCCCCCTTAGAGTGGCCCGATTCCGCCCATCTACGAACTTAGCCTTTTGATTGCCATTCAAAATTTTTTTTCATCGAGACAAGCGAACAAGTATATGAAAAAGTGGGCACTTCAATTACTTAATTTTGTTGGAATTGAAAAGCGATGATATTGACGACGGTCAAAAAGGGCCACGTAGACTGTTTAATTCAACATCATAGTAACGTTCAATGTTTGGAATCCCAGTTAATGTCAACGCTCCGTCATCTCAACGTATTACAATTATATTGGAGAGCATGGGAGCATGTCACCATTATAATATGTAAATAATTATAACTGGAAAGTATCACTCCTCGTTTGACGTTCATAAATTGGCAGTCACAACTAACTAATGGCTCCCCAGTTATTGTCGTCCATAGTGGAAGTGCGACAGTAACGATCGCGTCAAAACGTCGCGGACGGCTCGATAAACATCGAAAAGGTTTTTCTCTGGGTATGAAAAACCTACGATCCCTCCACATCGGTTGATGGTTTACTGTATAGATCACCCTCTGAACCAGATCTTTTTTCTGTGTAGAATATCCTTGTGAGTTCGCTACCTA
The DNA here is from genome assembly GCA_963920205.1 of Stenodema calcarata. Taxonomy (NCBI): domain Eukaryota; kingdom Metazoa; phylum Arthropoda; class Insecta; order Hemiptera; family Miridae; genus Stenodema; species Stenodema calcarata. The sequence continues at coordinate 39,212,245 of OY986048.1, read as the reverse complement.
TACGAAACCATGTATTTACTTATTTGCCGTATAAATGAATTGAATCGGCATACAAAAAATAATAGATAAAGAACATTATTACTTAATAATAAAAACAGCCAGTAATGAGGGCCAAATAATAGATCGAAGGCGAAACAAGTAAGAAAAAAATTACCTTGTAGCACTATGCAAGACACTTTAATACAGAGAGGGGATAGAAGAAGTCGTGAGCCATTTTGTTTGGGTTTATTATTTTCAGAATTATACCACTGGAATACCACTGAGTTTCAAGGGTCCACACCTCGAGAACATTGAAAGAACCACATGTTTTTAATACAAATTTGAATGGAATTTGACTTGGAGCATTTTCAAGACCACTCGTGCCTCTGCACGACCAGCCGTTCGTCCACTACGAGGGCTCGAAGGTAACGATAAGAAATTTTCAAAACCGTGAATCAAATGGAGGAAATTCAGGAAGATGTTCACAGCTGGTTCAAATAGGTAACACATGGTTTCGCGATATGAGTGTTACGGTTCATGTTGTGAGATACTTTTCGTGTCGACGGAAAGAAGGTTATTACGAATATTCTTGTGAAGTGGGTAGTTACGGAAATCCAGAACTATAAAAATACAAATTAACGGTAAATAATTTGCAATGTTTATAATTATTTTATTTATAATTTGTATGATTCAATTATTATTAGGTCGCTTCGGAATTGGAAAACGGATGAGTGGTATATTATACAGATTAGTGATCTAGACAGAAGGGTGATCTATACTAAATTGAACTTATTGGCGCAATGAACAAATCGATTGTCGAATCTGTCTTTCTCGCCGATGACCAAGCGGTTGCTCATGTTCGACATGATGTCCCCCATAGGCTGAGAAGTGTACGAGGCAGCTGGCCTGAATGTCAAGATATTGGACTGCTTGTTGGTTGGTGGGAGTGGAGTTTCAGTACTTGTGGTCTATTTCGGAGTCGTCGGTAACCGTGCTTTCTGAAGCCGAGACGACCATCTTCGTACGATACACAACGCTGCGATGGAAATCATCGTACAAATGGATCGGAAGCTCGATGACCGACACGGAGGAGCCGCCACAGATTCTGATGGACCCATAAACAGTTCCACAACTACGAACAACCCGGAGCGCTATTTCTGTAAAGCCTGAATATCGAGGTCGGGTTAATCCTTTCGTACGAAAACTGCCAGTTAGGACGTAGCCCTAAGGTTATCTACCTACTGAACCACCAAAACTGTAACCGTATCGATGTCATCGAACCAATTATAGATCTGGAAATAACCTGAATGACTGGATTGCCAGTGTTCCCATTGCGTCTGGAGCGGTTGAAGCTGTATATGAACCCCTAATGGAGTATCTATCACTTGGACAAACCTAATATTGCTCCATTATTAGGTTTACATATTATATATTATAGGTTTATATATCCATTATTAGGTGGTCCAAATAATTTGGATCACCTAATGGTTGTAACTCAATTTTTGCGATTTTTGCTGCTGTAGTTCTGTGTGCGAAATACACATTATTTAGCCCTTTTAGTTTATTATGTTCGATAATGAACCATTGGAATCGACCGGAGAACAATTTTGTTTAACCCCCCCTCAAAATTTGTTGGTTTACGTTTCAAGATACGTAGATTCAGAAAATCGAATTTAAATAAATCCATCCGTCTGCCTTACGCCGTCCGCAGTACGGCTAGTATTAAGCTAAAATACGAAATTTGGTTTACGGGCTCCAACCAACCCCATATTGATCCTCGAAGCTTTTCATAATCCTAGGTCAAGGGGAAGGGGTTCAAACCGAATTTTGAAATTTTGAAAATTTCATATCTCGGAAAATTCAAATGAAACGGTATAGTTTTTAGTTTTTGTTTACATAGAGTTTATTTTTTTTTAATTTAAGACCGTCCGCAGCATTGAACGACCAGCCGTTCGTTCACCATAAGGGCTCAAAGTTGGAGCAGATCGAATATAGTCAACATGAGAGTGAATCGTGAGGCAGCCTGTTGGGCCAATTTTCAAACTGGCTCAGCTGATTCAAATAGCCCATGGTTTTCAAATATCGAGTTAATGAATAATGTTAAATACCTAATAATTATCAATAATGAAACATAAAAATTATTCATAACCAACAATAAATATTAATAATTTACACTACCTACCTACTTGATAATAGTTATTAATAATTACTGATAATTCATAATAATTAATCTATCATTCAGTAATCCACACAGAAGGGTGATCTGTACTAAGAAGATTATAAACCGTTGTGTCAAGAATTTGCAGAGTTTTTACACTACGAACCCTCATCTACTCAACCGCCTTACAGATACGGGCCACCGATTTTGTTCCAAATACAGAAACCCGTTGACGAAAAGTTGCTACAGCCTTTTGTTAGTTGCTACATCCTTGTTTAGTAACACAGCGGCGAATGTACCTTTTGTTCATTACGGCTTCCTAACGCTAAAAAAATGTTGTATTCTCATTTAGTCCAGAAATAGTGAAACGATGCGCTGTGTCATTACAGACTTTTCTTTTTACCCACAAAAACGGAAAAAGTGAAGTTAGCGAAAATTGGAACTTGTTCTGATTGATTTATTCAATTAGGTAGGAGTTTTATTGTTCGTTTATGTTTTATTGCTCATTCATTGATGCAATGGGTAGAATTATATTTCAGGTTTTTCTCCTCTAAGTGTAAATTCCTTACTGAGTGTAAATACGAGTAGTAATGTAAACGTTCTCCTTTGAGTCCAACGAGGAGTTCGAATACTTACTCGAAATTCATCGATCGAATACTCACCCTTAAAGTGATGAAACAGCGTTCTCTCCTCCATTTCTAACCCTCTTCACGCACTCCCTACACCCACGTTCTCTTTCCCTATCCCACTTTCCCTTCGCTCTTTCCATCTTAATTCTCCGCCCCTTCAAGTGGCCTCCCAACCCTTCCTGCTTCCATTCCCCTCGGAGTCGATATTCTTCAGCCATGTTATTCAAATCTGATACCATTTCACCATCTTTTTGGCCGCTGACATGGCGCAGTTCACTCTATTGCGCCGCTGATGCGGAAATGCTGCCGAACGGTGCGGAATTCCTGTGCCGTCTTCGGTGACAAATCTTGTTAGTGATGTTGAAACATCATTGACATTCAATTTAAAGCGAAATGTCTAATAATCCACCTTTGACGAAGAAAGTTCCAATCTTCGAATCGATGAACATAATATTATGTCATGATGAAAAGCACGCTCAAACCTAGTCACGAACGAAATGGAAAGAAAAACTGTAACGTATGCTCAGGCACTCGGTCAGGATGAAACCCGGAAAAAGGAGCGGCAATCAACATACGAAATTCTAGCAGTAATTCTAAGCAGAATGTACGAACAAAACAAAAATGTCATAGCCCTAATTGAACGAGTAAGTAGACTTGAACCAAGTTAATAATAAAAGATGAGCTCACCGAACATTTTACGAGTCGTCACTTGGAATGCGAATGGCTTAGGGCAGCGAATTTCAGAACTGGAATACTTCCTAAATGTATGATGTTTCATCATTCGCGAGTATTAAAGGGTTTAGCTTTTACCATTCTACTCATCCTGCCGATCGTTTGTGTGTGTGTATGTGTGGAGGGGGGGGGGGGTAGCTGTGCTTATCAAAGAAAACATCAAGCACTATGAACGTCTCAAAATAGAGGAAGATGAAATGCAGGTTGTATCAATAAAACTTGGAATAAAAAAATCATGGAATAAGGTAGCTGCAATGTACTATCCACCACGGTACTCACTGACAGGAGTAGATTACAAACATCTATTTATTGAGATAGGGCGCAAAATTATTTTGGGAGGTGATTTCAACGCCAAACATGAATACTGGAGATTACAAAACCCTGCGGGGCGAGAACTACATTGTGATTTCCTCTCTGGAGGAGCGCCCACCTACTGGCGAACGGATAACCAAAAAAAGTACCAGACTTGATAGACTTCTTTAGTGTCCAGTAACTACATACTTACTGAAGGCAGTGATGGTCTGATGTCAGATCATTCTCCAGTACCTAATAATGTCACTTAGTGAAACGGTGATACTAAAAGCAACATCGCCGAACCTAAGCAGCAAACACACAAACTGGCCATTGTTTAGAGAAATGCTTACCGAAGAAACTACCCTGGACGCGTCACTAAGAACCCCCGAGCAAATCGACGACCACCTTTCTAAATAGCGTCCTACAAACTTGGGCTTGTACACCATTAACCTTCAGTCCAGAGGGACGTCGATTAGACCGCGACTCTAACTTTGGTATGATGGGGGATGGTGATAACTGTATGTCATCCCCTTAAGATCTTCAGTATCCTCCGCGTTCAGGATGAGCTACGTTATGTGTGTGTCATTGAGACCTTTCTCAACTCTTTTCCCGCCCTAATTTCCCAAACTCTTTTCACCTGACGTGTTTTCGCGGTCATTCAGACCGCTCCCTCCTTCCCCAGGCTAGTGTCTTTTAGACCGCTCCCTCCTGCAGCCGTAAGTTTTCGACATGGCACGGAAAAATATTAACCCTGATGATCCCAAATAAGGCTGTTATTATGCTATCTTCAGTGCACTAATCCAAAGAAATTGACAGTACAACTGGGAAACCGGAGATAATTAATACTTTTTTATAATGCAACTAAGGGTGGCGTCGACAACAAGTAAAAATGCCTAGTATTTCGGAAATACTAGGCATACTATTTCCAGATAATTCTGAAAGTTATTGTTGAGTTACTATTCCCAGAAGTCAACTGATATATTTTGACAAAATTTACTTACCTTCTTTTATTTTTTAGTGAATGTAAATTACCTAGATTGATTACCTTTGCTTTAATTTCTTATTTTTCTTTGAATTAATTGTAGATTGATACATACCTTGCAACTTTGAATCAATTTTTTCACAAAATTTCGAAGTTTTTTGATATTTCATTTTAGCAATTTTGTTTGTTTTAACTTATATACGTATTGTTTGTGGCTTGGAAAAGTTCAAGCTACCTAGATAAATCTTATTGTGATAAAAAGAAATGAAAGCCTGCCAAACAAGAGAAACATTCTGACGCAACTTGAATGGCTGAAAAATGAATATTCCCGTGTGGAAAGCCAATAAAATTTGTTGTGATATATTCTAAGTACAACACTTTCGTTTTGACTTTTCTAACAGTTTATTTTCATATTTTTAACCCTATATAATGACCTCCAAGTGAAGAATCACCAGCGGTCTGAATGACCGCTCCCTCCTCTTGGTGACAGAAGTCGATTTGACCGCTCCCTCCTCCTGAGAGCTCAAATCGTCCCTCCGGACTGAAGGTTAAATAAGAAAATAACCAGTAAACAAAGCAACTCGTCAATCACATCTCGATAGATCGTATCGGTACCGTGATTTTTTCAACCAACGTACCCCTTGCGCGACGCCGAGAACCTGGACGATTCTACCAACCGCCCGGAACCTACGTATCTCTCGCGACGCTTTCAGAAGCTGGATTTCGCACTTTTGCGCAAAAGTGCGATTTACGTACAATCTTAACTTATCAAAGCCGAAATCCAGCTCCCGAAAGCTTCGCGAGAGATACGTAGGTTCCGGGCGGTTGGCAGAATCGTCCAGGTTGGCTGAAAAGTCACGGAACCGATACGCTCTATCGAAATGGGATTTACGAACTATCCCATTGGAGTGAGGGACCTGGTGAGGGCAAAAAGAAGAGCTAGAAGAATTGGAAAATAAGAAGAAAATAAGAGAAACCTGAATAAGCTATGAAACGAACTCAAGACAATGACGAAAAAAATCAAAAATGAGACTCTGGCTAAATATCTGCACAGCCTCACTCCCGAAATTTGGGGGCGTCCTCAAAATTGTCGCACGGTGCTGCGGTGCTTCATCACCCTGCTGTGATCGAGTAAACTATCATGTACCTAAGTTGCCATCCAATAACGAGAAAAGTTGAGGCAAAATACATTAGTGAAATTTTCGACCAATATCTCAAGTGGGAGAGTTAGAAAACTCGCTGAACAGAAGACTTAGGAAATTGATATATATTTTTCTAGGACCAAGAGAATTTTATATCCTCAGGTGATGAGGATGGTTTAATTTCACTGGTGCTTTCCCTTCTACTATATGGCCTATTTGACAATAATAAATCCGGTATGAGTCACTCAAAACATTTTGATTAGAATTGATTAGCAACAGCCGCTATAATCAACACACAGACCCTATTTTCCAAAATTACATATGAGCAAAATAAAACAGGTAATTAGAGAAAATTCATTAGCATGCCCATCTCACGGTTTTGCTACGCAATTTTAGGCGCATGGTTGTACGATAGTTCCTTCTTTTTGAACCACATTGCATTGGCAAGACATTACCTTTTGGATGGTATTAAACGTTTTAATGGATTACCTAATGAGATCCGGGAAGAATTGAGTAAAATTGTTCAAGACCAACAAATAAACAGAATTAAAAAAACAAAAAAAAAAAACACTTGTACATTCAGTGAAAATTGAAACACGATGTTATAATGTAATTTGTACGTATATGTAGAATACATCTCACATTGTACTCGTATTGTAGGATCTGTGGCTACAAGGAAGGACCCATCGCTTAGCCCTTTAGCGGAATAGTTCTAAGTAATTAGAAGTCACTATTTTTATCGTGTAGGTTTACAGTGAATAAAGAAGTTTTCATTTCATTGATATGAGGAGGAGGGGGGGGGGGGTATACCCTCATTTTTACTGGATTTCTTGGTTATATCCGGGTGGTTCGAGGGTTTGCGTAGATCTGAAGATGTTTAAATTTATTTATACATGTATTTTATTTTTTTTTTTCAATTCATTTTTTTGCATTGTTTTTGAGTTCTTGATGGTTCTAAATGAAGGTCCACAATTTGTTCACTGATTAAAATATTGAAGTCATCGGAAAACTAGCAACTTGAACACCCAAAGTTTAGGTCGCTTTTGAGGGGCCGCCTATGATAGAAGCCAATTATTTAAACCTCCAAAACCTACCTAACCCATTCACATCGTATCAGCTCAATAGAGATCTCTTTTTCGGCCATATTTTTCTCAACCCTGTGCCGTGTTGGAGATTGATATTCGACTCGTCTTGTCCATTCAAGTTGGCAACATGGCGAAGCCGTACGCAAAGCTCGTTACCCAACTGCCTCATGAAAGTTGAGTTCATTAATCAACTTTATTTAGCGCCCCGGGGAAAGAAAATGGGGAGAGCTGCTGAAAAAAAGGAAAAGGCCCCTCTCAGAACAATTCGTGAACCAGCCCAATTTCAATGGGTCACTAATTGAAAGGTTTGTCCGGATTCCTCCTCGGCGATTTGATTAATTTCCTACGACGCGGTTACCTTCGTAATACTATTCGCTTTGGTTACCCGCGGATGATGCCGTCAATATTCACCAAACCGTGGGATATCTATAGGTGCGATACCGAAACGTTGGATCAGTAACTGTTTTTACATTCGATACCACGGGTTTCACCCAACAATTCTACTTTCGAAATAGAAACGATAGCTATGATGACGCTTTGGAATCATCCGGAGGGTCAAAATGAGTAATGTTTCATTTTTTCAAGATGAATGATGACATCAAGTTTAAACTAGAGTTAAAATATGAACTAGAGTTTGAAAAGCCGGTGTAAATCATTGCACACGGGTTCAATATTTTCTGTGTATATCACTGATCTGACATACCCAATCTAATTATGTGGTAAAATGTTGTGTGTTGGTTCGACTGGTTAGGACACCCAATATACGTTGTGGATTACTAACATACCCAATCTACTTATATGGTGAAATGTTGTGTGTTGGTTCGACTGGTTAGGACACCCAATATTCGTTGTGGATTACTAATTATACCTACTTACGTCGGTTATAATTAATATTAAGAAGTATCACCAACAGATATTCAAAATACACGAAAAGTATCATAGAAACTTTATATGGAAAATCATGAGTTGTTTGAATCAGCAGTTCCCCAGCATGAAAGCCTGAAGTTTGGTTCACGACCATATTGATGATTTTTACAAGACGGAACTGTCGATATTAATTCATCTTGTCATGATTATGCCAGTTCGGCAATATGGGTGCTCAATATGGGGCTGGGCCAGCGCCACCCAAATGAGAAAAGTTCAACAAAATAGAGCTTTACGCGTGATCACAAACGCCGACTGGTATGTGAGGAACTCTGTCATATCCCAAAGTAAAAGAAGTTATCTCAAGAACTTTCCAGATTTCATCGTTTGTGAATCCAGCGTTTTATGCCAACGTATCCACCTGCTAAGCCAACGTACTGCATGAAGGCTGAAAAAAATGAGACCAGTGGATCTTCCCACATAGTACCTTAGAAACAGGAACTATTTTCATTATATTTTTATACTAGTTATTACTTATATTTATAACAAAAACTGTAAGTGCTGAAACATTAAGGAGCAATTTATTTAGCAAAAGTTGGCAGTTATTAATTACCAAGGACCTACCAGTGGGTAGTCCCCTTCAATCATGTGACATTGTACTTGTATAGGTAAAATAATGACATTTAATCTTCCAAACTATAAAGTAATGAGATTGTTACTAAAGTTATCATTTAAAAAAAATAATTAAAATCGAGGCAGAACAGTAATCCTCACAGAAAATTACAGACTAAGACTTACTTAGCGTTAAAACTAGCTGTTTTCGAAGTTCAGTGGTGGGTGAGCAGTGTAGCTTCATATCATGATATGTTAGGAATATATGGTATCTCATAAGATGTTATGATATTATCATAACGTGGTTGTATATTTTTGTGTATTGCGTCCGAAATCGAGTGAAATCGTTAATCGACCGTTGATCGTTAATCGAAATCGGTAATGATCCCGTAGGTTATCACTTTGTAATTGACAGCCGCTTGAGGAGTATTAGCAAGTATGATCGAAACGTTTGGAACACTAATAACATCCCAAGTGTTTACTTGCGATCTGACCTGATATCGCCGCTTATGGAAAATTCAAACAGAATTCTTCTGAAAACAACATACGAGCTATTACTACTAGTAATAGCTGAAATCCTACCATTTTCTACATGATGTCGGTCTGGACCTTCACTGTCATCGTCAGAACTTTTACACCGCCCGATATGACATATTACATTGTAAGTTGTTCAAATTAATGAAATAATTTATTTAATAGAAATAAAAACCACATTCGAAGTCACGCAGTCTATAAACCTGAAACTCCCAACGAACTCTTTTTTCTCCTGAGTTATCATTCTCATTAATGTTTTGATGTTTATTCTGTTCAGAAAATGTTCATTTTGTTTTCAAAAATTGTTATTGGGACTTGGACAAATCGTTAACTTTCCTAATATGCACAAATACATTTGCACGAAAAAAGTCTACATTTGAATCCCTGTAAAACAGAACAGTGGATACTTTATGTGATAAAAATGAACAACTATTATAATTGGACAACTCTTGACGGGCTGAAAACATTCAAAAGTATGGTGTTGGATATTCAAAATGCAACATATCAATACGAAAATAGTATTGAAAACCACTGGTAATGCAGATTGTAGTTACTTGAACTAGTTACTAGATTTGAACGTTACTTGAACGTATTCGAGAACTTTGCTTTTCATTGTCTTCAGGATAAAGCAAGATGATGTCTTTTCAGAACTAAAAGCGATATGTCTCGCAAGGGAGTGTACTTGGCCCACTCCTGTACGTCCTGTATACCAGCGATCTCCCAGAAACTGAAATGAACACCACAGCCACTTTCGCAGACGATACAGCGATATTGGCAGTTGGAGACAGTAACATTGAGTCAATGTCCAAGTTAAAGCGGTCAATATATAGCATACAACAATGAACAGCGAAATGGAGAATCAAAATGAATGAAACAAAGTCGGTACATGTCGATTTCACCAATAAAATAATTGACTCCATACCAGCTTATCTCAATGCCTCATGCAAATGAAGCCAAATACCTCGGTATGACGCTTGATGCAAGGGTTCGGTGGAAAGCCCACGTCAAGAAAAAGAAGGAAGGAGGAACTCCTTCTCAAATTCAGAAAAATGTACTTGCTAATGGGGAGGCGGTCAAAACTGTCAATGCAGAGCAACCTTACGCTGTATAACCAAGCGGAGCTCAGCTGTGGGGCTGCACGGCTCAATCAAAGCTGGAAATAATCCTAAGATTCCAGAACAAGTGCTGAGAAATTTTGTCAATGCACCATGAACGGAATGAACGACTCCACCATGAACTTCAAATCGAAACCATAAACGAAGCCATCAAGCGACAAGCCGTACGACATCTTCAACGCCTAAGATTTCACGTCAACCAGAAAGGAGTCCAAATCCTCGACACAAGTAAGAGAGCACCAGAAGATTGAAGCGTACCAAACCACTCGAGCTTGCTCACGTGTGAAGCAGTGTAGTGAATGCAACAACATCATAAAAATGAACAAAACTCAGTGATGTATCTAAGTTTTGGATAATACGAGTATGAGCCCAAGTCTCAAAATAATATTGTTAATGAGTTATTACTTGGATCAAAAAAATCTTTGAGAAAAAATAAAAATAAATAGCAATTCAAAAATAGTATTGAAAACCACTGGTAATGCAGATTGCCGGGAGTTTTAACGTTTCTTAAACGTATCCAAGAACTTCGCTTTTCATTGTCTCACTTTTATTCCTCATCTCGCTATTTCGAGAGGAAGGAAAGCGTAAAATTAAATTGGTTTAAGCTATTAGGCCATTGGTACTAGAAAAAAAAATTGATTCCCTTCCGTTCTTTAGGTGCATCGTTCTAGTAATAAAATTTCGTGGTCGCTCACGACTGAATATTCACCCGTTTAGGAGGCCAGTTTTATGTTTCATGCGAAATTTGCTGTTAAATAGCAGTTTCTAAAGTGGTTTTATATCAAGTGGTTTACTCACGTAGGGATGCTGTGGAATCGGACTGTGGCGATCTCCTAGAACATACTGAACACTTGTTTAGGTAGAGACCGACGCTCGCTCTACTTGGACACAGGGCGATAGGTAGGGGGCTAGTGACTGGTCTAGGTGACCGGTTTTTTTTATTCTCTCGCCCCTACACCTCATCAGATATTCCTCATTTCCACCTTTGACCCTCGCAGCCGCCTCCCCCTCGAAAATTCACATGATCCACAGATTCAACGGGCGGCGACCGGTCAATCAGGTTCCGTTTAGCATCTCAACGGGATCTTCTTTTTGTCCACTCGTAAGAACTCTTGCAAAACAATGGTTGCTCTTAACGACGTAATTCGGATTCCCAGGATGAAACAGTATAATTCAAACGATTATGCAGAAGAAAAAAAAACTTAAATTGTACGCGGCGTAGCAAGTTTAAATGAGACACCACTTCTAACGAACTTCTGATTTGAACCATTTTAACACCCAATACACCACTTGAGACACAGCTAGAAATAACCCCAGAAGTCGAGAACACCAGATGCCAACACAGATGACCAACTGACCAGATGGACCGCCAGCAGACCGTTGCTGTGCTCTTTGAGTGCGGGGCAGTCAGTAACTAGCTCAGTGGATGTCTCGTCAATCTACAAATGGAATTTTACACCGAACTGGTGGTAATTTATCTTTATAAAATATGTATGAAATAAATATATGAATCGTGAATTATTAATCATTTATTGGTCCATATATCCCATTGGATTCATGATCTCACTGATGATTACATGCGGGTCTCCCTTTGAGATCTCCTTCTGACGGAACAGCTGGTCATAAAACACTCTGCAAGACCCGAAAAAAAAACACTCATAATAACTGTCCACAGTTTTTCAAGATGATCTAGCATTTCCCTGGTTATTTTCTATGTCTTCATCTACCTCGGGGTCGTGAACATGATCATTTTTTAGTAGAAAGTACTCTCGTCAAAATCTACTAGAATTAGTATGAGAAACGTTATCAACAACTTCATAGGATATGACATTTTTGAGCATTTCAATTTAAATTTTGCACCTCTTCCCATTGGTCCTCAGTTGGAGCCCACATGCCGAATGTCATAGTTCTCAGTTTATTTATCATTTTCGAAGAAAAGGAAGCTTTTGTTCAAGGTTCAAAATATTTGGCGAAAAATAACAGTACTCCTAAGAATAGCGCGACACCGAAACGACCAAGAAGCTCTCCGGAATTATCAAATTCGGAAAGGATAAAAAGAGCTAATAAGATGGGTGGGGACGATCAAAAACTATGGGAATTCATGAAAAAAATGATGAAAAAATTGATTATCTGCCGACTAAAAATGAATTCCAAGCATTGCACACAGATGTTCAGGCATTGCGCGATGAGAATAAGCTACTTCGCGACGAAATCTCTACATTAAAAGTGTCCCCGGCAGAGAGAGACCGTCGAATTGAATTTTTTGAATTTAATTCACGGAAGAATAACCGCATCCGGAAAGATGACAGACATCGTTTTCGATATAGTTCACAAGTTTTTCACGGAAGTCCTCGGAATTTCGGAGAGAATTGACGTAGAGTTTTTAAGGCGTATCAGTACTTCTAACAGTGCGGGAAGTGACCTTTTGTTAGTGACCTTGCAGAGGTTTAGAGATAAATGGGCCATAATTGGTGAGGCCACTGTTCTGAATGGGACGGACTACAGTATTTCACAGGATTTCCCTCAGACTATGCGTAAAAAACGTTCAAAACTATTGCGTATCCGAGCAGAGATACGTAAATTCAAGCCTGGAAGAGTTTGCCACGTCAGAACAGACAAACTGGTCTTCGAAAATAAAGCATATTTCTGGGATGAAAAAATAGGTCTTCACTCTAATAATAATTCCGCAAATATTAAGAATGTGGCTGGAGTTGATTTGTCGGCAGTGCTATCTGAAGGACGAGCTGAAGGCGGAGCGGCTATGATTATGTGAGATGAGGAGGTCTGTCGGAGGGATGATCAGATCACATGGCACCGATTGACACTGCGGAGGATTCATATATTAATTTTCTCATTTATAATATAGGTGGGCTAAATAGTAAAAAGAATGATATAGTTATAGTTGAAACGCGTGTAGTAGAGTCAGTAGAGTATTTTAATTATTATTGTAATTTTTTTCCGGATTTTGATTTTGAGAAGAAGAGTACCCATGGTTGAGCAAGGGGTGGAATATTAATTGCAGTTAGGAAGGGGCTCAGAAATGTGAATATAGTGGATATTCAGGGGACCTTGGTGGTTCGATTAGTGTCCAAAGGTTCAATCATTAATTTAGTGCCAATATATCTCAACTGTAACAATTGGGAGTCCGATTTTGGCCAGCTCAGTGATTCAACGTGGCGCTATAGGTCCTTCCTTGTTGGCGAATTAAATTTCCGAGTTTGTTATTAGTTTTCACGCTGTGCGTAATAATTTATATACTCTCCAACGTTTCAACTTATAAGTATAAATACTTGAGTGGCAATAGTTGTGTTTATAATTTCCATTCTTTCATTTTACCTTTTTGCTCTAACTTCCGGCAGACGGATTACCAATGCCGTATTGTTTATCTTGTTTCTACTTCCATGTATCATTATGTGGATTTGAAATGATCAATAAACTTTCTTCTTCTTCTTCTTCTATAACAATGATGTTTTTCAGCGACGACACTAACAGTTGGCAGTGATAGCGATATCCATTATGATATGCTGGTCGTTGATTGAAATGACTGACTCATCTCGAAAGGTCGTCGTCGGACGCTATCTCATCACAACATGCATCGGGCCCAAACCCCTTGCATTATCAGAGACGTTCTTCTTCCGGACCCAAACCCCTAGTAGTCAGGGAATCGTGGGATTCAGCACCAGGAGGATACTCGTTTTCTTACTGGTGTTGAACTATCCCTCAGCGTCTTTTCAGGGTCGAGAATAGCGAGAATCTTTGCTGGAGGTGAGCCACGGGCTGCCTCCGTTTGGTTCGATTCTTCAGTTCATTTAGTCGAGTCTCGGTAATTGAATCGAGTTGACAGACATTTACATCCACCCAACGTCACATTCCGTCTCTATCGCGTACTTGAGTTTCCCCCGTTAAGTTATTCGCCATTAAAAAGGCCATTGAATGCTCGTAGCGGTGTCAGGATGTCAGGGCTCGAGGTCAACCGTCATATTATAACACGTGCCCTCTCCGTCATCACCCTGTCCCACTCGCTCTCTCACATAAACCCACTCTCTCTCACTCTCTCTCGTTCTACCAGGTCAGAGGTGTACACCGGGCACAGGTTGATATTCTGAAAGGGGGCAATGGGCGCAAGGGGTTCCAGGGGTCGTTGAGACCCCCGTCCGGTCCTATTGTGAGATCGCGTAGCGGTCCCCTTTCCTGGTTCTCCGCCTTCCTAGAACACCCCAACATCGCTATTCTCACTAATAATTCACTGGAGGGAGGACGGCTCCCGGCCCCCGGTCTTCTTCCTCCTTTCGGATCGCTTGATCCCAGTGTCGCCTGGTAGAGAAGATATTATACCTGACAAGTGACTGGAACAGGTACATCGTGGCGGTGGTGATGGGATGGGGGTGGACCAACAACTGACATCCCCCTGTAATATGCCGCCTCTGCATCACCTCAGGATGGTCGCCATTCATGTAACTTCCAGTCAGGATTGATCGTCAGCACTCAAATACCAACCACTATCGTCCCTGCAACCCATCTCCACCTCCTTCTCGACCCTCGCAAACATCTTCACCCCCCCCCCCCTTCAGTTTAATAATTTCAATGGATTTGAATCAACCATGAAAAAAAAAAAAAAACTCGATGTACCTATTTATAGTCTTCAATTTTCATGAAGCGGCTACAATGAGACAGAAGGACTTTTCAATGTACAACGGAACCCATCCATTGGAATTATCTACAGGATACTGCTGCTGCATTCAGACATCTCATCCAAACAATCATTCAAACAACTTCAAACTTCTTCTTTGATGATTTGGCTTCATAGCCATTGGATTCGTGATTCAAAGCAACCATAAAGTGGGTACAGCTTTCGTACAAGTACGCAACCACGAGGGACATTTTATGTCTTTGCGCCCCCTCACACACCCACACCACGTACCACGTACCTCGTACTTCATTTTTTTTTTAAATTTAAAAATTGTTATATAAATTATTGAGAATGATCACCTGTGTGTAAACAATTATTTAAACAATCACGCTCATACCGCAGCTTGTCGGCCACGCACTCCGCAGTGGATAACGTAATATGGTTAGGTAAATCGAGAGCTATCCAACGAGTGGTGAACGATTTTTGTACGATAACTGGCGAAGTTAAAGTTCCGTAGCAACGAATCGGTTGTACGTGAAAATCATTAGAAATTCTTCATAACGCTTTCTTCGTCACACCGTAATGTCACACTTTTTGAGTTATGTGCCATAGTAAAGACATAAAATGTCAAAAATTATGTGCATATAACAACCGGTGGTTTGATGAGATCGAATGTCTTGTTGAGGTAGTTTTGGACCCGGTACACACGTTACGTTGGCGTTGCGTTACCGGTGACCAGTACAGGAAAACCCAAGAACCAGTTATGAGGCAGAATCGTATCAATCAATCAATCAATATATTTTTATTTGCTAAAATCACACGTAGTGCATGAGCAATGTCAGAATCTTACAAAAATAACTACAACAATTTAAAATTGAGAGAAACAATACAATACATTCAAAACAGTTACTAAAAGAATAAAATGTGTCGAGAACTAAAATACCAGGATAGAGTAAATGTTCATCAGGAACTCTGCAAAATCGTACTGAGTCAATCTGGTGAGGTGCCCGATTATTTGGGTCCTAATATAAATTAAATAAATTTAATTCCCCATTACGAGTAGCAGCTAGTCCATGGAACGGAACACAAAGATTTGTTTATTACGAGTTGGGTAACCGTGAACAGGAGTGTGGAAAGACTCCATATTTCTCATAAAATAGCACAGGCTTTCCAGGATGTAAGCAGCAGGGAGTGTTAAAATTTCTAGTTCCTTATAGGCAGATCTGCAATCCCCGTGGTAATGCATTCCAGGGACGACTCGCAAAGCCTTCCTTTGGCAAGAAAAAATCGTGGAGGAGGTAGCAGAATGCCCCCAACTAAGCATGGCATAATATGCTATATGTATATTATACAGCTCTACTCTGATAGCTAAAGGACACTAGCCATTCTCTGATCGTACAAACACTGTCTGCTCATGTCCATATGATTCATACCTATCGCATTTTGCACATATTGCATATTTTGCCAATCGTGAAATCATATTTTGGAGGAAAAAAGTGCATATTTTCCGGGCTCTGGTACGATTAATAACAAGATTTTGCCATCAGTCTAGCACTCACTACTAGGTGTACCTAATGCCACCTATATTTTTCGGCAAGTCCATATCTGTAAGCAAAGTATGCGATAACGGGTACCTGATAAATTTTGCTAGGTGGTTTTAGAATGGAGAATGAAGGGAGCAATGGCTCCTGTAGATTTCACTTACCAACTCGTTTTTGCTTGTATATTTTTTTGTTAAATTTGGCGACCCCCCCCGCCCTCCCCTTTTATAACGTAATTTCCTCAATTATTGTTTTCGGTCTGAATATTGTTCATCATGGATGGATAGCAGCGGGCTGAGGGGACCTGCAAGTTACATCAGAAATTCGCTCATCAGGTCATGCTGCACGACTGGAACTTTCATTATCCTCGCTTTCCTCCTCCCTTCGATCCACACCACAACCGCCCTTTGCCTTAAGGGGAAAGTGGACGACAAGTGTGCGAGAGAGAGAGAAGACACCAAAAGTTTATGCAAAATATTTCAACAGCCGGATGAGCGATTTTCAATCTGAAAAAAGTTATGTTCATATTTTTCCTAAACAAAATGCTGCATCAAAAAAAAATTTGAAAAAAATTTCAAATTCAAATTTTAGAAAAAGAATTTTGGACAATTTTAAATTTAAAAAAAAAACTTGGTTCCAGCCCCATTTTTGAGAATTTCCTGATTTCAAATTGCCAAGAACCAAAATTCTGCGATGAATAGCACGATCGTAAAACGAAAAATAAGAGTCAGTGATAGCAGCTTTCATCTCCCCTTTTAGACAGTGGATCTGCTGCGTCAATCATTCATAGGAAAGGTGATGAGTCCGAGATTTGACAGGGAGCACTTCTGACAGTAATGAAGGTGAGTGAGCTGAATCTATTCCCATTCGTCCAACATTGTAGACATTTCCAATGGAACCTTTGAGGTAGAGGAGACTGTTATTAGAACAGTCAAATCTTACACAAAAGAGGCCTAAAATCGCAAATGCACGGCTAGTTCTGATTCTTTGGTATGTTGTTCGGGACTGTTAGGGAAATCTAAATCTAATTTCGCAGGAATGAAAACCTTGCGCTTCTTTCGTAGCACTCGAAAAACCTCGAAATGTTT
This sequence comes from Stenodema calcarata, assembly GCA_963920205.1. NCBI lineage: Eukaryota > Metazoa > Arthropoda > Insecta > Hemiptera > Miridae > Stenodema > Stenodema calcarata. The sequence goes on along the minus strand of OY986048.1, from coordinate 39,194,860 downwards.
GCCCTTACTCTGGGTTTTTCGCTATAACTTTGAAACGATGCGTTTTTCGCGAATTGATACTACGGACTTATTTACAGGAGATAAGATTTGCTACACAATGAGACCAAGTGCAGCTCTGTTGGGTCAATAGTTACTGAGATACAGCCTTTCAAAAATGGCTTATTTTTCAAAAAAGTGAAATTTTAAGTTTTGGTCAACTTCCGACCTAAAAATCATTGAAAATACGTATTGTACGAAGGACGTTAACCGATAGATGTTGTAGCAAATTTAATTAGCTTTGAGTAAAAATAGTTAAGAAGTACAACGCCTTCCCATGACCCTTATGGATTCGCCTGCGTCCGTGCTTTTTCCCGTTCTATTCGTTATAGCTCATCAGCCACTGACCCTACGCTTTCGAGATGGTCATTTTCGGATTCCCCATAAAATTTGGCTTCAGAATAACCTGGCATGTCCAGTTTGCACCCCACATGAGGCCCTAGCAGGGAGGGGAATGTCAAGTCAGTGGACACGTCACTTTAGGCAAATGAGGAAATTAGTCCTAACTTTGACGGCGTGTAGCTCCAAAACGAATCGTCGCACGGAGTAGCGGTTTGTTTTGCTGGTTTCAGCGCATTCTTCTCGACGACTTTGAACCAACAAAATACCCCTAAAAAAATTGTTCCCCAGTTTCCCCAAGATTTGAATATTTTGTGACGAATTTCGGTTGTTTTTGGATGTTATCTAGAAACCTTTTGTTTTAGCTCAAATTGGAGGCCATATTCGTGTTCCTTGATAAATGTTCCCCCCGAAACCAATTTTCAGCCAAAAACTACAAATAGTTGCTGAGAAATCAATCATTTCCCACAAATAGCCCCAAAAAGTTTGGTTTCCCCTAGCTCGGCCAATAATTTTTTTTGGGATCTAATATTTGGGCTTTTCACTCATAGATGAAGTCTGATAGTGAATTTATCCAGCTTGAGAAAAAGCAATTTAGGATCGGACCAATAATTTCGGAATTACGGCAAAAAATGTACCAAAAAAACTTGGATTTTACAATAGTACGCGGTATTTAGCGTACTGGCATGAGCATATTACGGGACTTGATCAAAATGTCATATATGAGGTTTGATGGTAAATTTAAAAAGCTTATAGATGGAAAAAAGAAATTGTGAATCGGACAAACTTTTAGCGTTATAGCGAAAAATAGGGAAAACGGGGTGAAGAACAGGAAGAAATTTATTACAAGACAATGGCATATTACAGGTATCACATTATAATTATGCCCTCGCACCTAGCATTCCCTTTTGAGGACACACGATACATTTCAACACAGACGCGATGGCACCGCGGGCTCGAATATAGAAAAATAGAATGTAGAAAACGAATAATAATAATAATAAACGAATGTAGAAAAAATGAGGCGCTAGTACGAGCGATGCAAGCTGAAATGAATGTATGAGCAAACCTACCGAAGATCGGAGATGGGAGGTTCGAGACCGCGAAGGGTGGGGGGCGACTTAGTGTACATACGCGAGGACTTTGTCCATTTGATGCTATTGTGGGGTTATCGTTTCCACGAAGAGAGACGGATGGAGAGAGGAGTGGTTCAAGAGAACTGATTGACACAGGCTACCGAGGAAAGGGAGCGTGGTGACCTTGAGCGCCGAATTGGGGTCTGCAGCCATTCTGTTTTCCTTCAAAACCAACATTACCATTTTTCGTTTTACGTCTTGTATATTTACTCAATCATTGAAATGATGCTCTCAAAACCCATCCAGCCATATTGGGAAGGGGGCTTGCACCGGCTTTTTCCAAATTTCAACCTCTAAACCTCAAAATTTTCAAATTTTCCAATTTTAAATTTGTATAAAAATTAAATGAATTGATGCAGCAACTTGTAGGGGCGTATGAAGGCAAACTGCGTTTCCCAAACTGTTATAAATTGGATGGTTCCAAAATGAGACTGCAAAAACTTTTGATGCGTCAGTAACGCCATCTCTTATCCCAGAATCACACTAAGGGCCCGTCCACTTCCCCCTTAACATCAACCCTCGCTCCTTCCCCTGGTTCGTTGAGTGTAGGGAGAAAAGCGGCCAAGAAAAAATTCTTCACCCTCGCTGAGAAAGGGGAAGGAACGAAGGTTGATGATAAGGCAAAGGGCTTTTGTGGTGGGGATGGAGCTGAGTGGAAGGGGATTCATAATCCCAGTCTGTTTGTATTACGCACCCTCGCCCTCTGAATTCAAAGGGTCGCCCGAGAAACTGAACTGAAACCATCTGCGTATAAAGGATAAGTTGTGCCCCCTTCTGATGTTTCATTAAATGAGAATTAACGTTAATTATCGTAACCCATTCATTCTTTCTGAACTTCTCCGGTATCTTGTGAAAAATACCGACTAGTTGCCTGGAAGACGTAGTAGCTAGGATGAGACCACAGTTCCAATTCAGACATATTTTGCGATTTGATTATGTGTTAAATATCCTAGTGAGTCTCATAAGTAGAGCCCGAAAAATATGCAATTTTTTTCCAACAAAACATGCACCCCACCAAATTACTGTGATACAATGCAACAAATATCTTAATGATAACCTTGATTTATCTCATGAAGGCACGGAAAGAATATAAAAACAATAAATCAAACATTTTCCATTTTCCCCATAATTTATTACTTTATTCAATAAAATCTAAATCATTATTCACCAACAAAGTTATTGTATCAACACATTTTCCAAGTTTACAAATGAAATTTTCCGTCGTTTATTGCTTAATAATAGTTTTAAACAGGAAAAGGACCTTTTTACGCCACACGAAACATTTGGTAAGAATTTAAATTTACAAAATTCAGTAGGATTATGATTTTTCAACTGTACGCTCACCTTTGAACATGTGCGTCCATTCTCCTACTGCTTGCCTCCTTGGATTTCACTCGGGGAGTTTTTGACTTACGATGTTGTTGTTCAAAGTGGTCTATTTTAAGATTTGATGGCTCTATATTTGGCGTTAAGAAATGGGGTTAAGAAATGTTACTAAAACAATTCTGCTTTAAGTACATTAAATCAAAAACAGCATTTATATTTTTATGTAGGTATGTACTTGACTTCTTAAAACACACGGTATCAGTTTTCCACCTTCGCCATTTTTCCTTGAATTTCGGGATCATAAACGGAAGCTTCAATCCAAATGCTCCATCTGGTAAGAATAGGTTCTGCCGGAAGAGGGCAACCAGGATATGCATTTTTGAAAGCCCTGTTTCTGCTTGGGGCCTTGACGAAGATTTTCTTTGCAGACAACACTAATTCATTCACTGTTGGTAGAAAGCTTTGTGGTTCCTCAGCTACATGGTGCAGAATATGCGCTAAGCAGATGACGTGAAGCATTTTAGGGAAAAGAATTTGGAGTCCCTGGGCCGTTTAACCACGTACGAAGCCATTACTAAAGCCAAGACTTTTTCTCGACCAATAATAGTGGAATTTGATGGCCGAAACACTAAAATTCAACACGTCTCATTGAAAAAATGACCGTCATACCCGTCATACATTGTTTGAGTGATCAAAAACTGGACTGGGTACGTATAGGAAAGTATCTTCGTAAGTAAACATAAATCCCCCGAAAAACAACTCTGTTGTAAAAACTAGCCCGCCAGAAAACCTCCTCAGCCGCAAAAAGAATTGATATCCACTTTGCCCGCCAGCCACATATATAGGATGCACGGTGCTTCGCACCACGCTGTTGAGTGTGCATATAGAAACCTGATCCTCCTACCCCTAACCACCACCACCAATGTTTTCCTGTTCCTTCTCTACTTCCCACAACCCCCCTTTCTCCCCTTTTCCTCTGTTGCACCTGCAGGGAGCTATTCGCTTCTTTCAATGCTGTTGGCAGGAGTTCAAACAAATGCGCATGGTTTTCAGATATGATAATAATTAATAAACATTATAATATTTATTGAAAATGATTAATTATTGTTAATAATAATTAATAACAGTTCTTAATCACTGACAATATATATTAATAGTTTACATTAGGTACTTAAAATAATTATTAATATCTAATAATAATTCATAATACTAATAATCTACAATTTAGTGATCTAGACAGAAGGGTTATCAGTACAAACAAGATAATAAACCATTGTGTTGAGAATGTGCGGTTATTGGTTCATTATCTTCGATAATGAACTATTGGAATCGACCAATGAAACCATTTTTTTAACCCCCCCCCCCCCCCCCTCAAAATGTTAGTGCTTACGTTTCAAGTGACGTGAATTCAGGAAATCGAATTTAAAAAAAAAATGAAAAAATCCGTCCGTCCGCCGTACGCCTCCCGCCGTCAGCTGTACGCCGTCGTGATATATAATATATATAACTATAAATATATATGTATACATATGGTTTTTGGAGTCTTTCGGCAGTGAATTTAGGAAGGTCTGGAACGGACTTTGGTTTGAAAATTTATCGGAAATTTGACTTTTGAAAATCGTTTAAAATGTCGTTTTTTGAAACGCTCATCGGTTTCAGTTGGCCGCTCGTTGGTCGTCAATCAACCGCGAGAACCGGAACAGGTTTCAAGGTCGCTCGGGGATCGATCAGCGAGTGAGATGGTGAAGTCATTCACGTGCTCATCGGGTTCATCACTTTCACTCACGATACAATCAACCTCCACCGCCGTTCTTCACTTCTCATCACCAATGGACTCCTCAAACGCTAGGGTTATTCACGGTTGATCTTGCCGAGTTAAACATGTTAACCCTTATTCTCCTGATCATGGAATTTTCCAGCAACGATTTTTTTACCTCTAAAATAAATTCATTTGGGTCCAAATAAGGTGAATAAGGCACTAAAAAAATGTCCCCTCATAAATTCAAAATTTTACTACTAAGTATCTTATATGATGCTCCAGTAGGATGGGTGCCTAAACTTGAAAAAAAAAAAAAAAAATTAAATTAAATATTTTTATTGAAAAGTTATGGGAATACACGCAGTACCTTATAATAAAGATAATACAAATTAACAGTAAAAAATTAAAACGTCTCAATATAATTTATTAAGGTCTGCTCATGAGATATTCAACTGCAGACGGATCCGAGGCTTCTTATAGATTTTTCAAGGCTGTACACGATGGTGAAGACTGAATTGCGATATTTCATTCCGTGATCAGAGCAGATGAACCGGGAAGAACATTTCGAGTAACAACCACGCTTTAAAGTGCTCCAGTTTGAGAACGGAATCAGATATCTCAATTTTCAGTATTCTTTTTAGTTCCTCTGTTTTTCCTTTCTTCGGTATGGGTTTGAGTCCACTTTCGCCGAAGAATTCGCTATAAGTCCTCCTTTCTTCCTCGTAAAATGGGCATTTGACAATCCTGTGCTCGACGTCATCTTCTACCTCGTTGCAGTGGTCGCATTCAGGTGAATCGGCTACACGTATTTTATTCAGCGATCTATTTGTTTGACCGTGTCCAGTCCTCATCCATACTAGCTGGACTATATAATTTCATTTTAGGGTTTTCCCTTTGTACCGGAGTTTCAATGACACGAGTGGCTGTACCTGGTAGTGGTAGTGTCGCTTTTCTAGCGATGTAGCCTCATAGTTCGTCTGTCATTCGAGTGTTGTTTCTCTCTTGAGTACTAAGAAGGCGTCGCTCAGGGGAATGTCGACAATTCTATCCCCCGGAGGTTGTGTCGAGCCGTATATCGCCACTTAATCTATGTTATTCTTTTGATTCTGGTCACGGTTACATAGGCTACACCGTCCGCATTGATTTGTTACAGTAGGTACACTCATTGAGATTTTTTAGACGTTTCTCCCTGTGAAGGCATACGTACAAAGTACATAGCGTCAATACATTGCTGGTGTTGTTTTCTCCGTGGACAACCGACGAGGAAGATGTTCACAGTCCAATTCCCAATGTGATAAGTAATTTATTTCCAATACACCGCCGCACCCTTCAAACTAAACTCAGTGAGGTTTGGCTAATTTGTTGTCGAATAAGTTGAAAGTGATTGATCACTAAATCTGCCGAGGAAAATGTGCAGTGGCTTACTTGCGGGCCCCACTGCCGTAATACTAATATCACGTTCGGCTATAAAACAAGCGCCATCGATCTTCCGTTCGAAATGATTTATGGGGAAAGGGAAAGGCCTCAAAACCCAGCCCCCGAGAGATAGAATATTATTCTGAACTTAATATTTAATGTAGGGCCACGGCAGGGAAACAAACTTCCTGATAGCAACGTGCGGTTTGGGATGCTCTTCACCCACCCCCGCCATCAACCCGAGGCTAATAGCTCGACTGACTGATGTTGTTTAACGTAGCTTTAAGTCTGCTCATAATTGAAGATGTGTGTTTAGAGCCCTACTCCGACGGACTTAACTCCCAGGGCAACCGGCAGTTTCGAGCACAAATACTATACGGCCCCTTGCCTGAAACTCGCCTTCTGAGAGGGATTCATTCAAAATAGGTAGGTGTTCTCTGAAAGTTCTAAACCCATCAAGTCTTCACAAGGCTGCCTCCGCTACCCACTTCACTCAGTTCTCACAAACAATACACATCGGAATATGAAATTCAACCTTCCTCGGAAGGTATTATATTGTGTGACGTTCAAACTCAGTTCCATCCTGCCCATCATATCCATCAGTATGTTTTCCGTTCGTATGAAGCACCACCGTGTTGTGATAATTATATGAATTGAGCTTCCGCGAAGGGCGCATTTCTTCTCATCTCATCAATGTGACCTCCTCTCTGTCTCTCTACTCCACATTGAAGGCCCCTTTCTTTTGTTGTGTATGTTGCGAAATAATTTGGTTTAATGGGTGAACTCCAGAAATCGCGACTTTGGAGAGTTGCATCAACGTAGAAATTCCATACTAATCGAGTAGGTTTGTAGTGTACATCAAAGTAATCCAATAATAATTGTTCAGACCTCATCCACCATTACCATAAAATTGCCTGTCTTTGTCAATAGGAAAACGATTATTTCTGTTTTGGTACTGAACAACCATTGTGTGACTGTTTTTCTAAAAAAAAATAGCAGACACAAGTTTTTTTCCATGAGCTAACCTTAAAAGTGTATTTTCAACCAAATTAAACGCCGCATCTAGAAAATTATTCTAAATTATCTGCAATATAAAGATGAAATCAGTCTTAGATTGTAGTAATAAATTCACTTGATAAAAATACGCGTTTTCATAAAATTATTAGTACCTAATCATACAAATTTCGCAATATATCATTCGATATTGACGATATCGATATTTTGTGGCGATAATATTGCTGTATCGATATCGCCGTGGAATATCTTCTAGAATAGTCTAGTTGAAACAATTAATTTTATGCTCAATGAGCCGTTTAAAACGCGATGATTCGGTCAGAATCATCAATCTCTCTGAACTAGGCAAATCATTGCGTTACATCGCTAATCGCCTTGGGATTCACTATTCTTCCGTTTCAAGGACTATGAGAAGGTACAGGGAGACTGGTAGTCATTCCAGGCGACCAACGTCAGGGCGTCCGAGGACTACTCCCATAGATGACCGCATCACTAAAATGCAAGCTCTTCGGATCCGTAATTCTACAGCTTCTTCCATTAAAAACTTGGTCGCTGGTGTTCAAGGGATATCAATCTCTGATTCAACGGTCATTAGAGGACTGAAGGAGTCAAATTTCATCTCAAGAAGACCAGTGTAAGGTCCTCTTCTCACCGCAGAACACCGCGTAAAGAGATTGAGATTTGCAGGACCACCAATATTGGACTGTGGAAGAATGGAAAAACGTTTTTTTCACCGATAAGACGAGAGTAGCCGTTAACAGTCCATATGGCCGTGAAAGTTTGGAGAAGGCCTGGAGAACGTAGTCAGCGCTGCACGTTAGAAACAGCCATTCGAAGGGGGGTCTATAACGTTCAGGGGCGGCATATCGTGGGAGGCACCTACCGAGTTAGTGACAGTCCAAGGAGGGGCCTAGAATGCTTTGAGATATGTAGAAATGTGTGATGAATGGTTTGATGAGTTTCCCCTGTAACCCGGGGAGGTGAGGCAATTACGCACGTCCCATAAGGATGTCCGGGTCTGCTTTTAGAGACCTTGGTATGCCCAGAGTGGTCGAACCAAAACTTCGCGAACCAGGAAAACTTAAGAAACCATTACAAATGATTCTTCCAGATCATGCCATTTATGCCGTTCATAGGCTCTGAGTCGTTGCTCATGCATGATAATACCCGTCCTCACAAGGCAAGATGTGTTTCTGGGTACCTGAATACCAGAACCATTTCCACACCATTGATTGGCCAGCAAGAAGTTAACCCAACCGAGCACGTCTTATTAAAATTAAATATTAAAAATTTAAATGTTAAATTGCAAGGAATTGAAATTTTAGAAGGTAAGTTTTCTAACTTTTTTGGATGTTGGAAGAGATGTTGTAATTTATTTTAATAAAACTTATTAATGTCCAGTATAAAAATGATTATTACAGACTTCAGAACCTTTCTTTATCATGACAAGACATTTTTGTAAAATTCAAATATTTCAAAGTGTTGCAATTCTTTTGACGGGGAGTGTATTTCCGGTGTTCTGGGATTTTAGATGAGAACTGGAAAAAAACCGAAAATCGCTCGATTTGCATCTTTTCGCGGTCGAAGATGGGAGTCATGCGCAATTTTGGTACCAAGGCAATTTTATATATTTTCCACATTAAACAAGAGAACTTTATTGTAATAAGGTTCACATTATAGTTGAGTGGTACCATTATTACGTAATTAGGCTTTAGTACTACATGAAACATGATAGAGGGGTCTATTCATTAATAGTCCTCACCGTAATGAATTAACAAAAACTAGATAGTAATTATACAGAGATGGTATTGATAATAAAGACTTTGACTTGGGTAATTAGTGTACAATGTCAAGGTACCACCGACGCCAGATCGCTATGCCTGGTTTCTTTTCAAGCGTCTTACAGAGGGAGTGGGGAGTGTTTCTATAGTGATCGGTGCAAGGATTTCGTTGGGGTGATCCGATATCTTGGAGAAGAATCGGGAGATAGTGAGACTCGAGATAGTGAAGCGCGGAATCCTCGAGGTCGCCAGTTCTAGATTTTGTGTCTTATTACGATTATTTTGTGTCTTATAGTCTCGTATTACGCTCATTGACGAACGTTTTCCCAAGACTTCCATTTATTTTCAGCCTCTTCTCCTGGAATAAAAAGAACTCAACTAAATAAATACATAAATGAATGTTTACACACAATAATAATAGGTAATCATACGGTTTAATTTGGGAATCAAATTAGGTACCTACTGAAACTTCACCAGGGAACCTAAAGGTTGATTGCTAATTCGAAACCATATGCATACCATTTATTTATTTATTTATATACGGGCAAGCCCAATCACAGTTATGACAGTGTCAATGGTAGTTCACTGGATTACCTGAAAATATTGGTTACAAAAGAATTAGAGAAGGAAAAAATCGAAAGGAAATACACAATAAGATAATAAATGAAAAAGCACACTGGGAGCTATTAAACGAAATTAAACGGGAATGTGGCCATCAGCTTTTCGAGAGAGGGGAGGGAGTGGTGAGAAAAGTCAAATTCGGGGCGGACATCCATCAGTACATTAGCGTTATTACCATTATACCATTATATAATACCATTATATATTTGAAGCGTATGTCTGAAAAAGTCGTTTCAGACTGACGGGAGACAGAGATAAAATTGACGGAGGATTCCCCGAATAACAGTCGGAACGAAACGGAATGTTAGCCCGGGACATTTCTTGGTGGTAGGTGCGTAGCTCTAGTTGGCGATGGGTTAAATAAAAGAGCTGCAAGAGCCGTCGGAGATGGATTTCATTGAATCAAGTCACACCGCACATCCACCCAAGCACTCACCGACCCTACTCCCCGAGACATGTGTTTCCCCTGGTTTTTATTGGAGATTTTTATCTCGGACAGTAATCAAATTTAATTTCTCCGCAGAGGATAAAAGGCCGGGGGAACGGGGAAACTCGTAAAATTCATCTTTGTGGCAGAGTTTAGAATATTTTACGGTCTTACTTAACGGCTGTCTAGTCAGATGTGGGCATACCCTGCGACGGAAAGTGGCCGTAAAGACACGAGCGTTTTTGCATTTCTTTATAAGTTATATTAATGTGCTTGTAGGAGGGACGTAACAATTTGGAACAGTAATTTTGTTGTTTTGTTTTCCCAATTGTGGTTTTGCTGTATGTAGCATATGAAGATATGAAAATCTCTTCAATATTTATGAAAACGCCAAAGATCACACAAATGTTCATCAATTCTGAATATCGATGGTCTCAAGGCAGACAGGCGCAAGTACCATTCACCTAATTTTTCAGGAGAGCCAACAATTGGAAATAACTAACTTATTCCTATTTAATTTACAATTCATGCGTTTCTACCCTTTAACTTTTAATTGTTGTTAATATTTTTATAATAATTGCATTTTACTGTTTTACTTTAGCCAAGTAATTGATAATTTTGTAGCTTACGGCGCCTTTTCTTTGTTGAAATGAGGGGCTTAAGCCTTTTCTGCTGACATTTTAGCCTTTTAGTGTTAAATTTAATTCTTCCCCATTGACGTCTAAGAACTACTTACGCCCGTTAGTTTTAACTGTATCTGGAAAACTCAGGCGCTTACTAACTTTACGATAATAATAATTATTACTAATAAACCTAAGATTTATTGCTTCCGTCCACAACACCTGTCAATAGTTGGACTTCAACCCCGCCTAAAATGGAGAGAAAACAAGGTGTTGAAAAAAAGGTTTGATTCGTGAAATGTTTTATTTGAGTAAGTAACTTGAAAGATTGAATATAACGAGCAAAAATTAAGTGTTTTATAGAGCAAAAAATGTAAATTGGAACGTCAAAACATGTAAAAGGTTATCATGGGATAAAACATACAAAAAGGAATTACAAGTGTTGCTTTATATCTCATACTTCCTCATCTTCACTAACTGTTGGTATGAGATATAAAGTTACTGTTACAGGCCTTTGTCAACTGTATCACAATGTTTTATCGGTCTAGTGGAACTACCAATGTCTTATAACTGTCTTATAGGCGTAAACGACATGAAAGCGAAGAAAATTCAAAATGATTTTGCAAATAATAGTATTAAATAATCTACAGTATTTCCGTTCTTTCACAATCTCTGTCTTCTATTCTAAAGATTAGTTTACAAAAATGTTAATCATAAAAGTAGTTATACAATTAAAAAACCCAAGTCAAAAGTATCATTGATCTCCCCACAGGTGGTGGCGTTTACGTCCGAAACAAAAGTAGAAATCCAAAAGGCGTAAGCGACGGCAACTTGTTAATGTTCATTTAGCTTATTTTCATTTAACATGTAAGGACGGACATCCCGCCAGGGGTAAATTCTACAACTAATTTGTGACTAATAATTCCCATGACTCATATTTTTTACTCCACATAAAACCCGAGTTTTTTCACTTTTAAATTTTGAAATTTTATGTCTTTGCTTTGGCACATTGAAATAGAAAACTGTCACGAAAAAGTGTCCTCGAAAAGCGTTACCTAAATTTTACGATAATTTTCACTTACAACCAAGCCGTTGCTAGGGAAATGAAACTTCTGTAGTTTTCATCGGACAAAAATCGTTCTCCATTCGATCGAAAGCTCACGAATTATAACGCATTTCTTGTTTATTTGTTTTTGGTATTTATGACAGACTTATATATATTTTTATGTTATAAATAGATATAGTGAACACTGCCGCTTGTTTTGTGATCAATTGCTTGAGGTTGAGGTTACCTGCACTAAATTACATAGAAATTTTCTGTTTTCATTAAAATAATACTACATCCAAACAAAGTTGGTCGTGTAGGCTACTGGAATTCGTTGTTTTTTTATTGTTAGTTTTGATTTAGCCATCAGCGTGAATACATGTGTGCTCCGAATCTTACATATTTTATTTGTGTATTTGTGTAATTGGTTTTAAAGTGATTAATTACTAACCAATAGTGTTGTGATTTTATTTGTAGATATGGAATCGGAAGAGTTTCGTAAGTTTGTTGTCGTTACTCCTTTCTCGTCGCAAAAAGTATGAACAATTCATACGTACCAATGGAGCGAACGACGAGATGAACGTCGAACCGATTAACAAAGGAAAAACAACGCTAAAACGAAATTTGGCACCCACAGTTACTGTAAAAACAGCATTTTGACGTACATAGATCAGGCGCTCACGCGTCGATTTGACGCACTAGGTTTGACGTACATAGATCAGGCGCTCACGCGTAGTTTTGACGCACTAGGTTTGAGGTACATGGATCAGGCGCTCACGCGTCGGTTTGACGCACTAGGTTTGACGTACATAGATCAGGCGCTCACGCGTAGTTTTGACGCACTAGGTTTGACGTACATTGATCAGGCGCTCACGCGTCGATTTGACGCACAAGGTTTGACGTACATAGATCAGGCGCTCACGCGTCGATTTGACGCACAAGGTTTGACGTACATAGATTAGACGCTAAGAGCTACTCACACTTGGTGTGAGTAGCGTCTTATCTATGTACGTCGAAACGATGTCTGAGTAGCTCTAAAGGCTAATTTACACTATTTCAGTAACAGGTATGGATTTAGCCATCAGAGTGAATACATGTGTGCTCCGAATCTTACATATTTTATTTGTGTAGTTGGTTTGAAAGCGATTAATCGACCATATCAATGTGATCAAAAATAAATTTGTTACTGAACGGTTTATTAAGATTGGATATTATTAATATTGACATAAAATGTCGCAATGTGTTCAGACTCGTATGCAAGCATTTCATTACCTTCCTGAAAACTGCGATATTGGAATGAATTCAGTGAAACTTACTCCCAAAATTCTGTCATTATGCCATTTTTTTCGTGTTTTCGACCTTACTTCACAAAAACGGATATAACTCCCTTATTTCTCGATGTAATCTCAAATCTGAGGATACCGTTGGAAAGAGCATTATATTACGCACCAGGGTAACATAAAATCTAAAAAGTGACCAAGTGGCACATGGTCATTTTTACTTTCAAGGAGACGAATATATTGATCTCGGATATATTGATATGAAAGACACGTTAAAATGCTAGGAATGGATTCTGGTGTATCCAAAACTTGAATAGAATATAATTTATATAATATATATAGAATATAATATACTTTTGTCCAACTTTTGTTCAGGAGAATTATCGAGGGGTGGATGAGGGAGAGGGAGGGGTTTTTTGGATCTTCCGTTTTCAAGTCATCAACTCGCAGAGCACCCCAACTTTAACTGTTGGTAGTGACGCGGTGATGGAGGTTGAAGGGGTCGGGTGGGGTTCGAAATTAATAAGAACTACCCCTCCAGGCCTCGCTTTCTATTCCAAGGCAAACTCTCTTTGTAATGAGAGGGTTGTGAAAGGAGCGGAAGGCCGCGGTGGAACGAGGACGTGGTCAGTGGTCCTGAAGGGAAGCCATATCGACCCAAGTTCCCCAAAGTTCATTTCTACCTTAAGGAGCCCCACGCAAACAACGTGGAAGAGGTTAAATTGAATTCTCAATCTCATGCGTGGCGTCGTAAAGGAGCTCTCAGGATCTGAGGAGTGTACAAGACCTCCCACCAGAGCTTCAGATGAATTTCCTCGAGAAAACCGTCTGTTTTACATTTCAAGTTCTTTAAGAAAACTCCACAGTATTTTGAATCCTCAAAAAGCGACGTCGACAAAAAATGTTCAAGATGTGCACCGAACTCTTGGCGCTCATTGCAAGCCAATCGTTTGAATTCTACAGGAAGTTACTGGTCGGTCAATTGGATCCCCCCAAAAACAACTCCGTTGTAAAAAAAACGGCCCCGCCAAAAAACCTCCGCAGCCGCAAAAAGGAATGAAATCAATTTTGCCCGCCAGCCACGTATATTGGATGCTCGGTGCTTCGTACCTCGCTGTTGAGTGTGCATATAGAAACCTGATCCTCCTTCCCCTAACCTCCACCACCAATGTTTTCCTGCTCCCAGTCTTCTTCCCACAACCCCCCTTCATCCTCCTCCGTTTCCTCTGTTGCACCTGCAGGGATCTTTTTGCTTCTTTCAATGCTGTTGGCGGGAGCTTTTTGCAAGGCTTCTGAGAATTAGATGATACAGGTAGTAGTGGTGGTGGTGAGTACTTAGTGGTGGTACAACAGTAAAGCCATTTTAGGCTGGTTGACATCGCAAAAGCAAGACGTCTACGAATTATATAAGTATCTAGTGGTCACGAGTAATCAGTGGTGGTACAACTACAGTGAAGTTATGCTTCAATTCAGGCTAGGCTTGTTCATCTGCAGCATTATGGAATACATGGTATGCTAGTTATGGACGGTTGTATAGTTTTCTATTATGTAATGTTATATTCATATTTTATAAATCAATAATAGTGAATGACAAATTCAAACCTCCGGCAGACGGTTATGTAATTGGTTACAGAATTCTTTAATGTTCTGTTAGCTAATTCCCAAAAATATTGTATACCTAAATCACTTTCAGACCATCCTGATTTCACTGCCAAAAGATACAAAAATATGTATGGGTCATTCGAGACGATTACTCGCGATAGATAAGAAGTTCACAATGATTATTTTTAATATTATTTTTAATCGAATGGGAGAAATAATAATAATACTAATCATGGCCCGCCAGGATTCAATCGCGTGCGGTAACTTCAGCCATCGGCACGAAATCACAAGCTTGGCGTAGGGTAGCGAGACTCGCAATAGTTAGCCCAATTGGCGAATTGAAGAAAGGATTTTTTTGAGTAATTTTGAATGAAATGAAGCTCGTGGAAGATCCAAAGCAAGTTAAATAATGTTCTTCATAGAAATCCAGTTCGGGGGGCTCTGAATTGAATCCTTATTTTGACACTTTGCTCATTCATATAGACGAGTATATATTATCAATATTATGTGTATGTCATTTCGGACGATGTCTGGCCTCGGGGAAAAAAAACAAGTTATGTCCTTGCGATGATAGTCAGTAATCACAACTGGTTAGAAGAGCAAGTGGTTAAAAAGTAAACACAAAACAGTGTTATCATAGAAAATCATTTTGTATTTGGACATAAAATTCTCAAATGAATTGTGAAATGGTAAATTTGAATGAAATACGTTACCTAAAATCAAATAAATAATTAATAAAATACTCTTTGCAGCCGTTCGTAGAAAAATACATGAGCGTTTATGGCGTTCATGAAATTTCGGAACTCTAGGGTAATCTTCAAACTAGGTAGAGAACAGATGGTTCACACCACACATGGTTTGAGATAGCTTTCGTGTAATCAGGAAGGCAGAATGCTCAGTTTCTTATTCGATTTTGGATTTCACCTAGCTTGGAACATGAGCCTACGATGTTTTTCATTCTCGGGTTCGCAATCGAAAATTATGAACCAAAAACTCCTACAAAAAAAAAGGGGGCACACTTGAATGTCATTGTAAATATGTACATTCTCATCAAGGTAACAACGTAGACTGTCTGAGTAGACATAGGCAGGGGAGGGCTGGAGATGGTAATCGGTACTAATCAACCAATCAATTCTCTGTTCATTCCCGCTTAGAAGCGAACGTCCCCCCAGCCGTGGATACAATTACCCTCTCGGGGCAAACATTGAGGGTCATAGAGTATTTGCTTGTAGAGAGGCGTGTGGATAGACACGTCCTTCAGGTGCGTTTAGGAAGTCGTGTTGATAGATGAATTAATTTCAGTCGTCTCCTTATTCGGTATGATCGAAAATGACCAAAAAACATCTAGAATTGGTTCAGAGTTGTCGTGGTAGTCAGAATCATGGGGTATTAAATTAATTGAAATATTTAAAGGATTAGGACAAAGATAATAAATTTGGTAGAAGCTGCAAAAAATTTTAACAGGTATCTAAGAATACAATAATTAGATCGATAGTGAATGATTTATATTTAATTGCTTTGATAAGATATCGTAAGAGTTATTACTTCTACCTACCTATCTCAGCAATAATTTATATCAAGAAGTATCAACCAAAAAATATACAAAAGTAGTACCTCTTCTTCGTAAACACGCAAAGTATTGATCAATCTGTCTGGATCACTTTTCTGTTCGTAATGTCCTCGAGAGTCCAAACAAAAGAAGTGGAGGAATGAGCTAACATGTCGCGTGTTCGTCCCAGTAGTGTAGTGTTCAAGTAGTCAATCTAGTCGAAATAAATTGTCTATAAATCATATAAATATCGTAATATTATGAATCGATGTTATTAGGACGACCCGGAATTTCGCCGGAAAAATGGACGAGACTGCCTCAACAAGTTATTGACTCTCACCTTCACTCAGAGATGGCCATATAATTATTTCCAATGTAGGATGCCAGGGCATATAGTCAAATTCTGCCCCAACTCCCAAGACTCCCCTTATGCTAACGGACCCCAGAATTAGAAGGAGCAGGATTGGTGCCGGCTGTTGGGAATAATGGTGGATGGAATGACTTGGGGAAGTCCCCCCTCATTCAATTGATGGTAGAAGGACAGCAGCTGACGTTCCTTGGTGACACTGTGCCACAAGTTTATATCCTTCAAAAACCTGTGGAAGGGGTTCCAGTCCGTAGGAGAGAGACTACACTGAAGAGGGCTGGTGGACCATTACAGTCCAGGGAGGAGCAGACTCTCATGTGCCAGTATGAAGGGCAGAGCGTGAGGTATGTCACGAAGATAGTTGACATAGGGCTGCCTGTGGCTGGGATCATGCGGACTGATCTGATAGCTAAGTTTGGAGACTTGCTGTTTCAAGAGATTGGTCGGATTTACACCAATGAAGGGAAGCGTCCAGTGGAAGCGCTCGGGAAAGAGCCAACAGTGGGCAGGCAGGTAGTCAGCAGGTGAGAGGATCCAAACATTGGTTCTCACTAAAAGTCCTAAACTTCAGGATTCTGTTTCGGCCGGTGGAAAGGAACTTTTGACCACTTTTCCGAAACCCTAACGTAGCTCTTTGGTCATTGTACATGTAAGTAGCGCAACGTAACTTCTACGGGATTAAAATGGCTCTTCTATCCTTCACCGCTGAATGCAACATGAATTTGACGGTGCATTAGTGCGTGGGATCTAGTTGTAGATACGTCACCAGTTGAACTAACTTATGAGTAGAGCAAACCACTCATCGCCGTTCCACAGGTTTCTCACTTTCTGCTTGCTAAGATGATGCCTCCCAAAGAAGCGAACTCTGATCTCAAACAATACTGGGTATTGGCGAGGAAATGCACGTTCTTCTCTGGGACTCCCATGTTGTACCTACAATGCGCATGCCGATCTTGGGTCATCAGCTTGGTCGTAGGACATGGAGTTCAGGGAAATTAAGGGCTTACTGAACCTCAATACTTATCTCAAAACCCATACAGCAAGAGCGAAACTTGGATTGTATGAATCGTTTCCAAATTTGAACAGTGCTGTGATGTGTAATAGCAGGTCAGGGTGCATTCGGAACACAATCAAGTATCGTGTTCATTAGGAATTTAGGTCTCCTAATTAAAGTAAACTCTGGTCCCAGCCTCGTAAGCAAATATTGATCGACAAAATATTCATACTACACTCAATCTTGACCAGATACGTTGAAAAATAGCCTCAATTGCCTACTGTGTAATTAGTGAAGATCATTTATAAGGACTTGTTGTACCAATCGCTGAACATCATGAAGATTTGTATGCGATCGGTTCAGTACAGAAGATATACGTACCTATTACGTTATAGCACGGTTAGACGATGTCGTTCCAATCACGATGGAATTCGAACAAAAAAGGATTGACCGTTTTCAATTTACATTTTATGCGTGGGCGACACCCAAACTGCCCCCCGAAAATTCGATCGAAATCAGTCTAATAGTTTTTGAGCACTTTTTTGAATGCAGCGTGACTAGAAGTATTGAAGCGTACCTATGTATGTTGACTATTTGCTGCATATTGAAAATCGTGAGTAGTAGGTAATATTGCACCCAATAAAAATCTGGGAAATAAGGGAGGAGTGTAAATGATGGATGGACCAGTTGTAGTTCTTTCTCATTCGGTGGGCAGTAGTGCAATAAGTGCAATCAAAATTGAGGAGCTCCTATGAAACACGTCTAGCTTGAAAAGCCGCAAAATGTTCGAATGTGCTGAAATTTCGTGGGCCACTTGTTGTGCCCTCACATTTCCGTATTATTTTCATAAAATTCCGACAGTAACTTTCTTCATCGTATTCACAAACATGGAACCTTTATAACGCCCATACTACCCAAAAAAATGATCGAAATAAGATTAAATTTGAAAGGTTGGTGGCCAAATGATACCACACCAATTTCAGTCAATTCAGTCAATTTCAGTCAATTCTTCTTTCCACGAAATACAGTTCAGCTTTGGGGTGGTCTCATGAAAATAGTATGTTAATATTATTAGTATTAAATAATTGAATACCTAATATTAATAATATTATTACTTCCGTGCAACAAGGGTGCAGCTTTTTTCTGAGCATGTTCAGGACGAACAGTTGAAGGGTCAGAACATGGGGAAAAATTGAAAATATAGATCTGGAAGGGGTAAGTTTTGAACGCTATTAGTTATTCTATCTTTCTATATACTTCTAGAACTATATTTCCAATTTTCTTCCCACGTTCCGACCCTCCAAACGCGCGGCCTGAAAATCGTAGGAAAAAAATTTGTGGCCTTGTTCAACTGATGGTTCAACTGTTGAACTGATGGTCCTTTCAGACCGAGTCTACTAGAGAACTTATCTGTAGGTTGGACAACACTGAGTTACGTTTAGCACTCGAAATTGCCAAATGATCAAATTAGACATTGTGTAGAACGCCGTTGAATTGTCAAGCGTTTCATATTCGGTTTTATAAATAACTTCAAACAACGCATCTCAATAACTTGATTCATTATGTGAAAAACAAATCGATAAGAACCGAAACGGTCATATGAAGAGGATATAAATATTTACGGTATACGGCACGCGAGAAAGATTTCAATTACTGACTGGCCCTCAAATATCGCCACTCCGAACGATTGTAGCACTAATTTCAAGCACAATGATATCGATGATACTTGGACGACTGGAAATTGCATTGTACGGAATTCAATGCTCAAAAGAAAAATGTGATTTGACAGCCATGTCCACCGATTGATGCTATAGACATTGTTTTATTCGTGCATTTAATCAAACTATTGGAAAATCCTTTCCGCCGGCAACACAACTTTTTATGGTCACTACCATTAAATGACGAAATCAAAGTAACAATGGTATGGCATCTCCTTTACCCTCCGAATACCGGGTGAAAAAAAATTACACCAAGTACCGGGTGGGGCCCGTGGCGACCCCACTACTTTATTCCTTAATTTTTTGTTATTAAATGCTTTTTCTTAAAAATTATTAGGATGAGGCCAAGGACATACGAAGTTCGCTTGCCCCATTACTGACACTGTTACGTCAGTGATGAGCCCTGTTGAACTCGACACAACTATGTAGCTTGAATATCAAATCAGAATTCCAAAATCCATTTGGGAAAATACACTGGTAGTGACGTATTGGACTTGTAAATTTCCAGTTCTGAGACTCAGCATTCGTTGTTATTAGCGAAGCTGAACAGCAAGCTCCTAAGCTCCGGGAAGACGAAAGTCCGGTTCGCAGCCAGTGGAAGGGATTACGATATTCCGCCCACTTTCGAGCAACGTTTGATTTCCTTACGGGATGAGGGAGTTTACAAAGCTCTGCTTTAAGCGTACTGTACACTCGAGGTAGGAGCGAGAGCCAGGCTGAGGAACTAGTTGAAAGGGAGGAGCGGCGAGAAAGGCGAATTTATTAGTCCTGTATAAACAAGCGGTAATCTAAACATCAAATTCATAATGCAGGAGGTCGAGAGAAGTTGAAGATGGCTTTTGCGAAGCTGGAGGCGGATGGGAGGTTAGAGCGTAGGCCATAAAATTCACCAAACAGACAAATTCGTCAGACGGAATTCTGAAACTCCCGACTGGAAACGATCTGCAGCAATATTTGCGAGTGACTACGTCAGAATATTCGAATGCTGAATATCTGACGTTCCTCCGATGCATCAAAAAAAAGGTGACAAAATTAGAGAAAAAAAACCCAATGAAAATCATCACAAAAATATGCTCTCAAACTTGGAAGGCTGGGGTTGAATTCAGTCGGCGCAGTTTCCTTAGGTCTAGTGTCGACAACTTCTTGTAACTGGAAGGCTACATAACATGTTACGAGTTGTTACTGGAAAAAGTTGCAACTTTTTTTTTTTTTTTGGTTTATTGTGATTAGGTTTTGGTAAATTTAGCTGTTTCCAGGCTTTTACGTTATGCCATGTCATGATATTTTCTAATTGCGGTGGAATTCATGGTAGACCCTCGTAAGACAATTTTGAAATATTATAATATTTTGAAAATATGTAAATCCTGCCTAGTAGCGATGGATTGTGACTCAATATGGAAAGTGTTTGATAGCATTGCCAATAAAATTGCAAGAGTTATTGCGGCTTATTGATAACAAATTTGTTAGCGATAAGATTACGTTTTATAGCTAACTATTGGGAAAATATTCGTCAAAAAATGATATTGAGTCCCTTCACCAGGAAGACTGCCAAAGGAAATCAAAACCAATACCTATTTGTCGAGTACCTAAAACCAAAATTCCATCACACTATGACTGATCACACCCCGATCAAAATCACGCGAGTACGTCGATTACGGGATCAGATATATTTCAATGAATCTGTGTTCGAAATGTAAGGAGTTCAAAAAGTTTTTTTGGAAGAAACAATTTTCCAAAGCCCAAAACTACCGAAAACCTAACGTGACTAACAACTGTCATGTAATATTTCTATGCTCAACTAAATGGAGACATCGCACAGTTATCAATGAAGCGTCCAATGTCATGAGGGATATGACGAAGAAATGGCGAGAGGATTTGAAGGAACAGAACACAAAAACAGACAAACATCGCACAAAATACACCAACAGAAACTCAATGAATACCCATGGGTCGGAATTCTGCTGATTTTTGCACATTATCTGGTTCAGAGTAGTTTAGTGATGGGACAAATTGGTAAGGTTTGAAGTAAAAGCTAAGCCGATTTATTTTAAAAAAAACCTATGCATGTCTCGTGCAAATGCGAAGTATGTACAATCTCAGCTCAATGAGAACTTTCAAACAAAAAAATTTAAAAAAATATGTCGGTACTCCTCATTTTCAACAAAGTAGTATAAATATTTCTTAATTATCGCAAAACGTATTTATAATTTGCGCAATAGATCAAATATTGATCATCCTAATCGATTCAAAGTTTCAAAATGCATAAAGGTCGATGATATCCAATACGTGTTGGAGGTCAGCCTGGGACTGTTCAACACTTATTAGTAGTCTTCAGGCTGAGTCCTCAGGAGTCCTCTTCACTCTCCTTCCATTAGACGTTCAAATACCTTGCTTAGAGAGGACAGTAAGCTTATAGGCCCATACGAAGAGGGATAGTGATCCGGTTTATTTGGTCCGGAAATCGTGCAAATCGCTGCATATTTCCACGTTTTAGGAAAATAGCCAAGCAGCACTGATGCAGTGTAAAAGTGAGTAAGGTACGCGAAAATTCACTGCTCATTTGGTACCAAATCAGCAATTCGGGTTTCGAGAGAACTACTCCTGCCCATTACAGCTGCAACGGTTCACCGAATTCTTAACACTCTGATGCTGGCACCCTAAAAGTCACATGAATGCTTGCGTTGGATCTCTGAGATCCATACCCCCAATTTCATCATATTTCACCTAAAAATGGTAGTCTGTGGACGTTGATATTCGATTTTGAGTAGTTTCACTATGTTATAATGAATTATTGTACTTACTTGTTCCAAATTAGTTGGAATTAATATCATTTTACCAAACCAGTAGACAGAAATTTGTTCTAATCAGCTTCAAAACAATAGGCTCTAGTTTGAAACTAGAGACTTTTGATGAGATGGCAAACTTTGTATTATCCTACAGGTATTATTGTATCATAATTAGTTTGAAATGCTCTTCAAGTAGTTAGATTCCGAGCTTGCAAAGAAAGAGCCGTCGGCGTATCACTTCATGACCGTTTCCTCCAACGATAATCTGAGAATTTATCGCTGCAACGTTGACCATTGAATAGAAAACGACCATAGCCGCTGCCATAGTTTTCGATGCCATAGCTGCTGGCAAAAAAGTCTGCAAACCACAAAAGTCCTTTATTTTATAGTTTTAAAGGAAAAACACGCATAGAGATACTCATACTTGAACCCCCCCCCCCCCTTTATTTTGTAAATACCATTATTTTCGGGAAACATGGAGAATTCAGTGAAAATAAAACATATTTTTGAAAAGTCATCAAACTGGTAAGAAAAGCCTGAAGGGCATAATATTATGAAGACGGGATAAAATTCAATTTCATGTCATGAATGCTGGCGCTGGATCTGTGAGGTCCAGTGCCATTATTCACATCCAGGTTGCACCAGAAGGCATTATTTTTTATATGATAAAATACGATAAAATAATACGATAATACGGCACTGACTTAATACTGACAAAAATACGATAAAACGATGAAAATTAAATAAATTAAAAATACTTCCGGGTATGCTGGCGTGGTATCTGAGAGATCCAAGGGTGCCCTTGAAGGCCTGACAACTTGGTTCAAAGTTCGGTACTACACTTACCGCAGCAGCAGGGCACGTCAGGAGGATAGATGAAAGGTGAGGACCCCCGCCCTCAGAACAAAAGGACAAGCCCAAAAAAATTACGCGGTGGACCTATCAGATTCAATGCCAGCATCGGAGTGTTAAAAGACGCTGCGTATTTCGATGTCGAACTGGCATTATAGCCGCCTTCACAAACTAAGAAATCACCTTCAGAACAATCTATTCTCACCAATCTCATACTACCTGAACAATCGAACGTATGTACTCGTATTAACAGGAACTACAGCACACTGACTCCTGGAACTTCTGGAATGAATGTTCAAAAAATGTTGAAGGCATTGCAATAGCGAATATTATCATTGAGAGCGTCCACGTTCCCCACTGCAGTCTTCCAGAATAGGTGGTAAAAATATCCCATCAAAGGGTCATCGACTCGTGTAGTAACTACGCTCTTTGACAAGTAGTTTGACCACTAGTTGCACGGTGCCGATACTGAGGTTCACGCCTTTCAACTTGCGACTCCGAGGTGCTCTCATTGATTGAAATGGCTCGTCCTTCAGTTTACTCGTCCTCCGCTCAGAAATCGGTGATGAGGGTACGGGCACTCCTTTGATTAGACACGCGTTCCCGGAGGCTGTGGCAGCTCACGTATCACATATCACGCATATCAGACCGCACATGATTATCAGGTGTGCGTGCACATAAAACAGGCGTTCGTCTGAAAGGGTGGCACACTAACTGCGTGGAAGGGTCGCCGGGACACCGCGCTTCGATGGCTTCGAGACTTGATGAAAGAGCCATCAGTATTAGGTACGCCAGAGAATAAGAAGATAACTCCGTGACAACATTTGTAAGACTCAAACTATTGAAGAATTACTTGCTTCAACTGATATAATTGCTTTTTCGGCTGTGGGTGAATTAACATATCGATGGCCAGGGATCAGCGTGACTTATTCGAAAATGTTTGAAGAAAAGGAAGCTATTGTTCTCGGTCGAAAGTTTTCAAAACTTGAAGTCCCGACAAATTTGCATACCGAAATCCAAGGCAGACCATCCTAAATTCCCTGTCATAAGACACAAAAGATCATATGTAAGTACAGCATTGAAAGAAGCGAAAAGCTCCCTGCATCGATGATACGAATGAGAACAGGGCATGCGATATGCAAAACATACCTATTTAAACTGAATCTGGTAGAAAACAACAACTGTGATGCATGCAACGATGGCAAAGGATCCATGGAACACATTTGTCTCATATGCCCCACATACGATGACAAAAGACAGAACATGATGATAAATATACCACCCCAGTCCCGTTCAACTTGGACTCCCTACAAGCATCAGAGAACTGGACGGTATACCGAGCACTTTACAGTTTCCTCCAGGACATTAACCACAAAGTTTGAAATTATTTTTGCTTAAATTTATGTAAATTTAACATTACTTTACTATTTTATCAATCAGTTAATTTAATGTATAATCAGTGGGCTGAATGTATTATATTACGACGCCAATAAAAAAAAAAACCATTATCATAATATTATTGAACCACCATCATATTAATAAGAAAGTATCAATGTACCAATGCAATATGATATCCCCCCAAAACAACTCCGTTGTAAAAACTGGCCCTCCAAAAAACCTCCTCAGCCGCAAAAAGGATTGATATCCATTTTGCCCGCCTGCCACGTATATAGGATGCTCGGTGCTCCGCACCTCGCTTTAGAGTATGCCTATAGAAACCTGATCCTCCTTCCCCTAACCACCACCACCATTGTTTTCCTGTTCCCAGTCTTCTACCCACAACCCCCCTTTCACCCTCCCCTCTTTCATTTGTTGCACCTGAAGGGAGCTTTTCGCTTCTTTCAATGCTGTTGGCGGGAGCTTTTCGCCAAATGAACAAGCCTGAATTGGAGTATAACTTCACTGTAGTTGTACCACCACTGATTACTCGAGACTACCAGTAGTACTTTTATAATTCTTAGCCGCCTTGCTTTTGCCATTTTGTCAGCTAGCCTGAAGTGGCTCACTATTTTACTGTTGCACTACCACTAAGTACTCATCACCTCCACTACTACCTGTGTCCTCTAATTGTCAGAAGCCTTGCAAAAAGCTCCCGCCAACAGCATTGAATGAAGCGAAAAGCTCCCTGCAGGTGCAAAAGAGGAAACATAGGAGGGTGAAAGTGGGGTTGTGAGAAGAAGACTGGGAGAAGGAAAACATTGGTGGTGGTGGTTAGGGGTAGGAGGATCAGGTTTCTATAAGCACACTCAACAGCGAGGTGCGAAGCACCGAGCATCCTATATACGTGGCTGGCGGGTGAAATGGATATCAATTCTTTTCGCAGCTAAGGAGGTTTTTTGGCGGGCCAGTTTTTACAAAGGAGTTGTTTTTGGGGGGATAGGTATACCTATACACTCCAATCTAACTCCGGGATCGATTTAGAATGCTCAGTACATAACGGATTTGTATCGAACTTGTGATTGTATATTGCGACAACAATCAGTGGGCGCTCATGATGTTATTATAAGGTTAATAGGTTGATGGACCAGATGACGGTACATTTGACTTTGTGACCCCGGAAATGAGTTTTATTTATTTTTCATTCCCTCATTCCGGTTTACTTTTCAAATAGGACGCGGGGGCGATCGTAGTTCCCCTTTAATACGATGACCTCAGACAACTTTTTTCCAGTTTTTTAGGGAGCCCTTCGCCGCCCTTTTCCATCGCTGGTATGTTTGATGGTGAGGGGGGGAGGGGGGGTTGGAAAGGCTGTTTGCAATAGTGACCGTAGAGGTTCAGAAGGGATGATGGAGGGGAGGAGGGTGGAAAGGGTTGTAGAGGGTTGAGCACCCCCCAAGCTCCGTAATGTAAGCGTGTGGGTGATGGGGGGGGGGGTAAGGGGGACCTCCCCAAGACTTTTTATCCCTCGAGATGGAGCCGACCTCAAGGCGCGTGCCTCAAGGCCCGAGGCGTCTACATCCCGCCTCGGGGCTGTATTGATCTGAAAATGTGTTACCCTCCCGTCAACCTCTTCTTTACCATCCGCCTCCTTTCATTTCTACCGGTTTCCTTTCTTCCACCCACCCCCCCCCCCCCCCCCACCAACACCCTCCATTAGCTTCGGTAAATAAATCATTATACATCGGTATGTGTACCTTCCAATGCAGCGCAGATTGATCGTTTCAATTCTCTGTGACGATGAACTCCGCTGAATCCCTCGCTTTTATAACAACATGAGCTACATCCGATCAACGAGTTGATTCAGCTTTGCATTTCAATTACAAAGCTTAGTGATCCAAAATCCTCCGTCCAGACAGAAAAAACATCACAGGCGAGGTATCTCACTACTTCTCTTAACCGTATTCACCTGATATGGTGGTCATTACTACGCCCCGTGCACTCGAAGGGGACAACAGTTATTTATCACACAGCTACGGTTTTCTATTCAAGCTTTACTAGTATTTCTATTCAAGTATTGAACTATCGATAGTTTCGGTTTCCGATAGTATCGATGGTTTTCCCGAAAACTATCGATAATACTATCGATTGTTTTAACACTCTTCTCTTTTCATATGTCTTGTCAAATCTGGCCTCTTTATTATCAGTTGGCCTCTTAGTTTTTTTAGTGAAGTGAATGTATTCCAGTTCAGGACAAAAAATCAGATGCGTTATTCATGCGAAAGGCTTATTGCTGAATAAAAATATAGAAGTATAATTGTTTTTTTTTTTTTTTTTAACCTAGTCAGGCTAAATTTTTTGTTTTCAAATTATTTTTTGGCGAAATACCCAAGTATTTCATAAATAAAAATTGTCATGTCTGATTAAATTTTGTGTTTGTTTGACCACTTTCGCCTGGGGAAGAACTGGAAATGGCAATTAAGAAAGGAGGCTACAAATGAGCGATAATTGTGACGAGAAATGAACTGTGTTGATGATGTTCTGAATTAGTGATAAACTCGTAGGCCCTTGAATTGTGTATAATTTAATGAAAAATAACTTGAGGTAAGGATCATCTTGATACTAATTCTAATACGAATAACTGCTGGAAGACCAGAAATTATCACACGAAATAATGCAACCTATGAACAAAAAAATTAATGGATACAAAAGTTCACTTTTGTGGTGCTGATCAAGAAATAAGAAAAAAACATCTAGAGGAGTAGATTCTTCCTCTTAGGTAATTTTGTTCAATTTCCACTTGCATCAAGTAAGTACGTGTTTTTTTCGTGTGTGGGGGGGGGGGGGGAAATGTGGGTTTTCGGTTGGTTTCTATAGTACTAGCGATAGTCCACTGACAATCGACAGTTTTCGATAGTCAGAAACTATCTATAGTATCGATAGTCCTATGGATAGTTCAACACCACTAAGCTTTACTATTACCACAGGAGTTTTGTGTAAATACTGGAAGAAAATACAACCTGCTCGGTTCAAAATTTATTTTTCAGCGAAATGTAAAAACAAAAAAATTACCTTAATAAAAGTTATATTAATAGTTTTGGGTAGTTTTAAGGGAGGAAAATCACCCATAATTCCAAAATAATCATGCAGCACGGCTACAAGAACGATTTTTCGCAGAAATAACTGGTTCAATGTAAAATGTCTCCATTTTACTGGCTTTATAACATATTGAGGGTCTCACGGCAACACCCCACATCGTCACTCTTGGCCAAAATGAGTTATGCATACCATTCGAAGCGGCTTCCCCCGGCGGATCGATCTAACTAAGTATAAGTTAGGTACCTAAGTTAATTCTCACGATTTATTTTACTGAATTACTCAGTCAACATAGTCATTGGCAGATGGTTTTTTGGCTCTGGTGATAAGTCGCCCAAATGACGATGTGGGAAGTTGCCGTGAGACCCTCGATATGTTGTCTCCTTTTTTTGCCGAGTAGCACCTCAGTTTATAGAATTTTCACACAACTGTTTCATTTTGGGAATGTATGGGTGTATGGCAGGGGTCGGCAACCTGTGGCCCTCCTGGTCAATATTTGCGGCCCGCCAAAAATTGGAATATTTTGAAATAAATATTCATCGAATAATGAGGTTTTTGAAATTTGCAATTTCAAATTAATGAAAAAATATTATATTCTGTTTACAACAAGTGGCACATGTTTTCATGGCCTGTGTAATAAAAAAAAATTTTCTTTACCAATACCAATGGTTCATTATAGAAGTTAATAAACCAAATGCCTTTGTAAAATTAATAGGTGGTTTCCTCAATAAACACCAAAACATCGTCTTTCAGACGCTTAAAACCTTGATTTTCTACAATGGGGTAACCACTCACCAAGTAACTAAACTAGTGCCTCTTGAGAGTCGGTAGGAAACCACTCACCCTTCAACACGATTAAACCATCAAATTCATAACCCGTGAACGGAGGGTTGTAAGAACGATCCATTGAGCCGTTTTGGCGTGATTGAAAGACAGACAGACACCAAATTCAAAATCGGCATGGTTCGACTCCATTTCACGCGAAACGAATAAATGTAGTGAATTTTTTTGAAAATACCCAAGGAACACGAAAATTGTCTTTAAATTTAGTTATATAGATTTATTTAATTTATATGTAAGCGGCTGGAACTCTTAGTTATACTCCTATAATGAATTTCTGTAAATCAATGAATCGTATTGTATGGAAACGTTACAACGTAGTAAACTTCCTGACCATGAATTCGTCTGTGGGAATTCGGATAGACGACGTACTCCCTAAATTAGTCTACCGTGGTAAGCTGCTCTATTTGATCCCCACAGCACGTCAGAAATCAATTATCGGCGCGCCGTTGGAGTGACGGACAAGGGGACACCACGTTGAGAAATATAAATGACTTATTTGAACGAAAACGGTCAGCGACAGTTTGGAACACCAAAACCACTTTGTTATCGTAGTATTGGAACGTGTTAGATTCCACTTTACCTACTTTACGTACTTTACCTCCTGTCGCCCTCATATATTTTGCAATGCTCTTTGGGAGGGAAACTCTCATGAATATCGTTAGTGATGGCGATGGAGTTGGGGGGGTGAAGCGAGAGCGGGTTAGCTCCCCCGGTTTTGAATATTACTCCGCAGGAAAGTGACTCGAGGGCCCGAGGGCTTCGGCCGGTATCCAAGATGTTAGATAAGGGTTTACGTTATGAAATTTACTGCCCCAGACCCTGAAGAGAGGGTTGGCGGGGGAGTTTTCGGTGCCCAGATTAAAGATGAGGTATGCCAGGAGGACGAGGGCAGGGTAAACTACGCGCTCATACTCCTACAACATCCCTTCACCTCCGTCCGCTCCGAAAGGGCCCTTTCCTCCTGGTTTTAGGTGGAAAGCTGAGGCTATTTACTGCCTCTGCATAGAAGGGATTATTCGAAGGGATAAGCTCCCGAGTTTTGGGATTGGGTCTCTAACCCCCCCCCCCACCCCCTCACCCCCTTCCAACGAGTTCACTCTCAAGCTCAGCAACCTTCACTCACACTCGCGCACGTCCGACTACACAAATTGGCATTTCATGTATTTGCCGAGCATTGAAAGGGTGAAGCAGATACTGAGGGAAGTGAAGGGATCGTATGAGCGAGGGGCGGTAGGTAAAGTGTGAGGGGCGGGGGTTGCATTCCAAATGAGAACCCCCCCCCCATAACCACCCCATACCCCCACCCTTCACCTATATATTATATACCCTATCCCAATGTATAAGGTTTTACATACGAAGTGTGCATCGCACGGTCTCTACCGCCACATCCCCCGCAACGGAATTATCTAATTAGGATTTTTAATTAAAGACAAAAAAATAAAGTTTCACCGAACAAGTACCGCCCACCCTAACTATGTTTCAGGGGTTATATTATTTCATTATCTTCCTTGTTGTACAAGCTTCTACCTAATCGCTGGATTGGCTCATTTCAAACTGAGGGAACCTCTTGAGAATCCGTCTCGTTCACCCTGAAATTGTGCAATTGTTGTCGGGCGGGGCGTGGAAAACCTTGCGATTTCGTTGGAATATTCCAGAAGTTAACGGCTCACGGCGTGTTTTGAATTCTCTTGTAGACGAGGGGAGTTTCGGACAACTCGGCAGTTCTAATTAATATTCATGAAGCCCATTCGTAAGAAGTGGATCATTTCGGAGGAAGCAAATTAGATACTCCGCTTGAGTAAAAATCATGAGACTTGGTAATCGGAGACCGTCGGGTATCGTGGAAACTCGATACCGTTGTCCCTTGCAAACCTGTTTGTCCAGTCTCTTGCTGGTTATCATCGCCCAGAGGGACGAAATACGATTTTGATTGGGTACAATTAACAGCTGTATGGGATTCATTCTGGTGAATAAGCTTCAGCATTGTCACTACCGAAGGTAGGGGAGTTTTCTATACATGCGAGAAATGTAAAACTGTCAAATCTATTTATTTCAAAATGCATATCAATATGTGGCCGCAAAGAACGAGTAGGTACGACGATTTTTAAAACTCGAATTTCCGAAGAAATGTTATACCAAAATCCATTTTAGACCATCCTGTATTGGAATGAGATATCGTAATTCTGACTTCCCCATCGTGTTCAGCGTTGACAAATCGATAAGCTGAGGGGGGGGAGAGAATCACCCCTAAATTCCCAAAATGGAAAAGCCTGACAAGTGACACCTTATTTTAAAGGTTCTTTTACACTGAACACGATGGAAATCAGAATAGCGATATCTTATTCCGTTCTCAAGCTGGAGCACTTTGAAGAACAAAACCAAAATTCACCATTCATGCAGCATGACTATAAGAGCGAAGTCTTGAAGAAATAATTGGTTTTATGTCAAACGTCCCCTTTAAAGAACACAATGTCCATGAAGAACATCTCAAGTAGCCACCACGTTTCTTCATCTTCAAAGTGCTCCAGTTTGAGAACGGAACGTGATATTGTAATTCTGAAGTCACCATCGTGTTCAGCATAAAAAACACCTTTACAATGAGGTGCCACTTGTCAGAATGTTTCATTGTGGGAATTTATGAGGAATTTCCCCTGCCTAAAACTCCCCAAAACCCCCCTTAGAGTGGCCCGATTCTGCTCATCTACGAACTCAGCCTATCGATTGCCAATACAGATTTTTTGTGCAAATTTGAACTTTTTATCTCAATTCTATCGAGAGTTATCGTCTGGAATGACATATACATAAATATATTGTGTTGATGGGATTGACTAGTGTGAAGCAGGTTGTATTAAAATGACCAAGCTAGTCAAATAAACACGAAAAAAAGACTAGCTTGGTCATTTTAATACAACCTACATAAATATATATATAAATCCTATTGATTGGTGTCATATAATTTTTGGTGTCTTTTGGCAGTGGATTCAGGATGGTCTGAAACGGATTGTGGTATCAACATTTTTGGAAAATTCGAGTTTTAAAAATTTTGGACCGAAAACAGTAGCTACATTTTCTTCGGAAATTCGCTGAAAAAACATTTGCCAATTTCTGATCTCCAAAATTTAAAGAAATTGTCCGGAGATCAGGAGTTGCATACAAATTAATAATCAAAAATACATAATAAATAAATAATAATAAATAATAAAATAATAATTACTTAATGATCAAAAGATCAAATCAAGTCCTAGAGAACAAGATTCATAAATTAAATAGGAAAACATATCAATGGAAAAAGTTCAGTAACGGAAAATGAATAAAGGAATATAAATACTGCTGCATCAGAAACTCATAAACACTTTTTTAAAATTGGCTAAACCCTTCGATAAGCTTAATGTTAGGAGGGCTTAATGAAAAAGACTGGGATCTTAATAGCATACTTAATTGCCTTAGATAAGAATTACACTTGGGATAAGGGATCGGACCATAATACCCGAGTGAAGTCGAGTGATACCATGCAATCGAGAGATTTTAGAAAGTTGATTGGAGTAAATTTGGCGCATAAGTAATGCGAGGGGTAAGAATTTAAAATTTTAAAAACAAAGGTTTGCTGGGGCTTCGATATCCAGATCTAAAGGTAAGTCGCATACTGACTTTATTGCCACCTTAAATGATCTAAAAGTAGCTCAGAATAGAGTACACGAATGCATGAAAAGTAATTTTTAGGGCGGATACCTAAGGTAAGAAATTTATTTCAAAATTAAAATTTGTGGATGATGGATTTTTCATTTATTCGATTCATCAGTTAGCTTTTTGAATACAGATACAGAATTAGTTGTTTTAATTGCTAATGGCAAAATTTCGAAAACCGAGGGGGCTAGCCAAGGCAACTCTCTGGTGTGGCAGTCATTACTGGGCGTGCTATTGGTAAAATACTTTGTACATTCATCCTGGTAGATCTCACATCACTTCTCTTCTTGAATATGCCGAGGGACTTATCCACAAATAAAGTCAACCCTCAAACATACGTCATTCTTGGAGAAAGAACTTCAAAATCTTCGTAATGGTTCACTATGTCACTTCGTGGCTTCACATAAGACGGTATACACAACCAAATTTAGGTTACCAAAACTACTTGCGTGCCTACGCACTTCCTCGAACGGGTATACCACAGATCAATATGCTATAAACATAAGCATAGAAAACCATACGTTGATTTTTACGGCTAAGCATGCCTGTCAGTAAGACGAAGAGGTGGAATGTTTTCCCAATTCTTGCTTCTAGTCATTGTATATCGAGGGTCTCACGGCAACGTCCCACATCGTCATTTTTGGCCAAAATGAGTTATGCATACCATTCGAAGCGTCTTCTCCCAGCGGATCGATCTAAGTATAAGTTAACACTAAATCTCACGATTTATTTAACTGAATTACTCAGTAAACATAGTCATAGGCAGATGGTTTTTTGGCTCTGCTGAAAAGTTGCCGAAATGACGATGTGGGAAGTTGCCGTGAGACCCTTGATATGTTCCTTCCACTGCATGTGCCGATAAGATGAGAAACGTGGTTGTTACATGAGATGTTTTTCATGGTTCATCTGCTCTAATCTGATAACGGAATGATATGTCGCCATTCTGACTTAACCATCGTGTTCAGCGTGGAAAATTCATTAAACTGAGGTGTTACTCGGCAAAAAAGGAGACAAAATTCGTTATAAAACCAGTAAAATAGAGACATTCTACATAAAACCAGTTATTTCTTCGAAAATTCGCTCTTACAGCTATGCTGCATGACTGGCGATTTTTTCGCATTTGTACCTACCCGTTGTTGATACTAGTGAATGCGATTACATGAACGCTTTCGACTCAATACTCGTTCTATTAATTGACTCGTACTATTAATTAAACCAACCCGACAACACCCAGGCCTGAATAATCAGTCCAAACAAGGGAGTTAGGCCTCGAAATCCGTCATGAGTACTCAACACCGGCAAAATCGTACAACGGTTTCTGAACATTCAAAAAACTCTCTTTCCAAGAAATAGAAGATCAGAGGGGGAGGAGCGGTATTACGGCGTATTCCCAGTAACCACTCCTTGGTGTCCTAAATCAACATGGCAGGATAATGCGGGCATTCCTGTTGACTGTCCGCTCTGAAACTTATGCGACGTTTGGACTTACTGAACAAGGTCCTCGTCCCTTTGGTCGGAAATGTTTTCTCAAGAGCAATCAACGTCTTTTCGCATCTCCAAGTCAACGGGATGTAGATACCTGTTGCACAGTCGCACTCGCTCTTCTTGTTCCAAAAGACCATGACATCCAGTGAATTTCTCAATTAAGCGACAATTTCACACAAGACGGAGCTGTGATCTTGAAACCCCAAATAACCAAAACCAAAATACTAAAAAAAAACGATCAATGAAATTGAATCCGTGCCTCAGACTCATCTTCGAAACTAGTGGGCATATTAAATATGCTCACACAAATCATGTGTGAGTTTTTCAGAGATTATACGCATCCAGTGCCAAAGTATTCTAAAGACTTTAATCGTTATTGGAACTGTAGCAACACCTGAGCGCATGCGTACACTCACGATCCTGTAAAGCTATTTCTTTCGTAATATTGATGCATTGCCATAAGGCGCGGATTTTTTTGGCGGTGGGGTGGGGGGGGGGCTTACCCCCCCCCCCCCCTCTCACCACGGGCTCAGGCGGGCCAAAATTTCACGGTAAAATAGAAGGAAAGGGAACGGAAATAAAAATCAAACAGTAACAGAGGTAGAAGGAATGTTGAACGACAAAAATAGCGAGAAAAAGGTGAGATAGCAAAGATATCCTGGAAAAACAGGAGATTTCCTGCGAAATGATTGCACTAGTTTCAGTTGTTGGCCAAAAAAGTAGTTACGCAGCCTCTTGGCAAAAAATTCGTTCCATTTTTAAAGTATTGAAATTCCCTACAATTTCAGTTGTAGTAAAACTCCGTATACCTGTTGAAACCCAAGATAGATAGATAGATTTTTTCCCAAAACTGCAAATTTTATGTTACGGTCATTTTTTTACCCTCGAACCTGCCAAACTACTGTTCCTACAAAAAGGTCATGGGAGAATAATTTGAAGACAATTTATTACGCTTCAATTTAAGACCAGAATGGTGATTCTAGAACGAAACTTTTTCTCAATAATCATTACCTAATCATTAAAAATACTTTACACTACTTGTTAATAATGATTATTAAGTAATGATAATTCATTGAGAAAAGCAATCTATAATTTCGTGATATATACAGAAGAGTCTGCACAAAGAAGATGATAAACCGTTGTGCCAAGAATTTGAAGAATTTTTTATTCTCAAGCGTTCAATCTACGTAATGAAGCATCAGTTGGATCTTTATACAATAGCATTTGATCAATATGACATTTGCAAATGAGACGTCCCTTCACTTGAATATCAAAAGTTTCAATCAACAACCGTTTTACTACTCAAATAGTTTTTTGGAATTACCAAGAAACCTGGTTGTGGCTGTATTTGAAGCTTGATGCATGCAGGAATGAAATGTGGGGTTGATTTCATAATGACTCTGGGAAGTACGTTAAAATAAAGCTCGTATACTTTAGGACCTAAATCTATTTTTGGTTTCCAGGCAATTTAGAACAAATGTCTGTTACTACTGAAAACGTACTGCCATGAAATCAATCAAAGAAGTCAGTACGAATTCGTGACAACACGACAAGTAGGTATTCGTCCTAAACTTGGGGGAAATTGTGAACAAGGAAATTTCACAGCAAAAACACGGAATATTTTGGGAAATAGGATGGAATCTGAAAGAGGACAAACAGCAAAAGTAAGTTTTTTAAGCGAATTTTCGAAGAAAATGTAGCTATTGTTCTCGGTCCAAAATTTTTAAAACTCGCATTTTTGAAAAGTTTCATACCGAAATCCGTCTCAGACCACCCTGAATCCACTGCCAAAAGACACCAAAAATTATATGTATTAAATTTATATATATATTTATGTATGCGTCATTCCAGACGATAACTCTCGATAGAATTGAGATGAAAAGTTCAAATTCGCACACAAAATCTGTCCTGGCAATCGAAAGGCTAAGTTCGTGGATGAGCAGTATGGGGCCACTCTAAGGGGGGTTTTGGGGAGTTTTAGGGAGGGGAAATTCCTCATAAATTCCTAAAATGAAACATTCTGACAAGTGACACCTCATTTTAAAGGGTGTTTTTGTGCTGAAAACGATGGTGACTTCAGAATTGCAATATCTCATTCCGTTCTCAAACTGGAGCAGTTTGAAGATGAAGAAACGTGGTTGTTACTTGATATGATCTTCATGGTTAGTCTGCTCTAATCTGATGACGCAATTCTGACTTCACCGTTGTGTTCAGAGTTGTTAGAGTGGAAATATCAAAAAGCTGAGGGGGGCTTGGGGTGTGGGGGGGGGGGGGGGGGGTCACTCAAACAATGAAAGTCTGACAAGTGACACCTGATTTTAAAGGTTTTTACACGCTGAATACGATCGTGAAGTCGGAATTGCTATATCTTATTTCGTTCTCAAACTTTAGTAGGTATTTTGATTATAATTATGTTCTTTGTGGTTATGTATGACCAGTCTAATGGGGACATTTAGGGCTTTTCACAAGCGTGTTTCTATCATCCAAAAACCTTTGGGCGTGCAACATGACAAACAAATTCCTTAATAATTTCATATATACAGCGACATTCATCATTTCATAATAATACAGCGACATTCATCAATCGTGAAACAATATTTCCGTACTTGATCGTGAAAGCGCGGAAATGAACTTCTAATTAATGAGCGAAGCAAAAACTCGGCAGCCGCGAATATTATTTCTCGGTCAAAAATTTTTAAAACTCGAATTTGCGAAAACATTGTCGAAAACCGTTCCAGACCACCCTGAATTCACTGTCAAAAGACACCTCATTTTAAAGGTTTTTACACGCTCAATACGATCGTAAAGTCAGAATTGCGATACCTAATTTCGTTCGCAAACGTGAGTACTTTGAAGATGAAGAATACGTTCTTCGTGGTTAGTCTGCTCCAATCTGATGACGGAATGCGATATCACAATTCTCACTTCTCCGTCATGGTCAGCGTTGAAATGTCCAAAACCTGAGGGGATGGTTTTGGGGTATTGGGGGGGGGGGGGGTATTCACCTATAAATTACAAAAATGAAACGGTCTGTTAAGTGACACCTCATTTTAAAGGTTTTTACACGCTGAATAAGATGGAGAAGTCAGAATTTATATATCTTATTCCGCTCTCAAACTGGAGGACTTTGAAGATGAAGAAACGTGGTTGTTACATGAGATGTTCTTCATGGACATCGTGTTCTTTTTAATAGAGACGTTTTACATAAAACCAATAACTTCTTCGAAAATTCGCTCTTATAAACATGCGGCTTGACTGGGGATTTTGAACACGTTCCACCGCTGCGAGCCGCCCCACAGTGGGACAGATAGTGAATCTACTCGTAGCTGGACAAAAGTCCAAAAATGAAATTTGGAATATTGATGAAAAAAGTGTTTGTTCCAACAGGCATGATGCTAGTGAGAGAGGAAACACAGGGATTACCTGGAGGCAATGTCAACAGAGCGTTACAGTAAACTACAAACTAGACAACACCTGATTTTGTATCCTTTAGCAAGTAGTTTGCCGTCAGTATTCGATATTGCTTCGTGCGCGCTGTTCCTTGGAGGAAAAATTTTTATTGGTTCATTTTTGTGCCCCAGAATGAATTATAATCAAACTGGTAAGCACTTTTTTTTCTCAATATTTCGAACCATACTTTAGACAGAAAACTTTCATTTAATCGGTTATATCACCCATACTGCTCACGTTTTCGTTTAACATGAAGCAACTTAAATTTTATTTCTGTGCATTCAGCAAAGTTTAAAGAAAGTAATAACACTACACTCAAATCCCCGTTCTTCCCCGTTTAATTGTAGCAATAAAAACTTTGTTACAGGTCGAACCCTTGTTGTGCATGGGGTTAAGATACTTATGCATTAAGATACTTAGGTTAGGGTGATAAAACATTTCCTAATTCCTATTGGAAAATGTCTCGCAAAGTCACTAATACAGACATCATGAACAATTTGCTAATTTCTTCAGACCCACTAA
The DNA here is from genome assembly GCA_963920205.1 of Stenodema calcarata. Taxonomy (NCBI): domain Eukaryota; kingdom Metazoa; phylum Arthropoda; class Insecta; order Hemiptera; family Miridae; genus Stenodema; species Stenodema calcarata. The sequence continues at coordinate 39,157,735 of OY986048.1, read as the reverse complement.
TCAGTTCCTACAGGTCACTTCCTGAGAAGCAAAAGACTCCTAGTGAAAGCGTGAGAAAACGTCTCGTAATGCCAGGTGTCCAAGACAGTGAAGAAGAGAGTGATGATTTCGTCTTCAGTGATTTGTCAATATAGGGTTTTTCAACTTATAAGTATCAGGATTTACAGTTCGTTTGTTATTTTACACAAGGTTCGCTTTTATTTATTTATTTTTCGCTTAGGTGCATAGAAAGAAGATGCATTTATCCTAAAATAACAATGGACGATCAGACAAAAATAATGTTTTAAATACCCAGTCAAAAGAGATCTAGTTAAAATATCTAGTCCGATAAGTTACATTTACAGTAGAGGTGATTTGTACATACAACAGAAATATACTGATTTTATTAAAGAAATGATTTAGTATTCTTTCTATCACCTTTTTTAGCAACTACTGGTCAATCTTGATGGGAAATAATAATACATTATCAATATCATCGGTCCTAGACTTTTGTCCAGCTAGATTCACTATCTGCCCCACTGTGCGCCCGCCGAAGATACACCGCTCCTCGCATCATCCTCAGATACAGGCGGTAGCTCAGTCAACATCCCTAAACGCCTTCATTCCGTCCCGCATTCCAACCCTTTATTTTTTCTCTCTTCTCTCCAACGGTAAAAATATCCCGCCGCCCCGCATCATGTGGCGCTATCTTCAAACTCGGCCCTTCAACTATGCCGCCTTTCTAATTTTTATCGACTCCCGCCCCCAGCCGCCAGAGACCACCAGTCGATGCGGCGGGCGGTGGAAAAAATACTTTTAAAAACTCCCACCGAACCCGCTGGAACGTCTTTTTTCCTCCAGAGAGGGCGCAAGCTCGGCGTTTTTCTCCCAACTCCGGCAGTTTTCTCCCCTCGATGGAAACAACGGGGTTGAGCCAAGAGGCGTAAGCGGACCAACAGGTCCACCAGGCTCGGACGCATTCAACCACATTTACATGATACACTTTTAATTTTTTTTAAATTGATTTATTGGCGTCGCATAAACTGCATTCAGCCGCTACAGTTCACTTCAATATTTTATTTTATTTTTTCATTCGTTTATTGAAAAAACAAAACTACAAAGTACAGAGCAATGTGGTACACGTCAATAAAGTTACAAAAAGAATATCTACAATGAATTGATAAGAAATTATTTAAATATAGAAAATATTATGAATGTTACTCCCCCATTTGAGGAAAACCTCGTGCGTGGGGGAGGAGTCACACATCCGCTGTATGGGTACAATGTTGAAAATAATAAATCACTAGTTGATACTGGTACCTATTAGTATAGCCAATACATAATCATTTTTCTTTTCAAAAGAGCTTACAATACTTTGGAGGCAAACAGTCTTTTCACTGAAATTTTGAATGAGTCCAAAGACGGAGAATCCCTAACGTTCCCTGGCAAATCATCATAAAGTTTGGCACCACGGTATAGACAGGATCGCTGGCCCGTTGTAGTCAGGCGGAGGGGGATCTTAATACTTCCGCAACCCCGGGTGTTTGACCTATTTATTTGATAAGATGATCCTGCCTGGTCCCAATTAATGTCTCTGTATTGACAGTAGTAGCAACCAAAAAGCTTCATAGAAGGAAAACGCTTACACTTCTTATGGAATTTTTATCAAGGATTTTTGGACAATTATGAGAGGTTTGACAACTATTATAGCAACTTAGGGAGGTGCAAGTCCTACTATGAGAGTAGGACTTGCACCTCCCCAAGCTGCGACACTATAGGATAACACTGAGTGTATCAGGGCAAAATAAAAATTTCGCCGATTATCCATGCAATTTTTGACCTTCTTCCAATTCTACCAAAGTTTATGTCTCAACTGTGAAATTTCAGATCATTTGAAACCCGTGAAGACACAAATATTAACTGGTAAACTGGAAAAACTAGTTTCACATAACTTAATTGAACAAAAAAACTGAAAAAAAGCATGTAAAATCGTGTTTTGCATCAAAAAATGGAATCAGCTGGTTTTGATCTAGGGACGCGGGAGCGTCCCGCCCGCCAAGAAAACCGAAGCCCTGAAAACCGAAGCGACTGAGACACTGATTACGCGACGGAACAAGTTGGGGTTTTCACCATCCCGTAGCTCGGTCCCCTGAGTGTCTCGAGAGTTGATTTTTTGTACACCAACTCTCCAGGGGCACGTGAGGACGTAAAACAAATTTCAGCTCTTGGGAACATCGGGTGTCGGGGGTATAACAATTTTAAAACCACTATTTTTCACGTTTTTCGTGTTCTTCTTCTTCTTCTTCTTCTTCTTCTTCTTCTTGTTCATTGACGGGGCTACAGCCCAGCAGACAAATCGGATCGAGCTGAAATTTTGCACACACGTTTGTTATGCTCCAAGGGAGTGCCTTTTGACCATTTTTTCTCCCTCCCACCATTTCCCCCCCAATTAGGGGGGAAATAGTGTTTTTTAAAAATTTCAAATGGTCATAACTCCTTCAAAATTGAAGCTTTTTCAGATTTTCTTTTCTAGTTGTGTTCAGCTTTTCAAGCTGTTTAATTTGAGATCAAAAAATGCTTCCTAAGGGGAAAAATAAAGGAGTTATGGTGATTTTTCTATTTTCAACAACAACTGCCGCAAATATTGATGAAAATTGGTGCGGTTGGTCTTAAAATGTCCGCTAGGTTGTCTAGAATATGCTCAATAATTTTGAACTAAATCTCAATCGATTTGACTAATCCACAGCCAAAAATACGTGAATAAATTCCACATCTACTGATTTGGCTAATTTCCGAAAACATCAAAGTTGAACGGTGGTCAGAAAAATTGTCGTAGAGTGGCGCCTGTCTAAGGATCGATAGGAAATTTTATGGGCTTTCGAATGAGGGTAGCGCACTCTGTCACTTTTCCCAACGGTTCTCGAGTTATTCGCGATTTTTGGTATAAAAACGTGCGTTTTACCTTTTGCAAACTTTCTCTTTCCACTTTCTCTTCGACACCAATAATTACAATTATTGTAATGATTCTCAACAACAAAAATTTGCACAATCCCCAAGAAAAAATGCAACAAATTTTCAAAAAATTTCTAATTCAAATTCATTCAAATTTCTAATTCTTTCTATTTTTTTAAATTTAATAATAAGAATAATTGTTTTAAATTTTGATAATTTTCTTAAAACTGTTAATTGTTTTAATTAATCGAAAATTTTAAAACTACTATTTAGCCAATTCGCAAAAATTTTAAAACTACTTATTTTTCAAACACATTTCAGATAGGTAAGTAACAAACAATAATTTCCAAAAAATAATTATTCTTGTCACAAAAACAAGAAACAAAAAGGCAAATTAGTAGGCGTACTAATTTTTTACTAAATTTTGACTAGGATAAAACTTCATTTAGGAAAACATTTACTAGTTACCTCGTAGGTACTTTTGTATTGTATAAGTTGTTGAACCGTATTGTATAAGTACCACTCGAAAACTAGCCATGCAAAAAGATGTGATATCCCCCCAAAAACAACTCCGTTGTAAAAACTGGCCCGCCAAAAAACCTCAGCCGCAAAAAGGAATGATATCCATTTTGCCCGCCAGCCACATATATAGGATGCTCAGTGCTTCGCACCTCGCTGTTGAGTGTGCATATAGAAACCTGATCCTCCTACCCCTAACCTCCACCGTCAATGTTTTCCTGTTCCCTGTCTCCTTCCCACAACCCCCTCTCACCCTTAGTCACCCTCGGTTTCACCTAATATGTTTCCTCTGTTACACCAGCAGGGAGCTTTACGCTTCTTTCAATGCTGTTGGCGGGAGCTTTTTGCCAGATGAACAAGCTAACATAAGTATTACTGGTGGTCACGAGTAATCAGCGGTGGTACTACTGTAATGAAGTAATGCTTCAATTCAGGCTTGTTCATCTGGCAAAAAGCTCCCGCCAACAGCATTGAAAGAAGCGTAATGCTCCCTGCTGGTGTAACAGAGGAAACATATTAGGTGAAACCGAGGGTGACTAAGGGTGAGAGGGGGTTGTGGGAAGGAGACAGGGAACAGGAAAACATTGACGGTGGAGGTTAGGGGTAGGAGGATCAGGTTTCTATATGCACACTCAACAGCGAGGTGCGAAGCACTGAGCATCCTATATATGTGGCTGGCGGGCAAAATGGATATCATTCCTTTTTGCGGCTGAGGTTTTTTGGCGGGCCAGTTTTTACAACGGAGTTGTTTTTGGGGGGATAGTGTTATACCGGGCACAAGAATAAATCGCACGATTTTGATGCAAGATTAATTTATTCATTACAAGAATCACAGAATGAGCGGCGCAAGAATGTGGCCCGAATGAACAGAATGAAAGACCTCTATAATATAGAGGTTAATAATATTATTTACAATGTCCACGGAAGGTTTCGTTTTTGCCGCGCAGGGCATCCAACACACTCGTTGAAAAACACAAAACACACACATTAAAAGTTTCCCTTCGAAAAGCCCCTCGCTGCTCGGATATGGAAAAAGGTCAGAATGAGCCTGAATACCGTACTTCATTGAGGAATAGATTAGTGATTAAATTGTCAAGAATTATTAAAATAGGAAAAAGGCGACATGGATAGCATGGATCGAGGTTGACGTCATGAGAAAAGTGAAGAGAAGGTGTCTTCTGTGCGGCAGAACAGATAGCAAACGCCTCACATGTGATATAATATATTATATATAATTATAATATTATAGAGAGTTTATTTTTTAGAATTGTCTAAGGCCATTCACTGCTTTGTGCGACCAGTCGTTCACAATGAGGGCTCAAATTTGGAGCACATCGACAGTCGTCAACATGAGGGTGAATCATTCGGCAGCCTGTCTGTTCAATGTTCGTACAGGCCCAGCTGATTCGAACAGCACATGGTTTTCAAATATCGAGTTAATTAATGGTAATCAATAATAATGATTAATAATTTATAATAATTACTATCAGTAATTAATAACTAACAATAATTCACACTATTTGGTGATAGTGATCAATAATAATGATAATAGATGGTCTATGATAATAGATGGTCTAGATAAAAGGATGGTCTACACAAAGAAGATAATACACTGTTGTGTCAAGAATTGCCGAGTTTCATTCGATTTTATGAAACCAGCAAATTTTGAGGGTAATTGGTAATTTGTTTTTCTTGATCGGTTCCAAAGGTTCATTATCGCGAATACTGTTAACACTTTTTGGTAACAGTAAAGTATATAGTTTTTTTTACTGTTCTTTATTTTAGTGATTTACGAGATGTAGTGCTAAGGTTTCTGCTGTACTGTACATATTTTAGTTTTACGTATCATGTTTTTTTTTTACCAATAAAACATAGAACCATTGCTCGTCTGCGAACAAATTATGGAATATGTGAAGCCTACCTACACCGAATATATCCTGACATTTTACGTCAATGCAGATTCTGTCAATCGGAAATCAGAACACTTGAGCATGTGATCATGGAGTGCCCGTTATTTTATTGTGAGAGAGACATTTTATTTGATTTTATTATTATTAGTAAAGCAATTTGCCTTCCATTCAATTATATTTCTTTACTTGGATCGGAGAATATAATATAATATATATGGTCATATTTAATTATTTGTCTGAATGCAATGTATCAGTTTAATTTTGCTAAGTTCTATTTGTAAATGATCATTATATCCATATGGCTGTATAATGTAATTCATTAATGCCAAATAAAATTTGAAAAAAAAACATAATTTTCATGCTGAAATATTTTTTCTCGTGTTTTCACCTCATTGTGTGACTTTTTCCGGGTTATCCGCGATTTTCGCTTATCCGCGGTGCCCTTGTCATCCAATTCAGCGGATAATCGGGGGCTCTACTTTTCAAAATCGCCTCGAACCCCTCGATTAGCTGGCGACGAGCCTCGAGCCCAGTCCGCTCCCAGTTAAATACCTTGACGTATTTACTTGGAAAGTGACTAATTACACAAATTGAGCTCGTCGTTAATTGCATGCTGAATGGGGCACCGGAGCTTTTTAGTTTGTCAAGCCTGGTTTCTACACATGCTAGCGGAGTGTAAACCGTGTTAATGTCGTGAATTCTGCATTTTCACTTATAAAGTTCGTTTCAATTTTAAATCGTCCAGCGACTCTCGCAAAAAGCACGCCATTTCACTGCTGAACCCCTCAAAAACACCAACACCTGTCGAGAAACCTTCACGGAACCTTCCCGTTCCCAAAGCTGTTAGAATTATGAGTTCTGTGCAACTAGGGGTATCAGATTTCCCCTGACGGAAAGGGGTAGCTACCTGTCAACGTACTCAAATGCTGCCTACACAAGGTGAGGAAATATACATACCTACGCTGAATATGCTGCTACCAATTTTTTTTTTTTTTTAAAGTAAATCATTCTGAAAATACTACGTATTGAACTTATACGAAATGTGCATTGGAAAATTTTCCAAAGCTGTGGTGAGTATCTGAGTAGAAAATTCGCATTGATATTACCTACATTCGAGCTTATGGGTTGTTAGAGGTGGACTTTTTAAAATTTACTAGGACAGAATTTGTATGATCTCACTAAGTGTCTGTAGTAAGATCTTCCTGCCACATGTTATAAGGAGCTGTGTACTCAGCATCACTAATGGTGGCTGAAGTGGAAATGTCCCGACTCCTGAATGAGAGCTATATAGGGTGTTCATTTTAAGACGGCCAAAATGCCTTCTGCCTGTAGCAAAACGGTTGAGCAAAAAATGCCAGAGGAAAACTATTGTAGCCCTTAAGCCCTTCTTTTCAAAAAAGGCTCAAGAATCACTTGATGGTCTAGCCGCGCACGCGCCTCTGGCGAAAGATCGAAAGTTGGAGTTTCCAGATGAACCTTATGTTTATGCACATTTCTTTAAAGGGCATAAAAAGATGAAACATATGCAAAAAACCGCATTTCGATATATATATTTTTTTTTCTGGTCGAAATTCTGAGAAGCAAGATCGGTGAAACCCGCACACACAAGTTATGAAGTTTGGGATGTGATGTCACAGTCCCCTTATTTTCTCCTAAACGATCTGAGAGAAATAGGGGGCCGTGACTTCGCTGCCCAAATTTGAAAAATTCATAACTCGTGTACGGAGGGTCGAACAAACGTGCGGGTTTCACTAATGTTCTAAGGATTTTGAGCAAAAAAATGAAAAAATAAAAATACATAACTTACAACTTATGTGATTATCCCATTGTAGAAAATCAAGGTTTTAAGCGTGTAAAAGACGATATTTTCGTGTTTATCGAGGAAACTATCAATTTCACAAAGCTGCCAATATTTGATTCAGACAGGCGATAAAATATACGTTGAAAACACGTGCCACTCGTTCCAAACAGACCACGGTAAAGAAATGTACTTTTTTCTCTAATTTTGAATTGCCAATTTCAAAACCCCATAACTCGGTAAATATTTAAGATATCGAAATGCGGTTTGTTGCATATGTTTCGTCTTTTCGTGCCCTTTAAAGAAATGTGCATAAAAAAACGGCTCATTCAGGAACCCACAATTCCGATCTTGCACCGGAGGCGCTTGCGCGGCTGTAACGTCAACTGGTGGTCATTTACAGAAAGCAAGGCTCAAGGGATGCAAATGGAATTTTTTGCTCAGATCCACCGTTCGGGCAGGAAATGCATTTGAGGCGTCTGTATACTCAGCATCACTACTATTGGCTGAGGTGGATTCTTCCTGTATAAGAACCATTACCCTGTATAATGAGCTAATTATTCAGCAGCATTACTGATGGCTAATGACTGGAATTATAGCAGACAATTTCTGAATTATAAGCCAAAATACGTATTTTTTTAATTTTTATTTATTTATTTTTTTTTAATAAAAAAATGGTTCTATAATTAACTGAATTTAGTTCATTCTAGGCTCATACGCCATTCTCCAATTATTGTCGCGTCCTTAAAACGTTATAGAAAAACTCTGCAAATTCTTGACACAACGGTTCATTATCTTCTTTGTACAGATCACCCTTCTGTCTAGATCACTAGGTCTAAATGTCTAGATCCTAAATGTTAGATTAATTATTATTATGAATTATCACTAATTACTAATAATTTTATCAAGTACCTAGCGAAAATTATAATGTTAGGTATTAATTATTGTTAGGTATTAATAATTTGTATTTATTATTGATAATAATTATTATTAATTAATACGATATGATTCTGGGGTTTTTAATACTACGTCGGTAATAATTTTTCTATAAAAGAAGTACCTACCAACAAACATTCGAAATTACCTTCATTTCCATAGCACGAAACGTACCTCAGAACAAAAAAACTCGACATCACTAAAACCATAATAATATTATGGTTTTAGTGATGTCGAGTTTTTTGTTTGAATCAAACAGTTGAAATACATAATATGATGTTCCAAACAGCTCGTTAGTATGAAAATTGACCTGTATTTCAACCGTTTGATTCACGATCGTGTTGACAGACTCAACCTTTGAGCCGTCATTGTGAACGAACGGCTGGTCGTACAAACCTGTGGATGGTCTTAAAAAATTCTACGGAACAAACTCTATCTAAATATGAAATAAACATACCGTTTGATGGGAATTTTTCGAGTTTTGAAATTTTCAAAATTTCAAAATTCGTTTTGAACCCCTTCCCCTTGACCTAGGGTTATGAAAAGTTTCGAGGACCATTGTGGGGCTGGTCGGAACCCATAAAGAAATTTTTGTAATTTTAACTCAACGCTAACTGGGCAAAGTGTCCCTCGAGGTTGCGTACTTGTACGAAAGCTGTACCCACTTTATGGTTGCTTTGAATCACGAATCCAATGGCTATGACTGGCATGTCTGAAGCCAAATCATCTAAGAAGAAGAATTCAAATAAAAACCTCGATTCGATATGAAGTCTATTTTGTCTCCTTAATTCACCTCATCCACGGGCCTCTCAGATAATATGACGTCGCAACATAAGCGACCAACTACGTCAAAACATATGACGTCAAACAGGTGCCGCCAAGAACACCTCACAGGATATGACGTACGTGGACCGGCAGGGGGTGGATGACGTCAGACAAGTGGCTGGTAAGAACACCTCGCAGGATATGACGTACGTTGACCGGCAGGGGGTGGATGACGTCAGACAAGTGGCCGGCAAGAACACCTCACAGGATATGACGTACGTAGACCGGTAGAGGGGGGGTGGATGACGTCAGACAAGTGGCCGGCAAGAACACCTCACAGGATATGACGTACGTGGACCGGCAGGGGGTGGATGACGTCAGACAAGTGGCTGGCAAGAACACCTCACAAGATATGACGTACGTGGACCGGCAGGCATGGATGACGTACGTGGGCCGGCAGGAAGGGATGACGTCAGAGGGTTCAAGGGGAGCCAAATATTTTAAACCTCCATTTCTTCCTTACTAATATTAATAAACATTATGTAAATACGGATCGTAATCTTGAATCTACTTGTACTCTCAACAGTTCCATTATATAAAATACCAAATTACCATTGAGTTAAGTATTTTTTAACAATTCCTATTTCCATCATAAAAAAATTGTTTCTTCATACAAAAGTTGCTTAACTCAACACTTCCTTCGTACATTTAAAAATAAATTGTGTCTTCCTTAAACATAACAGTTTTAAAATCTTTGTACAGATCACCCTTCTGTCTAGATCACTAGGTCTAAATGTCTAGATCCTAAATGTTAGATTAATTATTATTATGAATTATCACTAATTATTAATAATTTTATCAAGGAGGTACCTAGTGAAAATTATTATAATTTATTGTTAGGTATTAAGAATTTGTATTTATTATTAATAATAATTATTATTAATTATAATTAATTAATACGATATCCGGCTGTTGGAATCGCCTGGGTTGCTTTGTGCAGAACCTGTATGATAGAGATGATGAATTAATTACAAATAAAATGTACCGATATAACTCTGGGGTTTTAATTACTACGTCGGTAATAATTTTTCCATAAAAAGAAGTACCTACCTACGAACATTCAAATTACCTTCACTTCCTTAGCACGAAACGTACCTCAGAACAAAAAACTCGACATCACTAAAACCATATGATGTTCCAAACAGCTCGTTAGTATGAAAATAGACCTGTATTTCAACCGTTTGATTCACGATCGTGTTGACAGGCTCAACCTTTGAGCCGTCATTGTGAACGAACGGCTGGTCGAACAAAGCTGCGGGTGGTCTTAAAAAATTCTTAGGAATAAACTCTATCTAAATAATATTTCATATTATGAAATAAAAAACATACCGTTCTATATGAATTTTTCGAGTTTTGGAATTTTCAAAATTTCAAAATTCGTTTTGAACCCCTTCCCCTTGACCTAGGGTTATGAAAAGTTTCGAGGACCATTGTGGGGTTGGTCGGAACCCATAAACAAAATTTCGTAATTTTAACTCAACGCTAACTGGGCAAAGTGCCGCGGACGGCGGATGGCGTACGGCGTACGGCGGACGGATTTTTTTTTTTTTTATTCGATTTTCTGAATCTACGTATCTTGAAACGTAAACCAACAAATTTTGAGGGGGGGTTAAAAATTTTTTTTCTTTGGGCGATTCCAATGGTTCATTATCAAACATAATAAACCAAAAGATCAAGGGACGAAAATGTACACACTTTCTTGACAATATTTTAATGGAAGTGCTGTACATAATTGGATATTTACAAGTTTATGTATTTACAAATAATCCCCTTTACAAAAGGTCATTCGAAAATTGGATTACAATTGACTTTTCTAAGTTGTCGACGGTGAGGTTCCTGCGAAGGTCGCTGAGGAGCATCTTGAGCGCAGAAAAGGATCTTTCGACGTCGCAAAAAATTGAACGACGACAGATCGCCAGGTGTATGACCTGGCCAAAGATCTGATGGCAGCCCTCGCAAAATTCTTGCCACCTCCAGAATTCTGGATTAGCACCTGTGCTAATCGCAGTGACATTCGTATGTCCAGGACTGAAGAGTCAACACTCCGTTGAGGATAAGCCCTCCCGAACGGGTTAATGGGACAGGTCCAGGGAATATTGCTGGTAATAAATCTCGGAGGATTTGGCCATTCTTACTTCGGAAGTGGGTTAAATTCGAAAAATGTAACTGGAACGATGAACAATTCCACTCAGGAGTTGAAGAACGTGTTAATTGAATTATGTGAAAAAAAAACTAATGGTTAAAATACCCACCGAAATTAAACTGAATAATTGAAAACTGAATTAAAAATTGGGGAATTCCCCAATTTCGAATAAATATGCAAGAATGGCAATCATATGCAATAATCTGCAGAATCCACCAAAATTGTGAAATATGAAAATTCCAGTCTCTACTGATGTCTGTGGTGGGTCCTTCTTGTAAAGCATTTGCCAAGAATTTCCAGCGTTGTATTTCATGCGATCGCAACTTTCACTTGTGTTTTGTAGCCTCTTTGTGTGCACTCGGTTGTCTGCCTCTGTCAGGCATAAATTCAACATTTTCGGTTTGATTATACATCTTGCGGTTCGAGTTCGGTGCATATGAATTTGTAATTGGGATCGGAATGATGGTATTGTCGATACACGTGAAAACTTTTGATGCTGTATGCGGTAAGTAACACAATACCGGTGGAATCTCGGTTGAATTTTCCTGGTATTTTAGTTACCTACTTGTCCAATACTTGAATCATTTGAATCCCATTATCATATTCTTCGAAATTATTCCCATCTAGGGATGAATTTCCCCGTAGAACGGATATTGGATGACGGATCTGATTATTGCGTTGTGTGTGGTAGTTGAACTGCCCACCCACTTGGCAGAGGTTTTTCTTTTAGCGAATTTTCGAATAAAATGTAGCTATTCTTCTCGGTCCATAATTTTTAAAACTCGAATTTTCGAAAAATTTTCATACCAAAATCCGTTTAAGACCATTCTGAATCCACTGCCAAAAGACATAAAAAAATTATAAGTATATATGGATAAATATTTTCACAGTTCGTAGATGGACAGAATCGGGCAACTCTAAGGGGGGTTTTGGGGGGGTTTTAGGGGGGGGGGGGGGGGGAAATTCCTCATAAATTCCCAAAATGAAACATTCAGACCTCGTTTTAAAGGTTTATTTATGCTAAACACGATGGTGAAATCAGAATTGCGATATCTCATTCCGCTCTCAAACTGGAGCACTTTGAAGATGAAGAAACTTGGTTGATACTTCAGTTGTTCTTCACGTTGTATCAGGTGTTGGCTATTAATGATATTTATAAATTATTATCAATTAGGATTATTAATAATTGAATGTCTTATTTTAGGAACGTCACTTGTCACAAATCCTTACTGTTGGGAAATCGAAAAAAAAAAAAAAAAACACTATAACTTCTGAAATGTTGAGTTAAAAATTTGGAAAAAATCCACCTTCATTATGCTATACAAACAGATGTTTTCGTTGTATCTGGTTTCAAAAATTTGTTTTCATGCACCATGAGAGCCATTTTATTTTAAAATTGTGGACCAGTGCCCTTTCTAAAATAACTTTGGTTTTCTAGGTCTAAAGCAGTGAATAAAATGATGAAGTAACGTTCAATATATTTTTAAAACATTATTCAAGTATAAATGAATAGTAGGGAACCTAAAACTTGTACATCAGTGTCAGTCGGTAAAGTAACACGATGTATTCGAACAGTTAAATCATAGTTTTTTTTTAATGAATAGGAGTGGAAATGCTGATTGATTAACGGAATGAGATATCGCGTTCAGCGTTGACAATTCTATAAGCTGAGGGAATTTTTGGGGTGTCGGGAGGGGGGGGGAGGTTTATTCATAAATTCCAAAAATTGAGACGTTCTGACAAGTGAGACCTCATTTTAAAGGTTTTTTCACGGTGAATACGATGTTGAAGTCACAATTGCGATATCTCATTCCGTTCTTAAACTGGAGCACTTTGGAGATGAAGAAACGTGGTAGATACTTCAGATGTTCTTCACGTTTTATCTGCTCAAATCTGATAACAGAATGCAATCTCAATTTTGACTTCACCATCGTGTTCCTTGGGCCAGTACTCAAGGGATCTCCCAAAACCAACAGAAGCTGTGACAGCGACGTTCGCAGATGACACATCAATCCTGCCAGTTGGTTCCACAGTTGAGGAAGCCTCGAGAAAACTACAGGAATCCGTGAACAGTATCCATCAATGGACCAACAAATGGAGAATAAAACTCAACGAAGCTAAGTCATCTCACATTAACTTTACATACAGGAAAGTGAGCCCAATACCTATAGAAATCAATTCCCGAATCGTCCCATATTCCCTGATACTGCTAAGTACCTTGGAATGACTCTGGACGCCAAGCTCCGCTGGAAGGAGCACGTGAAGAAGAAGGAATAAATCAACCTCAAATTCGAGAAAATGTACTGGCTCATTGGGAGAAAATCCCAACAGCCTCTACATAACAAAATGCTACTGTACGAACAAGTGATCAAACCAATTTGGGCTTACGGCTGCCCGTTATGGGGCTGCACTAAGGAGCAACATGAAAATAATCCAAACAACGCAAAACAAAATTCTCAGGAGCATAGTTAATGCCCCCTGGTATGTTCGAACGAATGATCTCCATCGCGATCTCAAAGTCAAGATGGTGAACGAAGTTGTTAAAAGTCGAGCAACGGACCATGAAAACCGTCTCAGGAATGTTGAAGTGTTGAACCTCCTGGACAACAGTGGCGACGTACGAAGGCTGAAAAGGACCAAACCCCTGGACCTAGTTACATCTCACTAAAGTGATGTGATGAGTGGTAGTAGGTAGTGATCTATGAACCACAATACGTTTAAATTAACTAACAGAGTGAAGTCACTAGATGTATACATACAGTTGTAACAATAAAGTTGATTAAAGAAAAAAAAAAAAAAAAAACCATCGTGTTGAGAGTTGAAATATCCAAAAGCTGAGGGGGGTTTTGGTGTATGAGGGGGGTTTTGGTGTATGAGGGGGGGTTTTGGTGTATGAGAGGGGTTTTGTGTATGAGGAGGGGGGGGGGGGGGTCACCCATAAATTCCAAAAATGAAACGGTCTGTCAAGTGAGATGTTTTTCATGGACATCGTGTTCTTTAATGGAGATATTTTATGTATAAAACCAGTTATTTCTTCGAAAATTCGCTCTTATAGTCATGCTGCATGACTGTGGATTTTTTTTTTCTTTGGATTTACTCGAGGGGGACGACCACAACGTTCGGGAGGTGGAACATGCGAGTGTGAGGGGTGGCGGAGAGGGGCGTCAGTATTGCAGAAAAAAGAAAAAAGAAAAAAAAGATTCGTCGATAAAAAGGAGAAACATCATTTTTCATCCGCCAAATCGCAACAGAGTTCGAGCAGTTTTCACGTTTCAAAAAGGGGAAGAGGAGTCGAGGGATGCCCAGCATGTGCTGCTACCAAACGGGAGGCGAAAAACCATTCCCTCCTCCCTCCTCCCTTCGCCCTCCTCCCTCGTGCATCGTCCTCAAACGTCATCCTCCCCCCCTTTCCCGCTGCTCTTCACCCTCCTCCCTCCTCCGCTACCGCCCCCAGCGCTCGTCTCACTCTTCGCCCGGCAACGACTACTGCAGGGCTCGGCTAATCAAAGAGGCTTCAGATGAGCTGTCCACCACCGCCACCTTCCACCGCCCTCCACGTTCCGACCCTTCATCTGCTCACTACCCCTCCTTCCCCCCCCCCCCACGGTCATCTCACCAGAGTTCGAGAAGAGCGGTCTGGGGGGGGGGGGGAGCCCGAATTGGTGGGCGATGGTTTGAGGGGAATGATGGGATGAAGGGGGGGGGAGGTGGTATTATTCAAAATGTCCCAAGTTGGTGGCCCCCTCTTCACCGACCTTCCCCCCCCCCTCCAACACCCTCCCACCCCCTTCCCACCCACCGATAGGGGAGCAAAAAGGCGGCGGTGGTGGTGGTGGCGGCGGCGGTGAGGGTTTTGTGGGAGTTGAGTTCTCCTCATTATGCTTGCAGAAAATAGCGGCCATGCTGGATTTCTTGCAGAGCCCTGCCCCGGCGGTCCCTCCTCCCCCCTCCCCCTCGTCGCTGGAAAACAATCGGAAAAATTATAAAAGACAGAAGTGTGGGGGAGTAGTTTTCTATTGTGGCGGAGGGGGTGGGCGGGGCCAGGGGAGACCACGCCCCCCTCTCTCTCCCGTGGTCGATACTTCCACATTTCCTCTTTCTCTTCCTCTTTCGCTTCCTCTTTCTCCTGAAGGAAAAGGAACTCCTGCCCTTCCAATTCCCAACTCCCTCCATAAAAACACATAAATTGTTTTCGCCCTTTTTTTACCACCTTCTACTTCCCCCTCCCCCCTCTCACTCATCCCCGTCCTCCCCCTACTCCCACTCTCAATCCTCATCCTCCTCCTCCTCTTACTAACAACCTCTTTTTCTCTTCTTTCTCTGTTTTTTTTTTTCCTTTTTCCTTTTTTTTCGAAATTCGTCATCACCGACAAAAAACGAACTTGGCCGCATCTTTTGCAGAAATCCGCCCGCCCCCACCACCTCGTTACTCCAATAAGCTCCTCACTCATTTCTCTGCTCTGAATCCTGAATACGCTCTGAACACTCACCGACCCCTCGGTTTCCTTCCCGTCCCCCATTTCCAATCCGAAGCAGCTTCACATTCCCCAAGACCGTTTTAGTCTTGCAGCCTGAATAATAACAATAACAATAATAATAATTACAGTCCAATTAAATCGATTTTTTTTAAAGGCGTAAGTCCTTGCACCCAAACTTTCGGGAAATCAAAAAAAAAAAAATTCTTGTATGCTGCTTTTGATAAAATTGTGGTGAAAACTCATTTTTCCCTGCAACAGCGATCGATCAATTTGACCTGTTTCACATATTTTTTCAGATTTTTATACACCCTAAAGAGTCAAAATTCGCAGATCTTACTCATGAACTGAGCCCTTTTAAAAAAAACATGTTGACAACCCCACTTTTAGCGAATTTTCGAATTTGTATACGAAGTGTTTTGTGGGAGGAAATCACATAGAGAATTTTTGAAGAAAAGGAAGCTATTGTTCTCGGTCCAAAATTTTTAAAACTCGAATTTTCGAAAGATTTTCTTACCAAAATCCGTTTCAGATCATCCTAAATCCACAGCCAAAAGACACCAAAAATTATATGTATATTTATATTTGTATATTTATGTATTTCGGGGGTCTGAGGGCAACTTCCCACATCGTCAATTTTGGATAAAATGAGTTACCTACCTTTGCATACCATTCGAAGCGTCTTCTCCCGGCGGATCGATTCATCTAAGTATAAGTTACGTACCTAAGTTAGGTAACACTAAATCTCACGATTTATTTTACCGAATTACTCAGTAAGCATAGTCATTGGCAGATGATTTTTTGGCTCAGCTGAAAAGTTGCCCAAATGACGATGTGGGAAGTTGCAGTGAGACCCTCGATTTGAATTTATGTTTATGTACTTATGTGTCATTCCAGACGATAACTCTCGATAGAATTGAGATAAAAGTTCAAATTTGCACGAAAAATCTGTCGTGGCAATCGATAGGCTAAGTTCGTAGATGAGCAGAATCGGGCCACTCTAAGGGGGGTTTTGGGGAGTTTTAGGCAGGGGAAATTCCTCATAAAAAATGGAATTCTGACAAGTGACACCTCATTTTAAAGGTTTTTACACGCTGAATAAGATGGGGACATTGGACATAAAGACATCATGTTCTGGAGACATTTTACATAAAACCAATTATTTCTCCGAAAATTCGCTCTTATAGTCATGCTGCATGACTGTTTCGCATTGCTGATGTTCAGAAATCATGATAAATGACTCCACTTACCTTTGGCAACCCGGGAATTTGTGAAATTAAGGAACACAGTTGCTATGAAATTGAAAAAACTCAGAACTGTTTACATATACTTCTAAACAATATTTTTCACCAAAGCTCGTTTTGTTGGTCATTCTTTGAAAAAAAAAAAAAATTATCGCTGCGATCAGCACCATCATTTGCTGACTAATTGGTGACTTCAGCGTAGAATGCGGCCTGCATGCTGTATATCCAGTATATATACTGCATGCTCCTCTCAATATCATCAAACTTGTTTCTATTGATCGGGACTTTTCCGCTGAGGAATTGTGTAGCGCCAAGAACGTCTGATTCATTTCCTCCAAGAATGATTAGATCCACAACCACTCCAGAATGATTAGCGAGAAACTCAAACTGGAAGAACTTCGACACGGAAAACAATATTCGATCCTTCTTTGGTTTCTCAGCTGTTTCACTCGAGGCGACGACTTTTTTGTAGTAGGTACTGGGACCACCATGTACATCCAAAATCCTTGATAAATCCGGAAGAATCGACAGAGTGCAGTTCCACTTTTATTTTAAAGGGGCGTAAGTCTGGAGTTATGCCTTTTTAAAAGAAACCAGGATTTTCAAAAGCTATTTCAACCATGTTAGTGACCGCGTTCGCATGTCCTTTTAATTGTTGTAGAACTGGGAAATGAAAAAAACTAAAATGCCGTTTCTGTGGATTAACCATACGCCCTTTCAAAAAAATCGATTCAGTTATACACACGGAATAACCGGGGAGGGTATACGAAAAATTTTAAGTAAGTCAAAAAGTAAGAGCCGCTAGTATTGTGAGACTGGTCTGATTGCATTAGGTTTTGATCATTAAAGTAAAAAAAAAAAAAAAAAAAAAAAAAAAAACTATTCAAGTTTGAGTTCTAAAGTTTGAGAAATATTTAATTTGATTTTTATTGATTGAACTAATTTGAGTCAATTAGTGATTTAACAATTACCTATTTTAAAAAAAGAGCTTGTTTGGATGGGTATTAGCAGAAGCCACAACAACAACGAGAAAAACTAAATAAGAATAAGATGGTTTCATGGTATTGAATATTTATTGTTTTGACGTGTAATTTTTCATCTGCATCAAAATGAAAGTGCATAATTATAAACTCAAATTAGCTTGTGTGTTCACTAACATTCAATAATAAAACAAATTGGTCTTTTTCAAATCCGTTTCAGAAGATTCTGAATTCATCTCTACATGTACCAAAATTTTATACATACCTACGTTTCCTTTAAAAAAATCAACGCCCACAGCTAGTACTTCATGAAAATCCAAATCCAAGTTTGATGAATGATGCAATATGAAGAAGTGCACTTTTGAAAAGCAATATCTGGGGCAGGATTTTGTGTTTCAAAAATACCCAGGGGTTCCTCATTTGTCTGATGATTCCAGAGGGAATGATCCAACGAGTGGGTCTGGGTTCATAGGTCACTTGAGAAATAGTTGTAGGTTTTGACGCCTTACAGGAACACAGTGTCGTTCAGTCGTAGATTTTGACGAACTTCTACATTTTAGTGACAATTCACCTTCGAGTTTTCTCAATAAATAGATAGTTTCCTTAGTAGCAACGAATCGGGGACGATGATTATGTCATAATGGAAACAATTATTTCAAAGCTGATTTGTACTCGTAGCTAGTGAATATGAATATAATTTACACAACTATTGTACCATGATTTGTGTCTACACTCTATGATATTGGGTGTGGTTTGTGATACATTGCTATTACTACAGGTGTTTTTCTTCATCCATAAATAATATTTTCTTTTAATACCTAAAAACTCTGACACCTGGGTCCGAAACTAGCTTCTGAGCCTAGCAATACACTGCTTCGGGGATTAGCGACTGAGAGTTGTCAGAATAAAGTGGCCTGTCTGGAGGAGGTGAACTGAAATTGAAGGGGCAAAAGTGGCTGGTTCGACTGGAGTGGAGTATGAGCACTACAGTGGCAGAACTGGTTGGTGGGACTGGGGTGGCTGAACTGCTATGGAAAGGCTAGAGGCCATGACTACAGTGGCAGAACTGGTTGGTGGGACCTAGAGTTGCTGAACTACAGTGACTGGAGATAAGCCCACGACCAGAGTAGCAGAACTGCAGAACTGGTTGGTGGGACTAGAGTTGCTGAACTGCTATGGGGAGACTGGAGGCCAAGACTACAGTGGCAGAACTGGAGTTGCAATGGGAGCAATTTGCAAGATGAACCGGATTTCCAACCAACTGGGCATTCCTACAGTTGGATTTGACCCAAAAAAAAAACAACAACAAAAAAAACGAAAGATTGGATCTAGATAAGGTTTCCCAAAATCGCCCATCTCTGAGCAACTTGTATTTTTTGGTTACTTAGTACCATTCTGACCAGAATTGGGGTTTTCATGGTATTGCTACACTCTACGTGGTCTGGAAGTACCTATACAAGCATTATACCTATACAAGTACCTAGGCAGCACCACGTATCTAACTTTTGCCAACTTTTCAGAAGGATGAAAAAACATGTTTTTGTCTAACATACTGGCACTTCTGGCATTTATTCGCCATTTTTTTGAAACGTGAGGTACTTCCTAGTCAATAAAAAATGGTGAGAAAAATGGCAGAAGTGCCAGTATGTTAGACGAAAACATGTTTTTTCATCCTCCTGAAAAGTTGGCAAAAGTTAGATATAGATACGTGGTGCTGCCTCTTAGGTGACGATAACGATTTTATTAGAAACTTTGGGGTGTATTTAGTTGAGAATGCCTTATGTGGATCACATAACATTTGGAAGACGTTTGAAAAAAGAGTTCCACTGGGAAAGTTTGCCAAATCTAAGTTACTCATATCGGACTTCGGGACCGTAATTTAATCCATTTTGACAAAAATTAATTTGTAGATAACATCGAAAATTGTTGATTGGACGTTATGGTGACAAATTAGGAAACAGAAAGCTTTGCATCGGTGGATTGGAGGAGTTCAAGAGACGTGAGACCTCTAGCGGGAGGCGTTCGAACTGAGACAGGACCGACCGGAATCTCTCGTCGATGGAGCAAGTGAGGGAGGGAGTTTCAGTGCGATCTAGCGGCCTTGAGACGGACTGCTCTGAGAATCGTCCAAATTTATAAGTTCGATACGAGTTGATCGCTGGCATTTGTATGTTTGAACGAAATGAAATCCACTGCAACGATCCAAATGGTGGGATTTCAGTAACAGGCGGAGATCAGCGTTAGGGAATTTTCGAGGCAGAGACGCTACTGCGATGTCTTTTTTTTCAACATGATTTTTGAAATCATTTTTGACTCAAAGCCATTAAGAAGCACCATGAATTCATCCCGTGTTTTTACAAAACATGTACATGTTATGCGTCCTTCCATACGACACCTGCCTGCAGCTTGATCCTATATATCAATAATTGTCCGAAGAATTAGTTATTATTTGTAAAAAACGAAATGAATCACTGAAAAGTGGGACAAATTAGAGTTTTGTGGTTGGTAGTGAGTCAAACGCACGAATTGATCGCTGGGCCTTCTCGAATTATTCGTACAATATTTTAACTCACTAGACCAATCATTTCGTGTTGTTATGGAACTCACAAGGGTGTTCTATACAGGGTCATTCTGACTTCTTAATATGTACTCTCACAAGGACTTTCTTGATTTACTCGCCGGTACTTCATGAAGCTCTTATGGGTAACAACGTTCACAGGTCGTTACCTAATTCCTTACGAGTATCCTCAATTGGTCCCTCAAAAGTAGCTTCCTGACTTCCACACGAGCACCCTAAATGTACTCACCAGTACTTTTAATGTGGGCCCTCAAGAGTACAAATCCTCAGACACCCACACAAGTACCTTCAATAGATCGATCCCTCACCACTAGCCTCGAAAGTACCTTTGTGACTTCCTCACAAGTACCCTCATAAGAGGCCCTCAGCTTGCTTACCAAACATCTTCATAACTACCCTCAATGGATACCTCAACAGCACCCTCAAAAATACTTTCCAAACTTCATCACAAGTACTCGCAATTGATCCCTTAACAGTTCCCTCGAAAATAATTCCTAAATATCTCACAAGTACCCTCAATTGATCCCTCAACTGTAGCCTCAAAATTACCTCCGTGACTTCCTCACAAGTTCCCTTAATTGATCCCTCACCAGTAGCCTCAAACTTACATCTTTGACTCCCTCACAAGTACCCTCATAAGAATATCCTCAGCGTACCTAACGATCATCCTCATAACTACTCTTAATGCATCCCTCAACAGTACCCTCAAAAATACTTACCGAACTTCCTTGAAAGTACCCAAAATTCATCTATCACCAGTAGCCTCCAAATGACCTCCCTGAGTTCCTCACAAGTACTCTCATAGGAGGCCCTCAGCGTGCTTACCAAACATCTTCACAACTACCCTTGATGGATCCCTCAACAGTACCCTCAAAAGTACTTTCCGAACTTCCTCACAAGTAACCTCATTTGATCCTTCACCAGTAGCCTCAAAATTGCCTCCCTGACTTCCTCACAAGTACCCTCATGAGAGACCTTCAGCTTGCTTACCAAACATCTTCACAACTACCCTTAATGGATCCCTCAACAGTACCCTCAAAAATACTCTCCAAACTTCCTCACAAGTACTTACCCTCAATTGATCCCTCAACTGTAGCCTTAAAATTACCTCCCTGACTTCCTCCGTAGAGGACCCTTGAAAGTACCTTCTCAACTTCCTGAAAATAACCCTCGATGGGTTTTCAAAAGTACCTTTCAGACCTCCTCATAAGTACTAAATCCGTATCAATTATAACAATTTTTCGACGTTTTTGGGCTTCAGAAGGTCGATTTTACCCTGAAAGAACACCTCAATTCGTTCAAATTCATCCTTTTCCGAATTTTTTCAGACGTTCTCGAGTCTAATTTCGGAAATTTCGATGAGTCAATCTAACTCCATTATGATCCTTAATTCGAATCGATTATAACAATTTTTTGACGTTTTTGGTCTTCAGAAGGTCGATTTCCTAAAGAACACCTCAACTCGATTCAATTCAATATTTTTCGAGTTTTTGAGAGGTTTTTGAGTCCAATTTTGGAAATTCCAATGAGTCAATCTAACTCCATTATGGTCCTTCATCCGAATGGATTATAACAATAATTATTAATAAATTAATAAAATAATTATTATTCGACGTTTTTGACCTTCAGAAGGTCGATTTTATCCTAAAGAACACCTCAACTCGTTCAAATTCAACCTTTTTCGAGTTTTTGAGACGTTTTCGAGTCGAATTTTGGAAATCCTGATGAGTCAATGTAACTCAATTTTCTTACTTAATCCGAATCGATTATAACACTTTTTCGACGTTTTTGGTCTTCAGAAGGTCGATTTTATCCTATAGAACACCTCAACTCGATTCAAATTCCCACTGCCTACTGTACTGGGCCAATTGTGACGCACAAATCTATTTATTACTCGATTCAAATTCAATTTTTTTCCAGTTTTTGAGTCGAATCTCGCAAATTCTGGTGAGTCAATCTAACTCCATTTTCGTCCTTAATCCTAACGTATTATAACAATTATTCGACGTTTTTGAGACGTTTTTGGTCTTCAGAAGGTCGATTTTCTCAAAATCTCACCTCATCTAGATTCAAATTCAACCTCTGCATTGACTCACCGGAATTTCCGAAATTCGACTCGAAAACGTCTCAAAAATTCGAAAAAGGTTGAATTTGAATCTAGTTGAGGTGTTCTTTTAGGATAAAATCGACCTTCTGAAGACCAAAACGACTCAAAAACGTTGAAAAATTGTTATAATCTAACTCAATGTTTTGCCTTACTGGAAGCATAACCAGTATTTTAATTGGGACCCTCATGAGTACCAGCCGTCGGAGTCCCTTCCAGACGTCCTCACGAGTACTTATTGGAGTCTTTGCCAGTGCCCTCACAATCACCTACTTTACTTATCCACGAGTGCCCTCTCGAGTACCTCCGAAGGGCTCTGAAATGCCCTCGTGGACTTGCTCCTTTGACGTGCAGTTCAACCCTCAACCGCTCCCGCCTGTGATCGCCCTCCTTCCCCGCTCTTTTCCGTTCGTCGAAAGGGGTGTTGAGGGGTGGGGGGGGCACCTCACCCTCACCGTCGCATCATCCTCTGCACCCTCACTACAACCACCACCACCACTCGCCCCTCTGCCAACCTTCAGCTCTTATCCCTCACCGCCAAACTTCTCCCACCTCCTTCGCTGTTCCCCTCCCTCACTCCTCGCGCTAACTACTTCTCACTGACTCCCAACTCTTCTGCCGCCCATCCGTTTCCCCTCCACAACCTCATGCCCCCCTCCACCCCACTCCCCACCCACAACTCCCTCAACCTTCTTCCCCACCTACTCTTTCCACCGACAACCTTTCATCCTCCCTCCAACCACTCGCGCCAGCCCTTTCCCTTCGAACCCCCCCCCCCCGTATACTCGCTCTCATACTCTCTTCCATACCCTTTTCCTCCCACAACAGTTTCCTCTTCCCCCCTCCCTCGTCACCCTCCCCTTCACAGGTTGCTCTGGGAGAGCATAGCAACGAAAAGATTACCCCCAGCAGAGGTCCACCCCCACCTCACCCCCACACCGCCCCTCCCTATAACACCCTCTTCCCCTTTCTATTTATGCCATCCCGTTTCAGGATCCATATTATCATTTTTATACAGTTTTGAGAACTTCGAGGTCCCTTCCTCCCTCTTCCACTCCGCCCCTCCTCCCTCTTTCCAACGACTTTCCACCCTCCACTTACCCACCAACTAGCCCTTTCCCCCACCACCCCGACTCAACCGCCACATAACCAGCACCCCATCAAACCCCTCATCACCCCAACTTTCCATCCACCTGATTCCTCCCCCAATTTTATGTTCCAAAGTCCCAAACACGCAGCATGACCCAATGAGCGAATTTTTTAACGTTAAGGTACTCATCCTGACCACAACCCTCTGCCTATGTAACGTGTGATAGTTTACCATCCAGTTAGTGACGTCACACACGCCAGGTTTCCCGCCTCCACCGCTCCTCGCTCTTGATCCCAATCCAAACCTTCCCCGCGTAGCGTCAGGGGCAGCGCAGGAAGCGGCGCTTCCCCTCATGAAATGGAGAATATAGGTAGAAGTTGAATGATGAACAAATTTATTACGAATAACAAAATATTTAATCAAAAGTAAAACATTCAATTGAAAATTACCTACAGCTACCTACCTACCCATGGACGAATTTCTTCTTCCATGCTACCTACCTTTGATAGTTGGTTTGAATCAAGAATCCGTGGCTGAAGCGAAGTCATCTAAGAAAACTGCAAATTCTTGACACAACGGTTTATTATCTTCCTTGAGCAGATCACCCATCTGTCTATACCGGACTGTGTTGCAAATCGGCACCATACCATATTCTCACCGTACTCATTCCATACCATACGAATTTATTTCCAAACATACCACACTGTACTATACCAAATCATACCAAACAATAACATACCATACCATACCATACTCATACCATGTCACACAAACCGAGTGAATATTGCAATGTCATCCAGTTCTGACCTATATTTAAAATTTCAAGTGTCTAGCTCATCATCAGAATTTAATTTGTTTAAACAAATAGGTATTATTTAAACAATTTTTCATATGAGAAACCGAGTGAATATTGCAATGTTGTCAATACCCGACTCACGGTTAAAATTTCCAGTCTGTAGTTTACAGGGAAGATGAAAAAAAGGTAGTTTTATGTTGGGTGGCTGGGGGATTGACCGACCTAACGGCCGTCATAGACGCGAAGTTTAGTGTTTCTCCTAAACATTTGCTCGCTCACTGTGAACGAACGCCTGGTCGTAGAAAAATCCACTTGGTCTTAAAACATTCGTAGTTTTTCAGGTCATTCAACAATGAACTAAAAATCACACCGTTCACTTAATTTTTTCAAGATATGACCCAAACCCAGAAACCAACTTTCGTCATTTTAGCTCAACGCTAACTGGGCAAAGGGCCACGGACGGCGTACGGCGGACGGGGGACGGCGGACGGGGGACGGCGGACGGGGGACGGCGTACGGCGGACGGACGGATTTTTTTTAATTCGATTTTCTGAATCTACGTATCTTGAAACGTAAACCAACCAATTTTGATGGGGGGTTAAAAGATATTTTTTCTTTGGGCGATTCCAATGGTTCATTATCGAAGATAATAAACCAAAAATTTATTTAAAAAACATCAGGTAGAATAACTTGAATTATTAACGAAATATTCACATATCCCAAAACTCTTCATCAATAGATGACAGGAATATGAGCTTAGATGCAAACTTGACCACACTTTACTTGAAGACGGTTTCATTAAGAGTACTAAAAAAAAAAAAGAGATTTTACTATAAAAAAAAAAGAAGAGAAGCACGAGAACAGACAACAGAGAGATATAAAATTCGCCGATTTTTCAAAAAATCGTTATTAAAGAATCGATTCAGATAAAAATCGACAACAAGAGTATCGATTTGTAACAATAAAAATCGATTTTTCTAAAAATCGGTAAATCGTTCCTCATCCAATCACCTCTCAAACTCGCAACCATAAGACTTATTTATCTGACCCTAATACGTCCAATCTGGCAATACGGGTGCTCCATATGGGGCTCAGCAAGCAGAAACCAGGTCCAAAGAGTCCAAAGACAGCAGAACACAATCCTGAGGCTGATCACCAATGCCCCGTGGTAAGTCCGAAACAGTGTTATACACCGCGACCTAGACATAGAAGAGGCATCTGACGTGATGAAGACCACGTTCCATCGCATACACAGCACACTCGTGAGCCACACCAATTGATGACATATGGATGGACGATTTTCCTACCAACTCCATAGAAGAAGATTAAAAGGCAAGCGACCTATTGACATCCTAAACCTAGACTATGTGCAATGAGGAACACCATTCAGCTACAGAGTACCATTATTTTTTTCTGGGCGTATTACTCTTTATCCATCTATCTAACTTATTTATTCTAATTTACTAAATCATCGTTACCAAATGTTATCAAATGTATATTTTATAGTAGAGGCCTACCGCTGGGTATCCCCTCTCCCCATGTTTCACAGTAAACCATACTATATCATTAGTTAAGTTTACGATTGTTTACCGGTGTTGGCAAAACGCAGAGTATTATATTATACTAAGAGTTAAATGAATAAATTATTTTAAAAGAAACCTTCCCTCACCTAATTGCTAAATCTGTATATTAATAATCACATGAACCAACATTACGTGGTGTCAAGGTTTCATCAACTCGTGGCAATTGACGTCCAGTGAACCACATTATGAAACTGTATAAGCCGCATCATCCCTTCAAAATGTCGAGATTTTCAGAAGAGAAAATTTCTCTGGAAATTGGGGGTCTGGTTTTCCTTCAATCTGTCCCTGAAGAAACACCTCCATGAGAGAGAACTATGCTATGGCTACCAGGTTTGGGGATATCGAAAGTACGACCAGGTAGAGAGAATCCTCCGTTTCTTTATAAAAAAGATTTTCAACCTGCCACAGAATACCCCCAACTACTCGCTTTTTCTATAAACAGGACTTCAACACATGTACATATACATATTGAGAATGAATGAGGAGTACACAGTAAAAGCCCTGAAAGACTCCTCATCAAGATATACCAGAGCGTCGGCAGAATATGCAATTGAAAAGAGAGTGGAATGGGTACAGATGTGGGAGGCATATGCCCAGAAGTACGTGGAGGGAAGAAGATTTGGCTGGCACGAACCTCGAGGATTAGCGGGGGTACTGTCGGATATACTCGCTGGAGTCGAGGGAGACACCAAGCAGGACCTTATTCGGGATTGTAACAATGAACAATACCATGCACTATATAGAGACCTGAACCACGAAGTCAAAATTCTATCACATGGCCTGACACAAGAGAAAGTTTCATGGATCAGTGCAGGTGTGAACTGCTCCACCTAAACTACATTCCGTGGAGATAGGAATTTTCTATGCTCACTGTGCAATATGAATGTAAACGAGGACACAGTACACTTCCTAGCGATCTGCCCTATATTGTCATATCACAGGAGAATATATTTAGGGGCTGACACCCTGAGCAGGACGGGCCTGGTCGAAGTGCTCAATGGAAGGGATTGGGACAAGCTGTACAGGTTCGTGAGGGCAGCCTGGGCCTACGACCGCAGCCTAATTGATGAATTCAATTACAATTGAGATACGTAAATGAGCAAATAAGGGCAATAAAAGTAAAAGTAAACAAGCAAATGAGGGCAACAAAAAATAATGTAAAAAATGTATATTTAATATAGAATTAGCCGAAATGTAAGAAACCAAGATAATGTAATAAATATAATAGATAAGTATAATTCAGAAATGTAATAGAAATAGTAGATAAGCAAAAACTAACAATAAGTATTAAAACTAACCAGTACATTGGTGAACTCCGGCTGACGGCAATTTTACCATAGCCTATCATGTTGCTATATATTATTTCAAACAACCTTTTTTGTAAATAAACATGTTATCACTCATTCATTCATAATACTTTAAATCACACAGTAATTCATAAACATGCCGCTTTCCGTAGTATGACTGTACCAATGGATGAAGAAAGTCTGGCAAAAGAAAAATTAGTTATCAAAACCATAGCTAAGAGTAATGGGTATGACGGAGTTCTTACTGTTTCAATATAGAATGGGGTTCTGAAGAAAAGGAGTAGGGAAGTAATTGCAAATTTAGTTAGGGAAGCTACCGTCAACTTTGTGCCACTTTTAGTGGTTTTTTTTTTAGTGCGGTGTCCTTAATAATTGAGCTTGAAGGTTGCCAATTTTACCCGGCATACCTACACACCTCAGGTATTCGATCATATATTTAAAAAAAAAATCTACGTCGCTTGAGAAAGGAGAGAGGAGTTTTTTAGAGGCAGTTGTATACTACGTGAGTGCGTCAACTTTGTGCCACATCATTTTTTCCATCCCAACACGCTCTGGACTCGTCCTGACTAAAACCTAGCGATGTGAAACTTTCAGGGTACACTATTATCCACACCAAGAAGATCCACACAAAATTTGAAGTTGATTGGTCAAATAGAAGCTGAGATATGGACGCCTGGAAAACGCGTTTCGTGACGTCCGGTTATCATACACTTGGTACCGTTCGTTCTTCTCAACTTGAGAATCATTCCAGAAGTAAATAAGAGTTGATTGATAAAAAACTTGCATAGTTTGAAAGCTTAGAATCTGAAGTCCCCGACTCGTTTTGGCACTTTGAGAGTATCTTGTCACTGTCGTATCACTTCTAGTCCAAGTCGTACAGCCATTAGCCAAAGGCGCTCTTCATTTACTTGGCGTTGTTAAAACGATTTCACCACCAGGTACAGGTGGTTGTCACATGGGGCGAGATCTATGGGGGGGGGGGGGGGTCGAGGAGTTGGAGGGGGAGGGGTGTTCACCCAAAAAACGAAAGTCTGACAAGTGACACCTCATTTCAAAGGTATTCACACGCTGAATACGATCGTGAAGTCAGAATTCCGATACCTTATTTCGTTCTCAAACTTGAGTACTTTGAAGATGAAGAATACGTTCTTCATCGTTAGTCTGCTCTAATCTGATAAAGGAATGAAACATCGCAATTCCGACTTCACCGTCGTGTTCAGCGTTGAAATGTCCAATAGCTGAGGGGGGTTTTGGCGAGTTTTTGGGTGGGAAGGGGGGAGAGCTTCACCCATGTTCAAAAATGAAACGTTCTGACGAGTGACACCTCATTTTAATGGTTTTCACACGCTGAATAAGGTGGTTGAGTCAGAATTGCTAAATCTTATTCCGCTCTCAAACTGGAGGACTTTGAAGATGAAGAAACGTGGTTGTTACTTGAGATGTTCTTCATGGACATCATGTTCTTTGATGGAGACATTTGACATAAAACCAATTATTTCTTCGAAAATTCGGTCTTATAGCCATGCTGCATGACTGTGGATTTATTTTTTTCTTTCAAATTGCACGTAATGAACGTTTTTTGAGTCATCGCCGTAGCGAGAATTTCTTTCGAAAAAGCGTCCAAAACGCGGTGAAAACTCGGCAGGAAATCGATGAACGACTCAGTATCTTGGGGATCGGAAGTTGAACCGATGGGAGGACACATGAGATGGACATGCGATCGGGAATTTACCGCGAGTGTACGCGGGGGAAAGGACCTGTTTTGTGATTGTGGAAGAGAAAGGGTGCAAGACTTTGGGCGGAGGATATTGATTTCTGGGAACATATGAGTGTCTGGCTATAACAAGGGCCTCGTATAATTAATTATCAAGAGAGGGAACACTGCTCAGTGTGAAGGGTTGACGGTGGTGGCGGAGGGAGGGGGGAAGGTAGCGGTGGAGGCGGTGCACGGAGGGGAGGGGGAAGGTAATGGTCGGACGAGGGGGGCGGTAGTGGTTCGGTGGGGGCGGAGAGAAGGGTTCGGAGAAGGATTGAGGAATGAGGGTTGGGATATAGCGAAGAGGGTTGGGGGGCGGCGGGTTGGAGGCGGCGGCGGGTGCGGGGGCGGCGAGGGAAAGCCGCGACTATTCGCCGTGTAGTGTGCGAGAGGTGTCGGAGTTGATGGGGGCGGCAGTGAGTGGGGGCAGTAGGGATTTGCTGTATAGGTCTATTAAATATGACTTCCTGGTGATGCCTCAGTATCCCCCTCGTCGCCCCCTCGCCATCGCCATAATTATAATCCATCTCGACAGAACTGGAATGAGACATAATTTACACCAGGAATACGTTTGTTTACTTCGTCAGAATCTCTCGGACGGCCAACCATCTGAAAATACCCCCCGTTACGAGAGATTCCCAAGTCCGTGAGGTGCGCCCTCACTAATCGTATATTGTCATCTCAAATTACTCGAGAGAGAGTAAGAAAAAAGAAAGTTTACAGAAACATCAAAACCACTAATAAAATCCACAGTCATGCAGCATGGCTATAAAAGCGAATTTTCGAAGAAAAAACTGGTTTCAAGTAAAAATTTAATTTTGCCTCCATTTTTTGCTGAGTAACACCTCAGCTTATACATTTTTCGACGCTGAACATGATGGTGAAGACAGAATAGCGATTTCTCATTTTGTTATCAGATTAGAGCAGCCTTAACATGGAGAACATCTCAAGTATTTACTCCGTTGTAAAAACTGGCCCGCCAAACCTCCGCAGCCGCAAAAAGGAATGATACCCATTTTGCCCGCCAGCCACGAATATAGGATGCTCGGGGCTTCGCACCTCGCTGTTGAGTGTGCATATAGAAACCTGATCCTCCAACCCCTAACCTCCACCACCAATGGTTTCCTGTTCCCTGTCTTCTTCCCACAAGCCCCCTATCACCCTCCTCTGTTGCACCTACAGGGAGCTTTTTGCTTCTTTCAATGCTGTTGGCGGGAGCTTTTTGCAAGGCTTCTGAGAATTAGAGGATACATGTTGTAGTGGTGGTGATGAGTAGGTAGCAGAAATGAGCCTTTTCAGGCTGGCTGACATCGCAAAAGCAAGGCGTCTAAGAATTATAAAAAAAACTACTGGAGGTCACGAGTAATCAGTGGTGGTACAACTACAGAGAAGTTATGCTCCAATTAAGGCTTGTTCATGTGGCAAAGGTTTGAAACGGTCTGACACGTGACACCTCATTGTAAAGGTTTTTTCAAGCTGAACACGATGGTGAAGTCAGAATTGTGATCTAGGGACGCGGGAGCGTCCCGCCCGCCAAGAAAACCGAAGCCCTGAAAACCGAAGCGACTGAGACACTGATTACGCGACGGAACAAGTTGGGGTTTTCACCCTATCGTAGCTCGGTCCCCTGAGTGTCTCGAGAGTTGATTTTTTGTACACCAACTCTCCAGGGGCACGTGAGGACGTAAACCAAATTTCAGCTCTCGGGAACATCAGGTGTCGGGGGTATAACAGTTTTAAAACCACTATTTTTCACGTTTTTCGTGTTCTTCTTCTTGTCGTTGTCGTTGTTGTTGTTGTTGTTGTTGTTCATTGACGGGGCTACAGCCCAGCAGACAAATCGGATCGAGCTGAAATTTTGCACACACGTTTGTTATGCTCCAAGGGAGTGCCTTTTGAACCTTTTTTCTCTCTCCCCCCATTTCCCCCCCAATTAGGGGGGAAATAGTAATTTTTAGGAATTTCAAATGGTCATAACTCCTTCAAAATTGAAGATTTTTCAGATTTTCTCTCTTAGTTGTATTCAGCTTTCAAAACTGTTTAATTTGAGATCAAAATGAGCTTTCTAAGGGGAATAATAAAGGAGTTATGGTGATTTTTGTATTTTCAACAATAACTGCCGCCAAAATTGATGGAAATTGGTGCGGTTGGTCTTAAAATGTCCGCTAGGTTGTCTAGTATATGCTCAATAATTTTGAACTAAATCTCAATCGATTCGACTAATCTACAGCCAAAAATACGTGAATAAATTCCACATCTACTGATTTGGCTAATTTCCGAAAACATCAAAGTTGAACGGTGGTCAGAAAAATTGTCGTAGAGTGGCGCCTGTTTAAGGATCGATAGGAAATTGTATGGGCTTTCGAATGAGGGTAGCGCACTTTGTCACTTTTCCCAACGGTTCTCGAGTTATTCGCGATTTTTGGTATAAAAACGTGCGTTTTACCTTTTGCAAACTTTCTCTTTCCACTTTCTCTTCGACACCAATAATTACAATTATTGTAATGATTCTCAACAACAAAAATTTGCACAATCCCCAAGAAAAAATGCAACAAATTTTCAAAAAATTTCTAATTCAAATTCATTCAAATTTCTAATTCTTTCTATTTTTTTAAATTTAATAATAAGAATAATTGTTTTAAATTTTGATATTCTCTTAAAACTGTTAATTGTTTTAATTAATCGAAAATTTTAAAACTACTATTTAGCCAATTCGCAAAAATTTTAAAACTACTTATTTTTCAAACACATTTCAGATAGGTAGGTAACAAACAATAATTTCCAAAAAATAATTATTCTTGTCACAAAAAGAAGAAAAAAACTCTGCAAATTCTTGACACAACGGTTCATTATCTTCTTTGTACAGATCACCCTTCTGTCTACATCACTAGGTCTAAATGTCTAGATCCTAAATGTTAGATTAATTATTATTATCAATTATCACTAATTATTAACAATTTTATCAAGTACCTAGTGAAAATTGTTATAATTTATTGTTAGGTATTAATAATTCGTATTTACTATTAATAATAATAATTATTAATTATGATTAATTAATACGATATAATTCTGGGGTTTTTAATACTACGTCGGTAATAATTTTTCTATAAAAGAAGTACCTACCAACAAACATTCGAAATTACCTTCATTTCCGTAGCACGAAACGCACCTCAGAACAACAAACTCGACATCACTTAAGCCATATGATGTTCCAAAGAGCTTGTTAGTATGAAAATGGACCTGTATTTCAACAGTTTGATTCACGATCGTGTTGTGAGGCACAATCTTTGAGCCGTCATTGTGAACGAACGGCTGGTCGTACAAAGCTGCGGATGGTCTTAAAAAATTTTACGGAACAAACTCTATCTAAATATGAAATAAAAAACATACCGCTCTATATGAATTTTTCGAGATATGAGATTTTCAAATTTTCAAAATTCGTTTTGAACCCCTTCCCCTTGACCTAGGGTTATGAAAAGTTTCGAGGACCATTGTGGGGTTGGTCGAAATCCATAAAAAAAAAAATTTCGTAATTTTAACTCAACGCTAACTGGGCAAAGTGCCGCGGACGGCGTACGGCGGACGGCGGACGGCGTACGGCGGACGGCGTACGGCGGACGGACGGATTTTTTTTTTTATTCGATTTTCTGAATCTACGTATCTTGAAACGTAAACCAACAAATTTTGAGGGCGGGTTGAAAATTTTTTTTCTTTGGGCGATTAAAATTCTTTAAATAATACCTTTTTGTAATAATACAAATTAAATTTTGATGATGAGCTATTGACTTGAAATTTTAAAAATAGGTCAGAACTGGATCACAATGCAATATTCACTCGGTTTCTTGTCTGTAAAATTGTTTAAATAATACCTATTTGTTTAAACAAATTAAATTTTGATGATGAGCTAGATACTTGAAATTTTAAATATAGGTCAGAAATGGATGACATTTCAATATTCACTCGGTTTTTTTCTCATTGCAAACCTGTTCATTGTGTACCCAAGATCCTTCCCTAAAAGACCTGGCAGCGGGAAATATTATTCAACATGGTTTGAAAAGGGAAAAACAAGTTTTGTAAAAAATCCCAATGCTCTAGGTAGTAGTCGATACCATTGACCAACATTTTCTTCAGTAGTCGACATGGTTTTGCACTAGTAGTCGACCTACATGTGTTAGAAGTCGACAGTATCACTTGAGTCAGTAGTCGACAGGTTTCGTCATTCCATCGTTTCCAATTTTACGACATCTAAATAAAATACATTCAACTGTGAATCGGAACTTGAAAATAGATTAATAAGATGTAATAAAGTAGTTATCAGACTTTTTATTTGCAAACAGCTCATTATCAGTCTCAAATTGCAATAAGTACTTAAGTAAAAAGGTATGAAAACTATAGTCGAAAACTCATTGTCAGAAAATTGACATTACAGTTGGGCTTAGGTACCTATTTACACATTTTTTTGACATTTTCATGTCTTTGCTTTGGCACATAAACTGAAACGGGAAAAATTTGTTCCCTTGATTCACCCTTTCCCTCAGATCACGTCAGAACACAAGCGACCGGCGGGCCATTACGTCAGAGCCTATGACGCACGAGCGTATGACGTAAGACGGCTGGCAGGAGGCCAACAAGTACGTCAGAGCCTATGACGCACGAGCGTATGACGTAAGACGGCTGGCAGGTGGCCAACAAGTACGTCAGAGCCTATGACGCACGAGCGTATGACGTAAGACGGCTGGCAAAAGACCAACAAGTGCGTCAGAGCCTATGACGCACGAGCGTATGACGTAAGACGGCTAGCAGGAGGCCAACAAGTACGTCAGAGCCTATGACGCACGAGCGTATGACGTAATACGGCTGGCAGGAGGCCAACTAGTGCGTCATACGACGAGACCTTTTATGTCTCTGCGCCCCCTCCCACACCTACACCGCGTATCTCGTACTTCATTTGGGTTTATTAATTTTAACCCCCCCTCAAAATTTGTTGGTTTACGTTTCAAGATACGTAGATTCAGAAAATCGAATAAAAAAAAATCCGTCCGTCCGCCGTACGCCGTACGCCGTACGCCGTCCGCCGTCCGCCGTCCGAGGCACTTTGCCCAGTTAGCGTTGAGTTAAAATTACGAAATTTGGTTTCTGGGTTTGGACCAGCCCCACAATGATCCACGAAACTTTTCATAACCCTAGGTCAAGGGGAAGGGGTTCAAAACGAATTTTGAAATTTTGAAAATTTCATATCTCGAAAAATTCATATATAACGATATGTTTTTTATTTCATATTTCGATAGAGTTTGTTCCGTAGAATTTTTTAAGACCATCCGCAGCTTTGTACGACCAGCCGTTCGTTCACAATGACGGCTCAAAGATTGTGCCTCACAACCCGATCGTGAATCAAACTGTTGAAATACAGGTCCATTTTCATACTAACAGGCTCTTTGGAACATCATATGGCTTAAGTGATGTCGAGTTTGTTGTTCTGAGGTGCGTTTCGTGCTACGGAAATGAAGGTAATTTCGAATGTTTGTTGGTAGGTACTTCTTTCATAGAAAAATTATTACCGACGTAGTATTAAAAACCCCAGAATTATATCGTATTAATTAATCATAATTAATAATTATTATTATTAACAATAAATACAAATCATTAATACCTAACAATAAATTATAATAATTTTCACTAGGTACTTGATACAATTGTTAATAATTAGTGATAATTGATAATAATAATTAATCTAACATTTAGGATCTAGACATTTAGACCTAGTGATCTAGACAGAAGGGTGATCTGTACAAAGAAGATAATGAACCGTTGTGTCAAGAATTTGCAGAGTTTTTTAATTCGATTTTCTGAATCTACGTATCTTGAAACGTAAACCAACAAATTTTGAGGGGGGGTTAAAAAAATTTTTTCTTTGGGCGATTCCAATGGTTCATTATCGAAGATAATAAACCAAAAGGCAAATTAGTAGGCGTACTAATTTTTTACTAAATTTTGACTAGGATAAAACTTCATTTAGGAAAAAATTTACTAGTTACCTCGTAGGTACTTTTGTTAAATTGAACCGTATTGTATAAGTACCACTCAAAAACTAGCCATGCAAAAAGATGTGATATCCCCCCAAAAACAACTCCGTTGTAAAAACTGGCCCGCCAAAAAACCTCAGCCGCAAAAAGGAATGATATCCATTTTGCCCGCCAGCCACATATATAGGATGCTCGGTGCTTCGCACCTCGCTGTTGAGTGTGCATATAGAAACCTGATCCTCCTACCCCTAACCTCCACCGTCAATGTTTTCCTGTTCCCTGTCTCCTTCCCACAACCCCCTCTCACCCTTAGTCACCCTCGGTTTCACCTAATATGTTTCCTCTGTTACACCAGCAGGGAGCTTTACGCTTCTTTCAATGCTGTTGGCGGGAGCTTTTTGCCAGATGAACAAGCCTGAATTGAAGCATTACTTCATTATAGGTGTACCACCACTGATTACTCGTGACCGCCAGTAATACTTATAATATAGTAATGCTTCAATTCAGGCTTGTTCATCTGGTAAAAAGCTCCCGCCAACAGCATTGAAAGAAGCGTAAAGCTCCCTGCTGGTGTAACAGAGGAAACATATTAGGTGAAACCGAGGGTGACTAAGGGTGAGAGGGGGTTGTGGGAAGGAGACAGGGAACAGGAAATTATTGACGGTGGAGGTTAGGGGTAGGAGGATCAGGTTTCTATATGCACACTCAACAGCGAGGTGCGAAGCACCGAGCATCCTATATATGTGGCTGGCGGGCAAAATGGATATCATTCCTTTTTGCGGCTGAGGTTTTTTGGCGGGCCAGTTTTTACAACGGAGTTGTTTTTGGGGGGATATCAAAATTTGTTGGTTTACGTTTCAAGATACGTAGATTCAGAAAATCGAATTAAAAAAAATCCGTCCGTCCGCCGTACGCCGTCCCCCGTACGCCGTCCGCCGTCCGTGCCACTTTGCCCAGTTAGCGTTGAGCTAAAATTACAAAATTTGGTTTCTGGGTTTGGACCAGCCCCATAATGATCCTCGAAACTTTTCATAACCCTAATAATAAACCCTTTTCATAACGTTTAGTAATTTTAAGTCCAGAATCAGTTGGAAGGCTCATTCCAAAGGACTCTAAGCTGACCTGCACCCTCAAGCTGACCTGCACCCTCCTCTAATATGATGTAGATGAGCAGATTAACCATGAAGAACATCTCAAGTATCAACCACTTTTCTTCATATCCAAAGAGCTCCAGTTTGAGAACGAGATCAGATATCGCAATTGTGACTTCACCATCGTGTTCAGCCTGAAAAAATCTATAGAGTGAAATAAAGAACAAGGTAAGGGCGAAAAACAGGGTTTTCGAAGTTATATAACTTAGAACTTATTTAGACCTTACCCATACCCTTCAGACCTTATTTAGATATCTCTTCGAAAATTCGGTCTTATAGTCATGCTGCATGCCTGGATTTTTTATCAGCTCTACTTTTGAGCCGAGCCCTCTGTATGGGCTTAAATAATTCTTTAAAATGAACTCTATCCAAATGTATACAGAAAACAATACCTTCACGTTCATAATAATGGCTCAAAGGTAAAACTTATACAGAATCGTCAATTTTGTCGTGCCGATTTTCATACTTAGGACCAGCTGATTCAAACCACACATGGTTCTTTGAAATCGAGTTTCTTATAGTTTATAGGACTCACAAGGATATCGTATACAGAATAGTGATCTACACAGAAGGTAATTAACTGTTGAGGGAAAATTTGCAGCATTTTTCATTTTTCGGTTTTCTGATTTTATGTATCTTGTTTACATTCAAACAAATTTTGAGGGAGGGATGCAATTTTTTACGTGGTCGATTCTCATGATTCGTTATCAAAGATAATCTACCAATACATCGGTTCTGTAAATTTGGTTGTTTTAAGTCATTTGAGACTATGCATTCCTGTTCTCCAAATTTCATTCTCATACTCAAAACTTCAGGTTTGGACCGTATGTACACATGGTACACGTACCATTTGAAGTATGAACCGAAAATGAGAACTGATGGTTAATGAGTTTTGAACGGAAATGACCAGAGCTTCCTTATATGAACATGAACTTGTAGAATTGATAAAAGCTCTTCTCCAATAATAATACACGTATGTAATTTCCACACGCGCTTCATACGGACGTTACTACCAATATATTATGCGGCGAGTATCCGATTTTGTTTGATATACCTTTTCAACCGACCGATAAGTAAAGCTGCAGTCAGTTGTGTCATAGGTAAAACGCTCTTTAGATCTTCGACGATCGGGGACAAAGATTTCGCATTGTAGCGAATCTCCCCTCCGGCTGAGGTCAAACGCGAGTAGAACGCCACCATCGTCCGCCGGCATTTTATTGCTATCTGAACCTCCGTTTGCAATTATCAATAGGTGGGTAATAAACATTTGCACTCAATCTGAAAATAGCATTTATCAAACCCGTCCACCCGTTCTATTTCCAATTTACCTAAGTCGTACAATTACTGCTATCGGGTGATACTTTGCTACGATTTGTGAGTTTTCGAAGGAATTACGCTATTCCAATAGCTTCACCATTTTCAAAAGATGATTTTATCGGAGTCAAACGTTGGGATTTCAATTGACACGTTATTCACTGTGAAACCTATAAATTGACTCGACATGGCTCGACCGATGGTATATGTAGAACATGTGCATGTAGAGGTGCTTTTTCATCAAACTGATACCTTCTTTAGTAACGGGTAGTTATTGGCTTTAGAACATAGTCACATTGACACATGGATTTTGGTGAAACACAAACGGGACATCAGCCCGAAAATACCCTGAACATTCGAGATCATTTTGCCCATTGGTTTATTTGGATTGATATGCGACTTTCTGAACAAAAGCTGTAATGTATGGTTTGCTGAATTGCCCCGTAACGGAGGGGTTAGACAATACGCCCACCCAGAGGGCGGGAACAGGAGAATCAGCAAACCATCACACAGCGATTGTATAAGCCCCAGAGAGCTCAAAATTTGAATTTTCATAATCAAATCCGTGATTCAGGTTGTTCTAAACAGGGTAAAAATATGGTTTGCCAAATGAGTGATAATCCGAATCCGTGGTATTGTTTTTAGGAATTTCGATATTTCAGGTACTGACAGTAAAGAATATTTCAACAAGCATACATATTGATTCCTAGAGTAGAATTATGAAAAAAAAAATTGTCTCCTTAAATTTCGTGTAGTAGTGGCCTAAATAATAGAAAAATGGCTTAATTTTGCACAATTTCAATTTTCAGCAGAATTTGGAGGAATGTCGCTTGGAAGGCACCCAGGCATTCCCGGTACACTATTTCGTGACGGAAAAATTATGAGTGGGCACATTTACGTTGCCTTGACGGGTGAAAATCAGTTCAACTATCTTTTATTATATGGGTGATTATCTGAAAATGTGCAAATTTTGCGTCCGGTCACTTTTCAACCTGAAATGTACGTGCCAGTCATTGGAAAAAAATCAGGACTATCCAGATACTTTTGTTTTACCATGGGGGCTACATTCTATCACCAAAGTAAATTTACAAGTAGTAAATATTAAATACCAAATGGTCTTTTTTTCATTCCCTCACTGTGTCCGACCTCCTAGTCCTGCACTTTGAAAATTCGTATTTGCTCAATAATTTAGGTTTCGTTTCATTTCACTAACTGATTCAATCAGTTATTTTATCAGGATTCCATTAAAAAATACCCCTCATTACTTAGCATAGCCAGCAAAAATAAATATATTCAAAATGGTATGTCCGAACGTTTTTGCTTCATTCCCTCATTTGAAATGTTTGGAGTGATAGCACAGAGGGAAGGGCTTTTCAATGTCTGGGAGAGGGAAGGGACGGTAGTTGGGAGCCCCTAGGAATGTTCGAGACCGCCAGCCAGCCCCTCAGTCGTCTGGCCGAATCCACGTGTGGCCGAATTGGTCTTCATTCCCTCATTTCCCAAAAAAAGGTAATTTCCAAAGTAATTCTTTCTCTTGCGCGTATTTTTTTTTTTTTATAGCAAATGCTAAGGCTTTTGATTTCATGCTCATTTTTATTTATAGAAGAATAACAGTAATTTAAAAAAAATAAAAACCTTGAAAATTTCATTCCCTCACTCTTCATTCCCTCATTTTTTCGAAAATTTTCAAAAGTGAGGGAATGAATAACGTTAAACTAAATGTAATTTACCGTACTTGAATGTCATGTGGGTCATCGAATTTTATGAATAGATTCTGTTTTTAAATTGTTACTGGAATGAAAGAAAAGGTAATTTACCAATCTGCTGGTGAATTTCGGTTTGTTATTCAGTAATAAACCATTGTAATCGCTCGAAAAAAAAAATTTTCTAACGCCCCTAAAATCTTTTGATTGAAATTGAACCAAAAAGGGATCAGTAGGTATAATTACGAATATATTACGCCAGGTTTTATATTCATTAATTGAGGCTTGATCAGTTTCAGAAGCCTTGTAGTTCCAAGCGTTGGGATTTCAAAGGTCATTTTTAAAGATTAGGGTTACCCTCTGAGATTTTGTTGATTTAATACGGTAGGTAGGTACGTTTAATAAGTTAATATGTACCCATTACATATCTGCTGTTGGTAGCTATGTATTATTACACAACTCTCTTTGAATTCAGCTGTTTCTTGTCACTGACAGGAGGAGCCTTAATTCGAGGTATTACTACTGCAACAATGGCTCCCAAGCCGAAGAACAAGGACAAACAACAGCAAAAAGAAAAAAAGAAACAATATGACAGACTTCGCCGCGAAATCATGAAAAGTGATCCTGAGAAAGCTCTAAAACTGAAACTGAAGGAGCAAGAGAAGTACAGAAGGAAGAAAGAAAAAAATCAGGTGGAGCTAGTAGCAGAAATGTCCGAGCGAGAGAAGAGAGCTGTGAGGAAAAAATGGCGAGAAAGAAGCCTAGCGTATTTGAAAAGAAAAAGAGAAAAAGAGCAGCAAGGCATGCCACGTACAGCTCTGAACACGTCACTTTCCTGCTGTGGGTCTACATCAACCCCCTCATCAAGTCAAAAAAAAGCAGGCAGAAAGAGAGTGAGGCGTGCCCAAACTCAAACAGCAAGAGAAAACCAAAGATTGAGAACGGAGATCCTGAAGCTCCGTCGAAAAAATGAGGCTATAAGGAAGTTGTTCAAAAGAACGCAGACCGCCTTGGAGAAAAGTGCAGATCCAACTTCACCAAGAAAAGTCGTGAGAAATTTGATGGAAAGTAAGGACAACTGCATCATTCGAAATAACTCTGCAAATTCTTGACACAACGGTTTATTATCTTCCTTGTGCAGATCACCCTTCTGTCTATACCAGACTGTATTGCTAATCGGCACCATACCATATTCTCACCGTAATCATACCATACCATACGAATTTCTTTCCTATCATACCATACTGTATTATACCAAATCATACATACAATAATATACCATACCATACTCATACCATGTCATACAAACCGAGTGAATATTGAAATGTCATCCATTTCTGACTTATATTTAAAATTTCAAGTATCTAGCTCATCATCAAAATTTAATTTGTTTAAACAA
Organism: Stenodema calcarata; assembly: GCA_963920205.1. Classification (NCBI taxonomy): domain Eukaryota; kingdom Metazoa; phylum Arthropoda; class Insecta; order Hemiptera; family Miridae; genus Stenodema; species Stenodema calcarata. The sequence goes on along the minus strand of OY986048.1, from coordinate 39,117,170 downwards.
ATAGGTAAGTATTATTTAAACAATTTTACAGACAAGAAACCGAGTGAATATTGCATTGTTATCCAGTTCTGACCTATTTGTAAAATTTCAAGTCAATAGCTCATCATCAAAATTTAATTTGTATTATTACAAAAAGGTATTATTTAAAGAATTTTACAGATGAGAAACCGAGTGAATATTGCAATGTGGTCTATCCCCGACTCAGGGTTAAAATTTCTAGACTGTAGTTTACCGGGAAGATGAAAAAAGGTAGTTTTATTCTGGGCGTCTGGGGGTTGGGTCACATAACGTCCGTTTTCGACGCGAAAGTTTAGTGTTTTTCCTAAACCTTTGCGCGGTCACTGTGAACGAACGGCTGGTCGCACAAAAATCCAATTGGTCTTAAAAGATTCGTAATGTTTCAGGTCATTCAAAAGTGAACTAAAAATTACACCGTTTCATGAGAATTTTTAGAGATATGACATTGTCGAAATTTCAAAGTTCGTTTTAAACCCCTTCCCCTTGACCTAGGGTTATGAAAAGTTTCGAGGATCATTGTGGGGCTGGTCCAAACCCAGAAATTTTAACCGTGAGTCGGGGATAGACCACATTGCAATATTTACTTGGTTTCTCATCTGTAAAATTGTTTAAATAATACCTTTTTGTAATAATACAAATTAAATTTTGATGATGAGCTATTGACTTGAAATTTTAAAAATAGGTCAGAACTGGATCACAATGCAATATTCACTCGGTTTCTTGTCTGTAAAATTGTTTAAATAATACCTATTTGTTTAAACAAATTAAATGTTGATGATGAGCTAGATACTTGAAATTTTAAATATAGGTCTGAAATGGATGACATTTCATTATTCATGGTATGAGTATGGTATGGTAGGTATATTATTGTATGTATGATTTGGTATAATAGAGTATGGTATGATAGGAAAGAAATTCGTATGGTATGGTATGAGTACGGTGAGAATATGGTATGGTGCCGATTTGCAATACAGTCTGGTATTTCTTTCTCATTGATTCGGGCTCCTGCGATTAGGAATAACTGGTCGTGACGTGGAAGTCTCTGGCTTGAGTTCTTTGTCGAAGGTTCAACGTGACCCGTACCTACTGCCATAGCAGGATATAATTATATTCGATAAAGAACATGTGGTTCTGAATTTCGTCACAGTGGTCACTGAAATATCAGGATTTATACCCGTGTACAGTCCTGTAGAACTAATTGAGGAGAGAATTGTAAATAAATCCTATTTTACAGATCACATGTTGGAATTATTTCGTTTTATTTGAATATCTTTGAGCATATCCTAAATTTAGATTCTTTACTGGATAAATGATTTTATTCCAGAATCAGCAACCTATTTCTTTGAAGCTTTGAAATTGAAACCCCATCAGAATATTGTGATTTGCATCCAGACCAAAACCAAACTTTACGAACCCCACACCGTTGGTATGTAATCTTTTAATTTTAATTGATCATTACCAAATGATAGGATTGATAGGAAATTTCAGTTTTATTCTAGTAGTTTTTTTCACTCAGTTGATTCCGCAATCCTTACAGTAGCTTGATGGATTTTCTGTTTAGGGGTTTTTCTTCTGTCCGGGCATCTGCATGCCTCTACTTTAACATCTGCCGACCGTCATCACTCCCAAATTTTGCCACGTAATTTAAGTTAATTAAGTATAAGTTAAGTTTAGAATAGGGCGAAATTTGCGGTGATCACCGTAGGTAGGATACAGTTTTTTTTTAAATATTTTGTAAGAGTCCGAATCAATTCCACGAATCAAACGTCGATCGTCATTACACCTCACCTCATCAGCATCGAATCCACGACAACAATAAGAAGAAGAATAATTTTATTTATAACAATAACGAACAATTTGAATATAATGAATGATTTGACTTGATTAATTTTAAACCTGATTGCGTTTGAGTCAGGAACTGCAACATATTATTTTATTTATCGGCAAAAATTAAATCACATTAAATTGATTAAAAATTCGGTTTTTTTGCCAATAAATTATTCTTATTCTTATTCTTAAAAATGAGTTTTAATTTCGGCATAAAATGCCGCCCGCAACCGCTCGAGTGAGTAAAAAATGAGTTTTAATTTCGGCATAAAATGCCGCCCGCGACCGCTCGAGGGAGTAAAAAATGAGATTTAAGTTCGGCATAAAATGCCGCCCGCGACCGCTCGAGGGAGTAAAAAATGAGATTTATTTTCGGTATAAAATGCCGCCCGCGACCGCTCAAGGGAGTAAAAAATGAGTTTTAATTTCGGCATAAAGTGCCGCCCGCGACCGCTCGAGGGAGTAAAAAATGAGTTTTAATTTCGGCAGACAATGTTGTTTTATAGTAACTTTTGTTTATAATGGCATTCTTTAATTGTTGATAAGTAAGTTTATATTTTTGTTATTTTTAAATTGTCTCTTTGGACTGAGTTCTATTATTTTACTAGGCACTTGATCATCTTACGTTTTCTTGTACATGATCGGGTTGAGCTTTTAGACTCCGCCGGAGGCCACAAGTCTTCGACTTATTCTCTCGGTGGGTGAAAAACTGTGCATTTTCTTTTTCTTGTTCTTTGATTTGATCATAATAAGATTATTATTTTAGTATAAATAAGATTTCTGTGTTTTCATTGTACGAAGTGGTTGTTCAGTTTTTTTGCCAATAAATTATTCTTATTCTTATTCTTATTCTTAAAAATGAGTTTTAATTTCGGCATAAAATGCCGCCCGCGACCGCTCGAGGGAGTAAAAAATGAGTTTTAATTTCGGCATAAAATGCCGCCCGCGACCGCTCGAGGGAGTAAAAAATGAGTTTTAATTTCGGCATAAAATGCCGCCCGCGACCGCTCGAGGGAGTAAAAAATGAGTTTTAATTTCGGCATAAAATGCGGCCCGCGACCGCTCGAGGGAGTAAAAAATGAGTTTTAATTTCGGCAGACAATGTTGTTTTATAGTAACTTTTGTTTATAATGGCATTCTTTAATTGTTGATAAGTAAGTTTATATTTTTGTTATTTTTAAATTGTCTCTTTGGACTGAGTTCTATTATTTTACTAGGCACTTGATCATCTTACGTTTTCTTGTACATGATCGGGTTGAGCTTTTAGACTCCGCCGGAGGCCACAAGTCTTCGACTTATTCTCTCGGTGGGTGAAAAACTGTGCATTTTCTTTTTCTTGTTCTTTGATTTGATCATAATAAGATTATTATTTTAGTATAAATAAGATTTCTGTGTTTTCATTGTACGAAGTTAAAGAATGCCATTATAAACAAAAGTTACTATAAAACAACATTGTCTGCCGAAATTAAAACTCATTTTTTACTCCCTCGAGCGGTCGCGGGCGGCATTTTATGCCGAAATTAAAACTCATTTTTACTCCCTCGAGCGGTCGCGGGCGGCATTTTATGCCGAAATTAAAACTCATTTTTTACTCCCTCGAGCGGTCGCGGGCGGCATTTTATGCCGAAATTAAAACTCAATTTTTACTCCCTCGAGCGGTCGCGGGCGGCATTTTATGCCGAAATTCAAACTCAATTTTTACTCCCTTGAGCGGTCGCGGGCGGCATTTTATGCCGGAATTAAAACTCAATTTTTACTCCCTCGAGCGGTCGCGGGCGGCATTTTATGCCGAAATTAAAACTCAATTTTTACTCCCTCGAGCGATCGCGGGCGGCATTTTATGCCGAACTTAAAACTCAATTTTTACTCCCTCGAGCGGTCGCGGGCGGCATTTTATGCCGGAATTAAAACTCAATTTTTACTCCCTCGAGCGGTCGCGGGCGGCATTTTATGCCGGAATTAAAACTCAATTTTTACTCCCTCGAGCGGTCGCGGGCGGCATTTTATGCCGGAATTAAAACTTAATTTTTACTTCCTCGAGCGGTCGCGGGCGGCATTTTATGCCGAAATTATAACTCAATTTTTACTCCCTCGAGCGGTCGCGGGCGGCATTTTATGCCGAAATTGAGCTATAAGCAGCATATTGATGAACTTATAATAAGATTGCGTAAGCTGTTTTATGTATTTAAAGAGACACGTAAGTTCCTTTCAAAAAGCCAACTTAAAACTATTTATTATGGTTTGGCCTTTTCTATAATCAAATACGGGATAGTACTTTGGGGTTCCGCGTCTAAGTCAGCTGTTAAGAAAGTGCAAATCGTGCAAAATAAATTATTACGAATTATATTAAATAAAAACTCTAGATATTCTTCCTCACTTTTGTTTAAATCTTTTGAAGTTAAAAATATTAATCAAATTTATCATTTTCAATCTTGCATACATCTTTTTGGCGCTAAAATTTATCCACGTCATCTTTTATCTTCGTCTGTTACTCGTAACTACAATAATTCCCGTGTCATTCTTCCTAATATAAATACTGAGTTCTACAGGAGAAATGGTTATGTAACTGCCCTCAGAACTCAATTTTTACTCCCTCGAGCGGTCGCGTTATTGTTAAGTCCTCGTACTGTTTTCTTGTGTATAATTTAATTATTTAATTTTCGCATTGTCTTGTTCTTTACATTGTTACTATGATAAATTTTTGTTATTGTTAATTAACGTTTATGTCTTAGGTTATTGCATCACCTGTGTGCTGCTGTTATAATATTGATAGATGAACTCCTCCGAAGAGCACAAGTTCTCTTGAACTTATTCTTCGGTGGGCAATAAGTTGTGAAAATGATACCGATTGAATTATATACTTAACTATTTTGCCAATAAATTAAAAGACGCCCAGAATAAAACTACCTTTTTTCATCTTCCCGGTAAACTACAGTCTAGAAATTTTAACCCTGAGTCGGGGATAGACCACATTGCAATATTCACTCGGTTTCTCATCTGTAAAATTGTTTAAATAATACCTTTTTGTAATAATACAAATTAAATTTTGATGATGAGCTATTGACTTGAAATTTTAAAAATAGGTCAGAACTGGATCACAATGCAATATTCACTCGGTTTCTTGTCTGTAAAATTGTTTAAATAATACCTATTTGTTTAAACAAATGATATTTTGATGATGAGCTAGGGACTTGAAATTTTAAATATAGGTCAGAAATGGATGACATTTCAATATTCACTCGGTTTTTTTCTCATTGCAAACCTGTTCATTGTGTACCCAAGATCCTTCCCTAAAAGACCTGGCAGCGGGAAATATTATTCAACATGGTTTGAAAAGGGAAAAACAAGTTTTGTAAAAAATCCCAATGCTCTAGGTAGTAGTCGATACCAGTGACCAACATTTTCTTCAGTAGTCGACATGGTTTTGCACTAGTAGTCGACCTACATGTGTTAGAAGTCGACAGTATCACTTGAGTCAGTAGTCGACAGGTTTCGTCATTCCATCGTTTTCGAATTTTACGACATCTAAATAAAATACATTCAACTGTGAATCGGAACTTGAAAATAGATTAATAAGATGTAATAAAGTAGTTATCAGACTTTTTATTTGCAAACAGCTCATTATCAGTCTCAAATTGCAATAAGTACTTAAGTAAAAAGGTATGAAAACTATAGTCGAAAACTCATTGTCAGAAAATTGACATTACAGTTGGGCTTAGGTACCTATTTACACATTTTTTTGACATTTTCATGTCTTTGCTTTGGCACATAAACTGAAACGGGAAAAATTTGTTCCCTTGATTCACCCTTTCCCTCAGATCACGTCAGAACACAAGCGACCGGCGGGCCATTACGTCAGAGCCTATGACGCACGAGCGTATGACGTAAGACGGCTGGCAGGAGGCCAACAAGTACGTCAGAGCCTATGACGCACGAGCATATGACCTAAGACGGCTGGCAGGAGGCCAACAAGTACGTCAGAGCCTATGACGCACGAGCGTATGACGTAAGACGGCTGGCAGGAGGCCAACTATTCCGTCAGAGCCTATGACGCACAAGCGTATGACGTAACACGGCTGGCAGGATAACTAGTGCGTCAGAGCCTATGACGCACGAGCGTATGACGTAAGACGGCTGGCAGGTGGCCAACAAGTACGTCAGAGCCTATGACGCACGAGCGTATGACGTAAGACAGCTGGCAAAAGACCAACAAGTGCGTCAGAGCCTATGACGCACGAGCGTATGACGTAAGACGGCTAGCAGGAGGCCGACAAGTACGTCAGAGCCTATGACGCACGAGCGTATGACGTAATACGGCTGGCAGGAGGCCAACTAGTGCGTCATACGACGAGACCTTTTATGTCTCTGCGCCCCCTCCCACACCTACACCGCGTACCTCGTACTTCATTTGGGTTTATTATCTTCGATAATGCACCATTGGAATCGCCCAAAGAAAAAAAAATTTCAACCCGCCCTCAAAATTTGTTGGTTTACGTTTCAAGATACGTAGATTCAGAAAATCGAAAAAAAAAAAATCCGTCCGTCCGCCGTACGCCGTCCGCCGTCCGCGGCACTTTGCCCAGTTAGCGTTGAGTTAAAATTACGAAATTTTTTTTTATGGGTTTCGACCAACCCCACAATGGTCCTCGAAACTTTTCATAACCCTAGGTCAAGGGGAAGGGGTTCAAAACGAATTTTGAAAATTTGAAAATCTCATATCTCGAAAAATTCATATAGAACGGTATGTTTTTTATTTCATATTTAGATAGAGTTTGTTCCGTAGAATTATTTAAGACCATCCGCAGCTTTGTACGACCAGCCGTTCGTTCACAATGACGGCTCAAAGATTGTGCCTCACAACACGATCGTGAATCAAACTGTTGAAATACAGGTCCATTTTCATACTAACAAGCTCTTTGGGACATCATATGGCTTAAGTGATGTCGAGTTTGTTGTTCTGAGGTGCGTTTCGTGCTACGGAAATGAAGGTAATTTCGAATGTTTGTTGGTAGGTACTTCTTTTATAGAAAAATTATTACCGACGTAGTATTAAAAACCCCAGAATTATATCGTATTAATTAATCATAATTAATAATTATTATTATTAATAGTAAATACGAATTATTAATACCTAACAATAAATTATAACAATTTTCACTAGGTACTTGATAAAATTGTTAATAATTAGTGATAATTGATAATAATAATTAATCTAACATTTAGGATCTAGACATTTAGAACTAGTGATAGAGACAGAAGGGTGATCTGTACAAAGAAGATAATGAACCGTTGTGTCAAGAATTTGCAGAGTTTTTTTCTTCTTTTCGTGACAAGAATAATTATTTTTTGGAAATTATTGTTTGTTACCTACCTATCTGAAATGTGTTTGAAAAATAAGTAGTTTTAAAATTTTGGCGAATTGGCTAAATAGTAGTTTTAAAATTTTCGATTAATTAAAACAATTAACAGTTTTAAGAAAATTATCAAAATTTAAAACAATTATTCTTATTATTAAATTTAAAAAAATAGAAAGAATTAGAAATTTGAATGAATTTGAATTAGAAATTTTTTGAAAATTTGTTGCATTTTTTCTTGGGGATTGTGCAAATTTTTGTTGCGTAGTTGCTTGTGGAAGTAATAAAAACGTCTCGCAATAGCGCCAAGGGGAGATTTCGAAAGGGGTACGGTGCTTGTGAAGTGGTTAAGCTTTTCATTATACTTAGCTCCTTAATGAGGAAAAGGGCGGGCGGGGAAAGTGGATATCATAACTTTTTCCGGCCTCTGAAGAATGATATTTGCGAGGCGGGGTGATTTTTACACGGAGTGTTTTTTGGGGGGATATCACATCTTTTTGTTGTTGAAGTGGGTCATGTTATGAAGAAGGTCTATGCGAAATTTCAAGTCGATTGGTCCTTTTACCCAGGCTGTAGACTCGTCAAAATTGCCAAAATTAGCCTAAATTTCAGGTTTTTTGTTTCTAAAAGTTTTTTGGGTTGAGATAATGGGTTAAACTTTCAAAAGGCACTGGTTGATGTTGAAACGAAGCTCTGTGCAAAATTTCAAGTCAATCCGTGAAGGTGGAAAGGCCTAACTGATTAAGGAGAAGAAGGACAGGTAAGGGTGAAAAACCGGGTTTTTGAAGTTATATAACTCGGCTCCCTTTAAAGATATCGACTTGAATCTTTCAAAAGGCACTTGCTACACTTGAAACGAAGCTCCGTGCAAAATTTCAAGTCAATCGGCGAAGGTGGAGAGGCTGTAGCCTTGACCGACTGAAAAAAGTAGAAAAACATGGTAATTGGTTTTTGAAGTTATATAACCCGGCTCCCTTCAGACCTAGCGACTTGAAACTTTCAGGGCTTTCTCTTGTCCACACCAAAAAGATCCAAACCAAATTTCAAGTTGATCGGTCAACTAGGAGCCGAGATATGGCCAAAATTAGCCTAAATTACCCTAAATTTTAGTTTTTTGTCCCTAATTTTTTTTTTGGTTGAGATAATGGGTTATTTCGTTCAAATGGCACTGAGACATGCTATAAAGAAGGTATGTAAAAAAATTCAAGTCGATTGGTCCTTTTACCCAGGCTGTAGACTCGTCAAAGTGGACAGAATTTTCCTAAAGTTTCTGGTTTTTTGTTTCTAAAACTTTTTTGGGTTGAGATAATGGGTTAAATTTTATATAAGGCTCTGTCTCAAGGTTAAATGAAGCTCTGTGCAAAATTTCAAGTCAATCGGTCAACGTGGAGAGGCTCCAGCCTTACCTGTCTGAACAAGGAGAAGAAGGAGAAGGAGAAGAAGGAGAAGAACAATCTAAGGCCCAAAAACCGGGTTTTTGAAGTTATGTAGCTCGGCTCCCTTTAGACCTATCGATTTGAAACTTTCAGGGCTTTCTAATATACACTCAAAGAAGACCCACACCAAATTTCAAGTTGATCGGTCAAATAGGAGCCGAGATATGGATACCTCGAAAACGCGTTTCGTGACGTCCGATAAACATACACTTGGTACCGTTCGTTTTCTCAACTTCTTTGCTTGGCGGGGCGGAACGCTACCGCGTTCCTAGATCAACTCTCGAGACACTCAGGGGACCGAGCTACGATAGGGTGAAAACCCCAACTTGTTCCGTCGCGTAATCAGTGTCTCAGGCTCGCTTCACACTAGCCCGGCTGTCGGGTGCCCGGTTTTCTACACGGCAACGACACGGTCGGTTATTCACATATAGACGACAGGATATAGGACGACAGGGGCCCGGCAAAGTTACTTAAAGAAAACAAATCGGATACTAATGTTGCCGGGTAAGTGAGAACGGCTTCATCCCCCCACATGACCCTTGAGCCGGGCCGACTTCTTTAACGACACGACAGCCGTCCACGGCTATGGGGCTGGCCGGCGCCCCCTCGGCCTTCACCCGGCTGCCGGTTGTCGGTTGGACGACCACGACATTTGCTGGCTTGATGTGAAACGTCCAACTGAACCCTTGCCCCATCAACCGGGTACCCGGCGTCGTGTACCCGACTGCCGGGCTAGTGTTTTCAGGGCTTCGGTTTTCTTGGCGGGCGGGACGCTCCCGCGTCCCTAGATACCAATTAGGTTATTGAAATTCGCACGGTGGTTCAGAAGGTTGTACGCGTAGGTTTCTAGCGGCGAGCTGGAATGTTCGTCTATCGGGTTTCAAAGCTTGGATACTTCTCGTGGGGCCTAAACGGTTCCGCGCCCATTGATGCCGAACCCCCGAGAAGCAGCCAAATCCTTCCAACGTCAGTGCATATCACCATGCATATCCACCTCGGTTAGGCTATAGTGAATTTTCACATCTTCCTCCAGCAATAGATCAAAAGACTCGTGTGGCATTTCGAAAATCGACGAGTATCGAAGTTCAAAAGCCATTTGCCTCCCAGCCGATTTCGGTTCATCATCTTGATTTGAATAGACAAAAAAATTTACCAACCGAATATTTGTTGGTCGATACTTCTCGTTATAAATGGTTACCAACGCAGGTACCAGTAAAAACCTCCCATAAAATATTAGTACAAATCAATCTCCTGAAAATTTCATCCAAATCGGTCAAATAGTATCGTCGTTGGACCTGGTACGCCTATTTGACCACCGACAGACGTGAAACCGAATTCGTTCATGAAGCTTCGAGAGGGGGAACGTAGGGGGAACTACTGCACCTTGAGACAAAATTTTGTTTTTCATTTTTGTAATTTTTTGGATATTATTTTTTGCCGTTTTTTTCAGTGCAGTATCGTAGTGAATTTAATTTATTGTAATTTTTGACCCACATTTTCCCGATATCTTCATCGAGGAGTGTAATTAATCCAAAGTCATGGACCCTACGAAGTGTCCCAGGGTGCAACATTGCTGTACTACAAAGGGAGATGGGTTTTTGTACCCTGTGATGCAGTATCACGGCCTCTCAAATACAATGATTTTCATGGCACATTCGGTCGAATTTCAGATGGAACGTGAGAAATACATTTAGCAAGTTGTGGTTAGGGTTGTGATTGATAAATATAAGGTCAAACATGATCGTTTTATTGATATTCACAATAAAATTAACCTTTTTCTCTAATAAAAAACAAAAATAAAACTCGTACAAAAATCAGACTTGTTTTTTCATGTCAGACTTACATGTGGGTAACTCGAGGACTTTCAACAAACCCAGGAATTCAGTGTTTTTGTAAAAATGAAGTTTGAAAAATAGGTGTTCCATGGTACAACTGCTCGTCATTTTGGCTTTGATATGACGTGGAAGACTCACACAATGAGAATTAGTTAAAATCTAGCTGTCGTCCCCGGCAGAACTCGGGGTGTGTCCATCTACCTGTGTTACCTGTCCGATTTGTAGATATTTTAGTGAACAATATATCGAGATTTTCAAATCTTCAATAGCACTCATAAAATAAAAGGTACGAATCCGCAAACCGTAATTTTAGCACGAATTGCCGCGGACGGACAGATATTTAAAACGTTAACCCTGAAATTTTTGCCAACCTCACAGACTTGAATTTCCTTGTTGTTATTATCAATGCCCCATGGTACATGGTATTCAAGGTACAACACCACCCCCCCCCCCCCCCGTACACCACTACTATTGATTTCAGGAGAAAAATTATTTAAAGTTCTTACAAGACTGCAAATATTCCCCACCGTTTATTGTGTGTGTTTCGCTTTCCTCGGGACGTGGCCGTGACCAAAGTGACGGTCGGGTCGGCTAGAAGTGCCTAGCGCCGCGCCTAGAAAAGGATACTACACCATCACGACATTGTTTGACGGGTTAGTCTAGCGAGAACTAGGCGACGTCGCGAGGTGCTCAGGCGGCTTCCCCTCGTTTTCCAATCGAAAAATTCTTGCTCATCCCAACTACATCTACAAAAACAAAATAAAGTTGTAGAAAATCACGTGACAATACGTACGAAATGTATTATAGTAGATAAATAACTTCTTGATGTTAGATATTGACGAATATCGCTTGGAAACCCAAAGGAAGGAATATGCATCTATCACTACTCAATCAAAAATCTTAGTGTAGAAAATTATTAACTAACTGTTGAAGGAGCACATTTACCGTAAATTGTGTAGCTTAGGTCTACATAGACCAGATATTTAAGGCCATTAATTGGCATTTCTTCTCAATGGAATTCAAAATGAAAATAATGACTTGAGTACTTACGTTTGTGCATGAAGACGTGGGTCGGATGTTACCACGATGGATATCGGATGAAAATTCCATAATTTAATGATCGGTTCATTCATATTTGATTACCAGTAAAAGCCCTTAGCACGAGTGATCTGAAAGTAAATTGATATAATGACTTCATCTTCCGGCTATCAGTGTCATAATCATTAAGGTTTACGGGGCTCGTACAGAGGGAATTTCACCCAGAAATGGAGTAGTGTCTTGGAAGCCTGTCTGCAACACATGAAAACTAATCACTGACCTGTGCAATTTAGTTAGGGCAGAATTCATAGTCATGACTCAAATAGGGCTTGAGTAACTACTCATTCGAGCATTTACTCTCAGGACATGAGCATCTACTCTTAAGTTGGCATTCAGGGTATAAGTTGAGCAATTACTCATCGTTCGAGTAAGTACTCCACAAGTGTAACTACTCGAGGCTCTTCGCGGGGCTGGAGCAGTTGTTCAAGCAGCAGTTGGTAGCTCTGATTACTTCTTTCCCTGTTTGACGGGGAAATTTCCCTGTTTACGGGGAACTTCATACATCACTGCAGTTACAACAGTTCTGATAGGTTTTATAAGCAGTTGTGGATTGTTTGTTTGCTAGTTGGGGTGAGCCTGGCCATCTGCATACAATATCGAGGAATTTTTTTTTTTTTGGGCCGCTCACGATCTGCACATTTATTGAAAAAATATGTGGGTACCGTCCACCAACTCCGTGACCTCGGGGAATGCCACTTTTCGAAAAAAAGCAAGTCTGGTACGTTGGAGGTCTATGGTGCTGGTGGGCATTCTGATGTACTGCCCAATTTTTCGACAGAGGTTACTAATTGGTTGGCTTAATTTGAATAAATTTACACAAACTACCTGCAAATAACAGATATGCATCTGTTAGTTATTTCAGCATGTTGCCAATAATGCAGGCTGTCCTCAGGCCTAAGCCTATCTTTCTGAATACATCACACGGCACATACAATCCACGTCTATTACGACATATTCCCTCTTCATCAACAGAGTGGACACATACCTCAAGTGTCCTCCACAGGTACCTCGAGATTTTGCTACTTTTGAGTAGTGTCCAGAACCCAACTCAACGCCAAGTTTGGTTTACGAATACCATGTTCGGAGGAAATGCTCGTCGTCCAGAGTAACTACTCGAGGATATACTCGAGATGACAACTGTGAATAGCTCTGAGCATGCGACGTCGCTCATCGACCCACTCGAGGCTTTACTCGACTTTGAGCAATGACTATGAATGCCACCCTTATTCCCACATCTGAATTCGGTCTCCCATCAAATTGGTGTCCCATGCACAGCTCTGAAAACATTTGGCAAATTTCGAGAGATCATGCCTACTGGGGTCTGGCCTGTGAATCCCTTTCTGAAACGCTGATTGTTTTTCAAATTTTTCGAGTTATTTAGTACATACTTCATGTTTAATCATTGAGACTGATAAGTCAAGTAAATGTTTGAAATGTGTAATTCCTCGTATTATTCCTACGCCTAACCAACCACCGTCCAAGACATTACTATGATCACCTCTCGCCTTCGTACATTCTACTACTCGTACCCACTGTTTATTACTCACTGAGGCTGTTTTTATAGTGTTGTAGTAGATATAATAATCATCTTTTTTTTTTTTTTCAAGAAGTGGTTTTCCGCCTAAAGTACTACCTGAACCTCTTGACTTCACCCACGAGTAAAACCTGAGAGAATTTCCAGTGAATTTTTGAAATTAACATAACGGTGAGTCAAAGCAAGATCATGTGGGTAATGGCGCCTGTGAAATATGTGTGGTTGGTATCAACTTTAAACTTCATAAAATACGTGAACAACTTCAACATTTCTCTATGTAGTACAATATACGAGTAGTTATATTGTCGCTCAACAGAGTGAGCATGTTGACACTCACCGTTGAACCGGACTACATTGTCCGTTACCGTTATCATTGTTTATGATACGAAGATCGTATTGTTCTATTATGATTAAACCAAGCGCCTTTTCATTTACATTAAAACGGCTTTTCTATTATTAATATTTGGTACAATATGGTGTCAGGTGATGATCGTTGAGTAGCAAAATTGTGAAATAGTTTTTGAAGTGGTTTTCACTTGTGATCCACAGGCTACCGTCCATGTCGCGACGACGAATGTAGGTCCGCTTTTTAAAATCTCGTCGTTTGATTTCGACAATACAATTTCTGTATGATGACCAAAATGGAAAAATATGTTCATGTTAAACATGAGAGCCACCAGAAAGGGTAAGGGGACAGATGAAGCTCTTGTTGAGCCATATGGGTGAGGATGCAGTGGAAATCTTCGACACATTTTTAAAAGACAATCGGAAGGCCCTCGATAAAACGCTGCAGAAGTTTGATAAATATTGTACGCCAGCAGTGAATCTTGCCATCGAAACATTCAAATTCAATAGAATCATACACGCAGAAGGAGAAACTTTCGATAAATATCTAACTGAGTTGAAAAACCAAGCAAGTAAGTTTTTATTTGTCTGTGGTAATACGGCGTGCAAAACATCCTACGCCGATCGTATGATCATTGATCATATAGTTGCTCATATCAACGATTCTGATATTCAAAAGAGCCTTCTAAAAGAACAGAAAGCACTGACCTTAGAGGAAGCTCTTTGTAGAGCTGGTGAGATGGGAAAAAATTACAAACGTGAGATGTCGAACCTTAAAAAGTCTGCTAATAGCGAAGCTAACTCAAAACGGTAATATACTCTAAACGGTAATGAAGCTCATAAAATCTCCCACATTTCGGAACTTTGTTTATGAAGTTATCAAGTGAATACGTTATACAGAAAAATTATAGTATTGCTAGATGCTTCATGCAGTTAGGAGTTTGAGGAAATTACTAAAAGTCAAAATTTTTTGAGCTGTATCTTCGGTGAAGGCTCACTTCAAAATTGGACTTCAAGAATTGAGCACGAGGAACATGAGCTTCTCTGGGAATTGAAACGAGCCGATGAATTAGAAGTATCCTCGCAGTATACCATCGTAAACAATTACTTCACTTACTCAGTTAATTCTAGCGGTTAATATCCGTTGCTCATCAAATTACGTATTAAAATTATCGTTGGATCCAACCGCGCTAATGTGGAGCGGTGAGAGGAAATGACGGCGAGAGGTTTCAAAATGACGGTGTGAACGGACGTTAAGCGTTGTTTAGAGAGCGTGTGAGCGAGCGACTGAGGGAAACAAAGATGCGGTCGACCCTAAACGATCCGTTTCCCAAATAAAATTTACCCTGCTGATGAATGACACCATCGTCGTAAATGATCTCGCGTTTCGTAATACACACGGTCAGAATCGTCGAATTTCATGTTTGATTTCCGTTTAGTCCATTACTGCGAGAACAATTTGGGCCGAAATTGAATTTGTGCTGTGGTAAATAGTGAATTAGTTCGATGAATCCAAAAGGTGACATCAGACAGTTGGATCTAGAGACATGATGTGTAGAGAGTGTATCGGTGGCATCTCAGACAGGCGCAATAGCGGCAGCAGTGACGCCTTACAAAATAAGTAGGCTTTTGGCATAATTCCCTATCCAATTTAAAATGCTGAATCGACCTCCTAACTTTGTAAAGAATATCAAGTTGGTTATGGTGCTACCACCGCTCTGTGGCCACACAGTCCAGGGACCACGAAAAACTTACTAAAAGTCCTAAAGTGGTCTGATGAGAACCCCATTTCGTTTCAACGTGATTTTGGGTCATAGAAGTAAGGTACATACGATTCCACTATCCAAAGCTGGTGCATACTGTTCCACTTTCCAAAGCTGCACACGCAAATTAAATTTTCGAATTTTAGCCAGCTTTTTGGGGTCTGCTGGTGCTGGGGTTTATCGTTATGATGAGCGACGAACAATCACTTCAGCACAAACATCAAAATACAGATGCTGCACATTTTTCAACGAATGTCTATTATCTTCTGTACAGATCACTGTTCTGTATACAATATCCTAAACGAAATAATTGGAGTAGGTAATGAAATATTGTGAATTTGATCAATAAACGTTGTTTTTACGATTTTACCTTTTTACCTGAATACATTGACCTTGAGTCGGTTAGTAACAAGACCGATCATAAATAGGAAGAAAGTTGTTAAGTCAAGCTTCCCCACTAAACCGCTATTCAAGCTGCTCAACATATTGGCTCAACACTCAATTTATTAAATATCTACTCGAGAGCGACGCAGGAGCTCGGCTGAGTTGTCGCCAGCATTCCAAGACAGGGTCAGATTCAACGGAAAATTGGTTATTTCTACCAATTTATTAAAAATTCATTATAATTTTTAAAGGATATTGTTGATAGTATTCAGAAGGCCCAGGTTCACCTGTTATCGATATTTTGTTTTAATTGAAATGAAAATGCTTGCATACGAGTCTGCAACACATTGGGACATTTTCATGTGTGTTTTCTTATTCTTTGAAGTTGTATATTTCCGTCAGCAATTTCGAGCGAGCGTCAAGCGTGACGTTTTCTTAGTTCATGTACCCAAGCATCAAAATATGAAAACAGTTGATTGTTATCTACGCAACACAGTGAGTCTATTTTTATTATTGGTATCGCGTGAGCAAGTTTTCGTGACGATTTTTCAGTTTATGTGCCAAAGCAAAGACATGAAAATGTCAATAAATACATAAGTATTGAACACTGGCAACGCCAAGAGCGGCAACGAATCTATCATCATGGATAACATTAGGTCAATTGGATGACGAATGGATTATTGATTGTACGTAGAACTGACCCTAAAAGACTCGGGGTTATTAATTTGAGGAATCACAGTCTAAAAGATCTAATTTTAGTTGAGCGATTCCAAAGCGAAGGATTTTCACTTTTCCGTCACATTCCTAGGTACAAGATTTTAAAACATCAATAACTTGGAAATACTTTCGACGTCGACCACCCTTGTTCAGAACCGTTGCGAATAGCAACATGCTGTGAAGAGGAGTATATATGAACCAATGAACCACTGGACCTGATCGTCCATGCAATGACTGACCTTCTTCTCCTAGTACGGGCTTCAACCTGTATTGGGGAATAATATTGGGGAATAATTTCCTTAACTCCAAACACTTGTTTCCGTTCATAAGAATCTAGGAGGTTTGTTGACTTTGTTACAAGGTGACTGTAGATAATATCTACATATCTAATATCTAATTTCATTTTCTTTCTGAGTAATCGTAAAAATGCCGTCAAAGTAGAGTTGAGGAAAATGCTGCATCTACGAATAATAGATATTTTAGAGGATGGCTTTTGTCTGTTTATTGTTGACCCAACGAAAATTGTTAACCACTTCGTCCAAATAAGTTGAATTAGTCCTTTGGGAACGAGAGGTGATGGGTTCTTGACCGGGGCGTTAGTTTCTCTGTTTAGAGATAAAAATCCCCGTCACTTCTAACACTAAACGGGGAAACTTTCCCTTCTCACTTCCAAACTGTGAAAACAGTCTCGGAAGGTTACCAGAAGGTTCACTGTTGTTGTTAGTGTCGTCGTTTCGTGCTTAGAAGGATTGTTTGTGTTGTTTGTCATTAGATTGATTGATAATTGATACTATGGATAAGAAGAGGCAAGTGTTTAGGGAAGATGAGAAGACGAAGGTGAGGCAGTTGGTGTTGGAGAGAAAGGACGTAGTAGAAAGCATGAAGAGCGATATGATCAGTGTGATGAAGAAGAAGGAAGCATGGGCAGAAATTGGATACATTTTCAACAGTACTGGGCTGTATACCGAAGTAAGTACTAATACCTATCTTCTCTTCTAATCGAATGTGCATCTTCAGTACTCTACTAAGTACAGTTTTCTTCAGTACTCTACTAAGATAGTTTTGCCGAAGTAATATTAATTGCTCCTGAATCTTGAATTCCAGCGAAGTACTGTTCAAATAAAAAAAATGTGGGAGAATGAAAAAGCGAAGAGAAGAAAGCAGTTGGCTCTCGAAAAACGAGATATCATGAAGACTGGAGGAGGATCACAGTCAGTGGTCATCGAGGAAGACCCGGAGCTTGATAGCATGGGAATCGATATCGAGCTCCGAGCTGATGCACTTGATAGTGACACGCTGAAGATGGGCTCTGATTCATACGCTGTAGTCGACGGCATTCTAGTACCGGCGAGTGTCTCAGGTTAGTGTACAGCGAAAGCTTTTTCTTCCTCAGAAATTCCAGTAGAAACCGCCAGTTAACATCACAGACCGTTCAAATCTATGATGGTTTATTTTTTCCATTTGTCTTTGTTTTCAGCACATGACAGCTCAGAAATGAATGAGGATTCCCTCGTCGAAAACGCCGTGGTACACGAGGAGACATTGGTTGCTGACTACTTGCAACAAGGTCGTCCGCTCAAAAAAGGTGGGTACCTAACAGAAACCTTGTAGGATTAAATCCTACAAATTTTGGTGCGACACACAATCAAAAGTGACACACATACTCGAAATATGGAACGAAATATAGCCGTACGAAATATAGCCGTATATCCCCAATTTGGCATACAGCAGCTCCCTCCTCCATCAACAAATTCATGCATCCGCCTTTCAACCCACACATCACGACGCTGTAGAATAGAAACACTCCACAAACTACACTCAATTGACACAATTCAAACATTCATCACAAAGCTCAAAAATAAATTCACTGATAAACTTCGGTCCCACCCAAACGCACTTGTCCGACACATTAACACCCTTCAAAAGTCCCAATGGGGAACCCACCACACGAGGCGGATCTGAGAACCCACTCACCACTTCCCACTATAAGGAATCTGTATCCTAAAATAATAAATTTGTACATAGACCTGTAAATAACTGTATATTTTGTAATTAGTGTTAAGTAATTGTATATATTGTATGTTAAGTGTCCATAGTGTTAAGACCCACCATCCAGTCTAGAGTTTTGTATGAGAAATTTTCTCTTACCCCAATCATCCCACCACATACCTCACTCCATGTCTCTACCCTTCATCATCCCTCACTTTATTAAACCTTCAGGCCGTCAGGCCGGTATTGTATAAGCGCCAATAATCCTGTACAAACAAACTTTGTATGCTTATTTCTACCAATAAATTATTCTTGATTCTTGATTCTTGGGGCAGGCGTCGCAACGAACCCGTTCTCGTCAGATCACGGAAGTTAAGCGACGTCCGGCGTGGATGTTACTTGGATGGGTAACCGCCGGTAAGTGGGTCTCCCGTCCAAGTAATTTTTTCACGCTTCTCTACGGCGATCCCCTCTCAACTCAAGGGGGCGAGGCAATGAGTAGCTTTGTAAGCAAAATCATTGGAACAATTCTGATCCACTTAGGTGGACAGCCGATGACGTCCGCGACGCCTAAAAACGGCAGTCGGACGGAAATTCAACCTTAAATGGTTGCTTACTACTACTACTTTACTCGAAATATGGAACGAGCAACGCTTGAGCCAATTGGGCTCTTACTCTGTAAAATCGATGGCTCGTCGTCTTAGTTGATAAAGGCTTTTGAACATTTTCTTACAGGCCTTGGATACCTGAACTTTCCAATTGAGGGTTATCTGTCATCATTATGCCTAAATTTTTGAACTCCGTGACTATTTCAAGTGGGGAGTCCTCGATTAAGATTGGTGGGATGGACTGTCTATAAATTTTCGCCAACAACTGAGATGGAGAAGGAGTTGGAAAATGCCTGGAAACACACCAATAAGGAGAAGTGAAAAGCAATAAAGGAGCGATTCGAGAGTTAATTATCGAACAAATGCTATTAAAGAGAGATTTGGCGGCGATGGTGGAGGCCGGTGGTGGGTCGCGGTGAAGAGGAGAAGTGGCGGGTCGACCGGGTGCCGCGGGGAAGAGAGCGGAGGGGGGGGGGGGGTGCTCCCTTTCGGGCCTCCGCGCCCGTTTTGTCCTCACCCATAATTTTCATTTTCGCGTAATGGGCGGAATGTGATTCACAGGGACTAATAACTGGTAACCCTATTGTGGTCGTTGTGGGGGCTCCTGAAAATAGTTCTATTTCCCCTTCCCCTCCTGCACTACCGCCATCACCACTACACTACAGACTCCGAAAGGGAAATTTTACGTTCATTTCCGCCGATTCCATCTCCCCTCCCCCTCCCCTCCCACGCACTTCCCTCCTCCTTCCGACACCTTTCCAACGCTTTGACGGCCTCTCTCCCCCCCTCCCCCCATCATCACCATTCTATCACCGTCTCTGTCGCTCTCATTACTCGGCCCGATACACCCGTCATTTCTCTGTAATCGTCGCTTCACGTGTTTTACCCTCGTTGAATACGAATTTACGAATATTAATATCGCTGATTAGAGTGACGTCAAATTCGTTTGTTGTCAGTAACAAGCCGCCATAAGTAACGAAGGAAAACAAAAGTTTCAGTCACGCACCGTGAAATAAAACCGCGGTGGAGGCTGAACGAGGCCAAATCATTGAATATAACTTAAACATACCACGACCCAATACCTCACGGAAACACAGCAAAATACTTGGGTATGACAATTCCAAGTATTTAAGGAGAACCCTGCTCGACAGCTTGCGTCCACCCCCCGACCAAATAGATCTATGACGCTGGATACAAAACTGCAGTGGATGAAACATGTCAAGAAAATGAAGAAAGCAATAGAAGAGAAATGCGGGAAATTTTAACAAAATTTATGTAGTTCTTGCTGTTTGGAAAACATTAACAAGAACAATACTGATTATTGCTGTTTTGGTAGCTTAAAATAGCGATCTCAAAAATTAGCTGACACACAAGTATTTTTTCAATGACCTGACCTCAAAAGTGTATTTTTCAGTGTAATTTATTTATTTATTTATTAATTTGACTATTTCCAAGGTAATTCAAATACATCATTATACACGTATTAATTATTATACAGGGTGGTCCTTAACTAGTGGAAATGAATTTTAATTCTTTATTGAGAGGGTTTTCGAAAAAACTGAAAAACCCGTGTTTCCTAATTTTTGTCCTGCATTCAACTACGCTATATTAACTTTTTTCCGACTGGGCCAAATTGGCCCAATGCGCAACAACTTCGTTTTTTTCAGACAGGAACCCCCTTTTGGTTTATTATCTTCGATAATGAACCATTGGAATCGCCCAAAGAAAAAATTTTTTTAACCCCCCCTCAAAATTTGTTGGTTTACGTTTCAAGATACGTAGATTCAGAAAATCGAATAAAAAAAAAAATCCGTCCGTCACCCGTACGCCGTCCGCCGTCCGTGCCACTTTGCCCAGTTAGCGTTGAGCTAAAATTACGAAATTTGGTTTCTGGGTTTGGACCAGCCCCACAATGATCCTCGAAACTTTTCATAACCCTAGGTCAAGGGGAAGGGGTTCAAAACGAACTTTGAAATTTCGACAATGTCATATCTCTAAAAATTCAAATGGAACGGTGTGATTTTGAGTTCACTTTTGAATGACCTGAAAAATTACGAATCTTTTAAGACCAATTGGATTTTTGTGCGACCAGCCGTTCGTTCACAGTGACCGCGCAAAGTTTTAGGAAAAACACTAAACTTTCGCGTCGAAAACGGCCGTTATGTGACCCAGCCCCCAGACGCCCAGAATAAAACTACCTTTTTACATCTTCCCGGTAAACTACAGTCTAGAAATTTTAACCGTGAGTCGGGGATAGACCACATTGCAATATTTACTCGGTTTCTCATCTGTAAAATTGTTTAAATAATACCTTTTTGTAATAATACAAATTAAATTTTGATGATGAGCTATTGACTTGAAATTTTAAATGTAGGTCAGAACTGGATCACAATGCAATATTCACTCGGTTTCTTGTCTGTAAAATTGTTTAAATAATACCTATTTGTTTAACCAAATTAAATGTTGATGATGAGCTAGATACTTGAAATTTTAAATATAGGTCTGAAATGGATGACATTTCATTATTCACTCGGTTTGTATGACATGGTATGAGTATGGTATGGTATATTATTGTATGTATGATTTGGTATAATACAGTATGGTATGATAGGAAAGAAATTCGTATGGTATGGTATGAGTACGGTGAGAATATGGTATGGTGCCGATTTGCAATACAGTCTGGTATAGACAGAAGGGTGATCTGCACAAGGAAGATAATAAACCGTTGTGTCAAGAATTTGCAGAGTTTTTTCATTTTACATTTGGATTCTACGTAAAATTTCATTAAAATGGGACCCTTCAACTGATTTTTTCGGTCGCACACAAACCACGCTGTGAGCCCGCCAAGATTGGGCCAAAATTCAGATTTTGTGTTGGTAACCCCAACTGTGGCACTTGAAATTTCATCATTTTTTATGCTGATTGACGTGGTGCTATCCGTATCTCGATCTGACTTAATTTAAGTCTAACGGCAGCTAAAAACTGTGGGTATTGTGGCAAATAAATCACTATTTTTCGAATTTACTGCAGAAACCAGTCTTGAAAACTAGGTACCACTTTTTCTTTCAAATTCATACCGAAGCGTTATTCTACACATTCCAGTGTGTGGGACGGAACAAGTAACGCCTGGCCCTTCGTACATTTATTGAATTCCAACAACCAGCACGTGGTATCTTTTACTGTCAGTCGGTACATTATTTCGGACGTGTGGAATGATTCAACCTCAATGAACTTGAGTTACAACAAGATCGTTTTATTTGTTTGTGGGATGACCGCCAACGCTCGGAACATTGTACTTGGTCGTTTAGCCCAAAAAAAGACAAAATCTGTGTCCATGAACATCGGCAGCATCAGGAGCCCGATGTTCATACACGTCAGGATCACTGAAAAATTGCTTAGCGTTCGAAGTACTCTCATATTGGAGCTTCTTTCATTAATCTCTTCACAGTCAGTCGCTTTAGAATGAATTTTGAAAAAAGTGGTAGTTTTCAAGACTGGTTTCTGCAGTAAATTCGAAAAATTGTGATTTATTTGCCACAATGCCCACCGTTTTTTAGCTGCCCTTTAGACTAAAATCAAGTCAGATCAAAAAACGGATAACACCATGTCAATCAGCGTGAAAAAAAAAAAAAATGAAATTTCATGTGCTACACTTGGGAATGTAGCGTACGTGGAAGATCTGAAAAGAATTGCAGGACGGAAACCTAGGCCTTGGAGAAGAGTGCGAGATAAGACCAGAGAAATAAGACCAGAGCTGGGATGCTAGTGAACCCGTGAATTCATCGATGCACGAGTACCAACATCGGCAATCCAAACAGCGTGTGATATGATGCCTTAAGAGGGCAGTGCCATTAAGCATTACGATTCGCGAAGCTTACCTTAATACATTAGACCTACAAATAGTATTTAAAAATTTAGTCAAGTCTCCCCCACTCCTTTCTCCTTAAAAAAAAGAATATTTTTGTCCTATGAGCTGTTGGAGCATTAGTGTGGGGAACGATTTCCGCAAAGATCACTAATACCAGGCATGTTGCTATGGAAACACAGCCTTTTGTGTAAGAGAGAAATTTGAAACGCGATTCGTGGAAATCACATTTTTGGACTTGATACGTGCGATATTATGTGTGAGTGTACGAAAAAGTGCGTAAAGTAAACGCAATTTCAGTCCTGTCGGATCAAAAGCCCTGTAGGATCAAAAGCCCGTGTCTTGGAACGACAAACCATACCAATTTTGGTTTATTATCTTCGACAATGAACTTTTGTAATTGCCCAAGAAAAAAGATTACCCCCCCCTACCTATAGGTAGATTCAAGTAAAATACAAAAATTATATAAAGTACGGGTAAATTCCACTAATGATTCATAATTTATATAAATATCCTGCTTTGAGTTGACCCGAAAAAGCAAGTAGTTTCGAATGTTAGTAGGTTCTTCTTAATATAAAATGAGTGGAGAAGTATAATTCTCAACTCATTTTATATTAAGCAGAACCTACTAACATTCGAAACTACTTTCTTTTTGAAAATACGAATAGAATCTCAGACAGGACTCCATATCATAAAACCAAAGCTAATTGACCGAAGGATGCTATGATTGCTTAGTAGGTAATCTAATTAGATCGGGGTACTATTAGTAAAGTACTTATAGCAAGCCTCCCAACATCTAGTAGGTACGAGGACTACCTATACATAGAGAAATGTCGCTGTAATTATTAGTTGAAATGTTCCAACTACAAACTAACGTCATTACGTGAATATTGGAGTAGATTTGGATACCCAGTTTGGAGTATGTTAGATAGATCATACACGGTAAGGACTGCTCGGACAGAACTAATTAATAATAATAATAATTTCGTTTATATACCATCTGATTTACAAGCGGAATTACCTACCATCCTGCTGAAAAACCGGGAAACCAGAAGTTGTACCTAACTACGGTAACTTATAACTCCTTAACTTTTCATTAAATCCTAGTGATCAATATAGAGCTGATTTTACCCCGGAGATGATCTATTTTTGTGGCGCCTCGTAACTACGGAATTCAGAAAATGGTTTCCTACCTTCCGATCGGATTAGCTCATTACAAGTCCAACATGAACAACCTATCAAACAACGAAATTACTATGTGTCGTTCATCAACCTAAGTACCTGTATATTATTAATATCACCTATGTATATATAACAAAAACTAAGAACCCCGTATTTAACGTGTTCTACCTATCTACCTATAGATAACAGAAATACCTACCTACCTATTTATTTTTTTTTTTTTTTTTTTTTATTTTTTTTTTTTTTTTGGGGGGCTTTGATAGGCTTATGCCTTTGGTCACGTAGACCTCGAAGTGGGTCTATTGTGACATTGTGCCCCTGTTCCTACACTACAACATTGGTAGTGAGGAGACGGTTTACAGCCTCCTCCCGGATGAAGTGGAGCAGGCTGTTGTCATCGATTTTTGCAACCTCGGAGGGACTGAGGATGCCCTTACCAAGGTGCTTAAATCTTTTGTATGCAAGCGCTGGACAGTTACAGAGTATGTGTTCCGCTGTCTCTGGCTCGCAGTCGCAGAGTCGACAGTCATCTGTCCTGCATATTCCCATCTTTTTGAGGTGGTATTTGACTGGACAGTGGCCAGTTAGGAGGCCTGTAACGGCCTTTATGTCCTTCCGGCTGAGGGAAAGGAGAGCCCTGGCTTTCCTTCTGGAAAAGCATACGAACTGCTTGGCTTGTCTCATTTTTGGAGCGCCTTGCCAATGCTTTGTTCTCTGCTTGTCAACCCACTTCCCCACTTCTCGGGCTATGAAGCTCTCTGTAATGCCGAGGAAAGGTTCTGGTCCAGTGGGGTTTGACATGGATGCCTGTTTGGCGAGGCGATCCGCCTCTTCGTTGCCTTCTATACCCTCATGACCCGGCACCCACAGCAGCGTCAATTTGTTGCCATGGGCAGCCATCTTGAGGGAGTTTAGGCAGCTCCAGGTGAGCTTTGATTTTATGGAAAAGGCCGAGATGGCCTTTAATGCTGCCTGGCTGTCTGATAGAATATAGATCTTTGCGCCCTTTAGTCTTTTCCTGGCGATCTCCTGGGCACAAATATCTATTGCATGGGTTTCTGCTTGAAAGATGGTGGCCAAGGCCCCAAGGGGCTTAGACAGGCTAAATCTGGGGCCTTTTATCCCCAGGCCTGCTTTTTCATCCATCACTGACCCATCTGTGAACCACAGCAGTGATCCTGGCTCTAATTGAGGCATGCCTCCTTTCCAGAAATCACGATCTTTTATTATTACTCTGAATGGAAGATCAAAATTCATCCTCTCTGGCATTTTGTCAGAGATTGATGAAACCACTGGGTCTACCTTAACAAAGTCAAGGATGGACGCATGGCTATTTTTCCTGGCAGGATGTTTTATTGCTCCTGCTTGCAGCATCCTCATGGCCCCCAGGTAGGCCACCCTCTGTATGTGTAGATGGAGGGGTTCGAGGTCAAGTAAAACCTCTAGTGCTGCAGTAGGGGCGGTTCTCATTGCCCCTGTTATTCCAAGGCAGGCCTGTCTTTGGAGTTTTGTAAGTTTCTCCATAGTCTTTGCCTGACAGGTTTTCTGCCACCATACCGTTGAGGCATAGGTGATCATGGGTCTGACAATGGCTTTATAAGCCCAGTTGGCCCTCATTGGTGCCAGTCCCCACGTCTTCCCAAGCATTTTGTGGCAGCTCCACATTGCTTTTGTGCCTCTTTTTAGGGTATAGTCTAGATGCTTGTTCCAGTCTAATTTCTGATCAAGCATGACTCCCAGGTATTTTACCTCCCCTGAGAGTGGAATGCTCTTACCTCGGAGTTTGGGAGCCGTAATATTGTATTTCCTTCTGTTGGTGAAGGCAACAATGGTGGTTTTGTCAGGGTTTACATTCAGATTCTCCTTACGACACCACCTTTCAATAATATTTAGAGCGTTCTGAAGTCGCTCTGATAGCGTACTATCGAACCTGCCCCTAATGATGATGCACAGATCATCCGCATAGGCAGTAATCTCATAGCCACACTGTTGCAGCATTGCTAGGAGTTCATCTGCTACCAATAACCACAGAAGGGGGGACATGACCCCTCCTTGAGGGCAACCTCTGTTGGCCATTACAGTGGTGCTCTCATTTCCTTGTGCAGTTGTGATAACACGGCTTACCAGCATAGCCTTCAACCAGTTAATGGTGGGGTTTGGGATGCCCCTCATTCTTGCTATTTATTGATAAAAGGGTAGCGAATATCGAAGGAAACTAAATGTACAGTTCAAGGCTCATAAATTTATTCAGAACGGGTTTTCGGTCGGCCACGAATGTTTATCGACCATCCTTATCAGATCATGCACTGCGGGAGGACCGTCTACATTAATCCTAGAAAGTAGATGAACTATCTTATCACTTACCTTTTACTCCTACCGACAAAACAGCTCGAAGTTATCCAAATGGCACAACAACAACACTCGCGTTTTGTATCGAAATGCCCTTGCACTTGCCCGTTGCGATTGAGTTTCATTCGGACATCGCGAACACCCCGAAACTCACGGTTCAATTGAAAAGTGATGGAAGACCAAAACGAGTTGAATCCGTCGATATCTTGATGTAAAATCAAACTCGTAATAGAAAACAACCACAGAAGGAACGGCACAGAAACGGCCGCGGTCGCGAAACTGAAAAACTTCGCAGTTACGCACTGCCGACTTGATTGACCACTAATTATTTCTCCCCAAAGTATAATATTCTCGTATAGAAAGCGTACAATTCAGCGAATTGAAATTAATCTTATCGAATCCAGATAAGAAGACGAATTCAAATTAATCTTATCAGTGTTCACATGGAGTAGGTTTACCAGGTTCACATGCAGTAGGTTTACCAGGTTCACATGGAGAAGGTTTACCAGGTTACTCATCGGCTCATATTTTTGTTTTGTTTTGTTTAACCAAAGGTACCGATAAGGAAACTTGTAAACCTTCTCCATGTAAACTCTGGGGATGTGTAGGTATTATCGTACTAATGCACACTGAATTCGACTTCTTATCAGAATTCGATGAGATTAATTTTAATTAGTTGAATTCTACAAAGTGAATGCAATACTTTGGTATAGTGACGTAAGCTCCTCGTATAATATACTAGAATATTATACTTTGGGGGAAAAATAATATGTGGCCAATCAAGTCAGCAGTGTGTAACTGCGCAGTTTTCAGTTTCGCGACCGCAGCCGTTTCTGTGCCGTTCCTTCTGTGGTTGTTTTCTATTACGAGTTTGATTTTACATCAAGATATCGACGGATTCAACTCGTTTTGGTCTTCCATCACTTTTCAATTGAATCGTGAGTTTCGGGGTGTTCGCGATGTCCGAATGAAACTCAATCGCAACGGGCAAGTGCATGGCATTTCGATACAAAACGCGAGTGTTGTTGTTGTGCCATTTGGATAACTTCGAGCTGTTTTGTCGGTAGGAGTAAAAGGTAAGTGATAAGATAGTTCATCTACTTTCTAGGATTAATGTAGACGGTCCTCCCGCAGTGCATGATCTGATAAGGATGGTCGATAAACATTCGTGGCCGACCGAAAACCCGTTCTGAATAAATTTATGAGCCTTGAACTGTACATTTAGTTTCCTTCGATATTCGCTACCCTTTTATCAATAAATAGGTAGGTAGGTAGGTATTTCTGTTATCTATAGGTAGATAGGTAGAACACGTTAAATACGGGGTTCTTAGTTTTTGTTATATATACATAGGTGATATTAATAATATACAGGTACTTAGGTTGATGAACGACACATAGTAATTTCGTTGTTTGATAGGTTGCTCAGGTTGGACTTGTACCTAATGAGCTAATCCGATTGGAAGGTGTAACGTGAAAGTTTCGTTACTTTGAAATTCGCGGTTTCGGCGCCGCCCCTCATCGGTATTTGTTTTCCTCCACTGCAGAAGGAACAGTATCCATATCTGCCGCTTCTCACCAGGACAACACTGGTGGATCAAGGAGGCTGTCTCCCATCGCCATTTTCTCGTATTGGGGGATTTCTTTGGTCTCGAGCACTCTGTCTCCTCCCGCTCATATCGCTTCCCAAGTTGAATTTATCTTCCCGAAATATCGGTGCTTTTCCCCCTTTTTCCAACTTCGTCAAGACTTGACTTCGTCTGTACTACAACAGTAAGCCTTCTGCCCTGCTTCCAAGCTCGACTGCCGAACAGACGGATTTCGTCGCCTGGATAAATTCTGCCGTATCCAAAACCACGTTGTCGCTCCTGGTAAGTCCCACCTGTGGATCGCTAATGATCCCTTGTTACAACTATTTCAACGAAAATATCGTTCCGTTTGCACCAGATACAATCATCATCCTCCAGACAGAAGTTTCGCCTGACAAGACGTCGTCCCTAGCAGCCAGTTCAACGCATTGCCTGCCGACTCACGTGCCTTACCGGTATGCGCTGCTCGAGTAAAATCTACCTGTCGTACTAGTTTATTAGAACGTATGCTGAATCGTATGTTCGACAGTTTCAGATTTGAGACTACTTCCAAACCCAGTGCCTCGTCTGTCGTCTACCGAAAACCAGGAAGTTGAAGTTCCCTGTTCCCTGCCGATCTCGACGTTTCCAAATTCATACCGATTTCGTCATTTCCCGAATTTGCCTATACCTACCAATCTTGACTTTCCCAAATTTTTACCGATCTCGACTTAATTTTACATTTTCCTTTTATTTTATCAATTTACTTCCACAGCCGTCGGAAACTGTAAGTAATAGTAAGTAAGAAGAAACTTTTGGTTATATCTGTGAAGAACCCTGAGAAATACAATTTAGTTTATCCTTAATATTTTTGAATAAAGAAGAAAGTGCTGAGCTACCGTGTATTAACTACATTTCGTCTATTTTTCTCACGTCTTATGTGTTCAAGGGTTACTCAGAAAGAAGCGAGGAGGGTGATTATTTTTTGTACATTTTGAGAAAAGATTATTTTATTTTTTAGTAAAGAAATAAATATTTTGCTCTAATATAATTTCTTTTCTTGATTGGAGCTATCTTATTGAAAAATTCAAATTCCATGAATCAATTCACGGCAATTTTCAATTTCAATGCAACATCAACCAAAATAAACTATTCAGAAGACCTGTATTTTGATGTGATTGTTCATTTTTACATCTTATCAACTAGTTCCAGACGGATTTTTTTTTTTTTTTTATTATCATCGATAATGAACCATTGGAATCGACCAAAGAAAAAACATTTTTAATAATTAATTATTAACTTGTACACCAGTCGTATCCACCCTCCGGATTTCCCTGTGGACCCTCCCATCATTTACGCTTCCGAATCCTCCAGAAACTTGTAAATAAGCACGTCATGGTTATTTGAGTGACATCCAGTCGGAAGCTGGAGCCAGCTTAGGGGATACACTCCTCTACTTAGTGTTTTTGACACGTTATCACTCTTGACTATATTAAGTTAATTACAAGGGCTCCTCGCAGAGAAGATATCTTTGATACAATGCGCCAAGAACATAGATGTCTATGGTTTGGATCTAACAAGTTCTCGTGTGTACAACAAGTTCTCGAAATGAATTACCAAAAGCTGAATCGAGAATTCATAGCGTACGGTAGCTCCGCAAAAAGTTCCTGTCGTGCAGCATGACCGTAGCAGAGAATTTTCGACGTGACCTACGAGCTCAAGGCTCATTATTCCTTATAATGTATACCTACATCCCAAAGATAACTAGTCAACAACTACAGACTCAAGAAGCATTTTTTGTACTTATGCCATTGGTATTATCCAAGTACAAGACTTGGCACAAGTACTGATATTGGGTGTTAATATAATAGTTAATATATAATATATATATAATAGTTAATATATATTAACACCCAATATCAACTATTATTACTAATAACTTATTAGTGCTATTATATTTTCACGTCTCTGAAATCTTGGTGTTTCCCGAAGAACTACCTACTCAACAAATTTTCTAGTTCTGGGTATCTAAATATTATTTGAGGTTTTTTGTGAGGAAGATACCCAGAAGTACCTAGTAAATTTGTTGAGTAGGTAGTTCATCGGGAAACACTAAGAACAATATTATGATCAATTCAATCTATTTTTTTTTTCTTTTCGAAAAATGCCATAACCGGGTCGTTTGAAAAAAACTCTGCAAATTCTTGACACAACGGTTCATTATCTTCTTTGTACAGATCACCCTTCTGTCTAGATCACTAGGTCTAAATGTCTAGATCCTAAAGGTTAGATTAATTATTATTATCAATTATCACTAATTATTAACAATTTTATCAAGTACCTAGTGAAAATTATTATAATGTATTGTTAGGTATTAATAATTCGTATTTATTATTAATAATTATTATTATTAATTATGATTAATCAATACGATATAATTCTGGGGTTTTTATTACTACGTCGGTAATAATTTTTCTATAAAAGAAGTACTTACCAACAAACATTCGAAATTACCTTCATTTCTGTAGCACGAAACGCACCTCAGAACAACAAACTCGACATCACTTAAGCCGTATGATGTTCCAAAGAGCTTGTTAGTATGAAAATGGACCTGTATTTCAACAGTTTGATTCACGATCGTGTTGTGAGGCACAATCTTTGAGCCGTCATTGTGAACGAACGGCTGGTCGTACAAAGCTGCGGATGGTCTTAAAAAATTCTACGGAACAAACTCTATCTAAATATGAAATAAAAAACATACCGTTCTATATGAATTTTTCGAGATATGAGATTTTCAAATTTTCAAGTTTTCAAACCCCTTCCCCTCGACCTAGGGTTATGAAAAGTTTCGAGGATCATTGTGGGGCTGGTCCAAACCCAGAAACCAAATTTCGTAATTTTAGCTCAACGTTAACTGGGCAAAGTGGCGCGGACGGCGGACGGCGTACGGCGGATGGACGGATTTTTTTTTTTATTCGATTTTCTGAATCTACGTATATTGAAACGTAAACCAACAAATTTTGAGGGGGGGTTAAAAAATTTTTTTCTTTGGGCGATTCCAATGGTTCATTATCGAAGATAATAAACCAAAAGAGCAAGTCGACAGGAAGTTGAGACGTTTATAAACGTCTCAACTTCCTGTCCACTTGCTCTTTTTGGTTTATTATCTTCGATAATGAACCATTGGAATCGCCCAAAGAAAAAAAAATTTTAACCCCCCCTCAAAATTTGTTGGTTTACGTTTCAAGATACGTAGATTCAGAAAATCGAATAAAAAAAAATCCGTCCGTCCGCCGTACGCCGTCCGCCGTACGCCGTACGCCGTCCGCCGTCCGCCGTCCGCGCCACTTTGCCCAGTTAACGTTGAGCTAAAATTACGAAATTTGGTTTCTGGGTTTGGACCAGCCCCACAATGATCCTCGAAACTTTTCATAACCCTAGGTCAAGGGGAAGGGGTTCAAAACGAATTTTGAAAATTTGAAAATCTCATATCTCGAAAAATTCTTATAGAACGGTATGTTTTTTATTTCATATTTAGATAGAGTTTGTTCCGTAGAATTTTTTAAGACCATCCGCAGCTTTGTACGACCAGCCGTTCGTTCACAATGACGGCTCAAAGATTGTGCCTCACAACACGATCGTGACTCAAACTGTTGAAATACAGGTCCATTTTCATACTAACAAGCTCTTTGGAGCATCATATGGCTTAAGTGATGTCGAGTTTGTTGTTCTGAGGTGCGTTTCGTGCTACGGAAATGAAGGTAATTTCGAATGTTCGTTGGTAGGTACTTCTTTTATAGAAAATTATTACCGACGTAGTATTAAAAACCCCAGAATTATATCGTATTAATTAATCATAATTAATGATAATTATTATTAATAATAAATACGAATTATTAATACCTAACAATAAATTATAATAATTTTCACTAGGTAGGTACTTGATAAAATTGTTAATAATTAGTGATAATTGAGAATAATAATTAATCTAACATTTAGGATCTAGACATTTAGACCTAGTGATCTAGACAGAAGGGTGATCTGTACAAAGAAGATAATGAACCGTTGTGTCAAGAATTTGCAGAGTTTTATTCCATTAGTCTGTATCTATGCAGGGTGTACACAAAACAGGTGTTACGAACGAAGAGGGTCAATTCTACTACTAATATGCACAAAAAAAAAGTACCCCTTAGACTTTTTTTTAGAGGTTTCATTTCCGAGTTATTCACGATTTAAATTTCTTCCGTGTTTTCGATTTCATCTCCTTAAAATGCCCATAACTCCTTCATTTTTTCAAGTAATCCTAAAGCTGAGGATACCGTTGGAAATAGCGTGAAATGTCCTATCGGCCTTATTTAAAAATCAAGGTTTGAGTAATGAAAACGACCTTTGAAAAGCAAATTTTACCTAATTTGAAAAAATTCGAGTTTTTTTCAATAGAAAAGTGAACTATGATAAATAATGTTGTTTTGAGATACAAGAACAGTAAAAACTGCCCCAAGATCTCACCTTTCTTGTGTGTTGTCGATTTCATCTTTAAAAACTGTTTCCAAGAAGAAAACTGAGTTTGAATGCTGAAAAACGTGAGCTTTTAGAAAAACCGGGTTATTTGCATGGAAAATGATGAAATCGTGACTGTGAAAGTGACTTAGTGGTGGTCCTTTTTGACGCTCTATCGGAGATACCACTACCAAGCATTTCAATTTATTGTAGGTTTCAGGGCGCTTCAAACCATGTTGTAATGGGGTTTCTGCCCTTGCTGTAATATGTAGTAAGTCATTGGATTAGATCAAGAAATAAAGCCTCTAAAAGAAGGTCTAAGGGGTCCTTTTTGTTGCAAATTAGCTGTAGAATCGACCCTCTTCGTTTGTCACACCTGTTTTGTGTACACCCTGTGTGCAGTTCCCATTAATTAAGACTATGCTTTTAATAATTCATGTTCTTTCAGCTGAATCCTTCGTTTTAAATTCCAGTGGAGATGTTCTAGCTACTCGGTTTTCGGACGAAAATCCCCGCCACTCGGTTTTGGTGCGGAAACGTTCAAGAACAGTTCTGGTGTCTGGAACACACCAGTAATCAGTAGGTGATCCTCCTGCTACACTTCCTCATTGAAAATCCACGCATAACTAATTGCTGACATGAACTCATCTTCAGTCACGCGGATTTTTCCAGATGGCCGCTCGTCGGATGAGCTCATTTGTTGATGAATTGTTTTAAATATCCACTCCAAGAGAGCCCACGGGTCGTCCCACCTTTCATAATAAATAGAGTCTAAATATCAGATGGTTTACAGCAACAACCCAAGCGTAGACCGGGTGATAAGGGTGCCCGCACTACGTTATTTGTCGAAAACATTGCCGTCTCTTGTGTGAACTCCCCTCCGAAGTTGGGGAAAACACTCCCCTCCCCACTAAATAATCACAATCACAAAATTCGCTTCCTTAAACTATTCGTGCTTGGACTTAATCGAACAACAATAGTTTTGAAATCATGATCCATTTAAAAAAACAAATTAAATCTTCAGCATTCTTCAGGATTTGGTGTTTAACCCGTTGGTGAGAGCTTTATTCCCTTCTCAGTCCACAAACGGCAAAATTAAAAATATTCCAGAAAGAAAATTGTCTGACGTCTGATGTTTTCTTAGGTTTCGTGATCAAAACTCGGGGAACCGTTGATTTGCGACCCAATGTTTATGGGATCTCTTGGGAAGTCTTGATCACGTTGGGAGTAATAATATAATATTTATTTATATTTTTGTTATCTTTAAATTATAAAACATGGAAATTTTATAAAAGTTTGTAATTATAAAACGCGAACTTATACTCGTAATTCAGGAAATGTGAGGCATTCTAAAAAAGATGAAGTTTAGCCATCACTAACTCTCAGGTATCTACTGTGTGGTCTTTGATTGGAAATGTAGCTCCAAATACATTATTTCAAATACGTTTGAAATAAACTCTCATATGAGATTCTTCAATTCAGCCCCCCCCCCCCATCCTCGTCAATGAATTTGAACACGAGACCACGATCTTGACTAGAATTGTCCTCATCTTCCCCCACAGCTTGCGAAACTTTCACGATCTCGGGATCACTCATATTTCTACGACCATTTCGTCAGATTTAGCAATTTTCTCAGCAATTTAGCAATTTCTTAGCCATTTTGTCAGATGAGCAAACATTGATCAAACATTCAATGGAGTGGTAGCATGGAGTGCCGCCCCGCCCGTGGGTGAACTTGGCAACTTGGGAGAAGAAAATGTTTGAACGAGTCCGACTTTAACTGTTGGGTGCAATTTCCAATGGGATTGCAGACTATCACTCCAACAAAATAACATCCCCACTAGCTACGGGCTAGTTGAAACTTTTTCTCCTTTACTATCCTCTTCAAGGAATTGTTGGTGTGGTAGGTGCGTCCAAGCTGATTGCGGTTATTCATTATTGTGGGTTGTGTTTTTAATAAAACCACCTTGTAGCAGCCAATAATTTTAATGGAAGGGTGACGTTTCGGTCTCCAGTGTAGACCCTAATCATACCTAGTGAACAATAAAATATATACAAACAATCAACTCAGATCGACTCTTCAAGGAAGTCCATACGAGAAGAAATGTGGTCAGCAGAACCGTCTAAGCTATACACTGCTCTAACATGAGACAGATTAGAATTGAGAGATATGTGATGATTCTTGAATAAAATGTACATCACTGTCGAATGTATCCCTTTGAAGTCTGTGGTGGGGAAGCTTTTCCGGTTCTAAGGGGTTTAGCGTATTCGAGTGAATGCATAACAGAAACGTGTGCTCAAGAGCACAACGATCTCAAAAACGATATTTTTGGCGAAGGGAGAGCAAAGCGAGTTTATGAGTAGGACGAAGGGAGGGAAATTACGAAATGAGCCGGCTCGGTCCATTGACAGGACGACGCCAAGCCGCAGGTATCTATTCATCTTCCAATTACCCTCTTTCAAAACGTCCTAATGTTACCTCACATAATCAGTCACATTATCGGCAAAGCTTCCCTCGGCGGACTCCCAGTTCACCCCTTCAGGGAAAAATCAATAATAGTCCCAGGTAGGAATATCGCGATATTTGTCACGTTCAGTCATATTTTCCTCTTCCCCACTTGGCCAATCTCCCGTGATCGGTGAGCCCTTCCTCCCACCATCTTGGTTAACTCAATATCGCTCCTCACCCTCTACGTCCCTCTCCACTACCACTCACCCCTCGTTTTTTGGTTCATTATTTGCAATAATGAATTTCCATTGGAATTGACCGAGACAATTTTTGTGCCCCCCCCCCCCCCCCCTCACACAACCTCTAAATTGAGAGCCAATATTTCATAATACGCACTCCTAGAATTGGAAACGCTGAAAATTTGTCCACGAGCTACAATCACTATCCAATAAAATTGATGTGACTGTCCGGACCCCAGTACACACATGCAAGCGGATTTTCCGCGCATTCCGAATGGTAACCCTTAAAGCCCGGCAGTATCGTTTTAGATAGGTACCACTACTTTAAAGATTTTTCAGGGTAAGGATATATAATTTTGCCGTCTTTTCCCACCTTCCTCGTGTCGACTTGGTGTCTAAACAGCCTCTCATTTTCTTTCGTTGTGCCGGGGTAACGCTAAAAACAAAAACTGTAACGTGAATTAATTTTTGAATTTCGCGGTCTCGGCGCCAGCAGTCAGCTGACAATCTCTTCTCCGAGTGCCCACCCTGTCTCAATTGACGTTTCTCTTCAATAACGGAAAAGATTTTATGCAATTAATATTGTGCGCATGAAACATGATTAAAGCGACAATTATACGAAGAAAAAAGGAGAACAGTTCATCAAGACCACGTGCTGGTTTTCAACGCTCCAAAAGAAGTGCCACCGGCAGCCATTCCCGATCTTCGTCGTGTCCCGTTAATGCAGCTCCTCGACTTTTCCTATAATTTCGTCCGTTTCTCTGGTTATTTGACCAAATTATAATTGAAAGTCGACATCAGATTCCTGTTGAAGAAAATCTTGTTCGGATACTGCGATTTGACCTTCGTCGGATTTCACTTCCTACATTTCGCCGGTAAATGTCCGCCGATGCATGTCCTTGGGCTCTTTGTCCGTTCAAAATTGCAATCAGACGCCTCAACTTTTCTTTATTCCTGTATCAGAGACCTTCGTTGGATTTTCTACATCCCGGAGAATCAAACTTCGTGGATTTTGAAGGATCGCCGTCAACGTCGGCCCTCACAGTGGATTTCCATCCCGTCTACAATTATCGTACCGGTAGGCTCCACTTTTCATATTTTTCCGTCTACCTACATTTCAACAAAATCTATCCCCGGTGAAAAACAAATCTTTGATCTTCAGTTTTAGATACTGACCTAAGGGATTCAGAACTGGATCACCATCGAATAGGCACTTGGTGGACGACTCATCTCGACCAACCTCCCGAAATTTATCCCAAAATTATCCCTCCCTCTCAAATCACAAGATCAATTTGTCAAGGTAGTATTTATCTAGAAGTAGCAGCAAGGTACCGAATAATTTTAAGTAATCATAATTTTTGTAGTTGAGTTGGTTGTATCTGTGATCCCCTGAGATTTAATTTTAATTTGGAGCTGGAAATATACAGCAATTATTAGTTCTTTTTTTGAGCAAAATAAAGCAATTCGTTCTTTTCAATTTTAGTACATTTAATTTTCTTGGGTTCATCCCCCCCCCCCCCTTTTGAGTTCCGTACCACAAAACACAGAAACGCGGCAAGTAGTTGTCAGTACCAACGACAAAGTGGCCACGAACACAGTCACGGTAAGTTTTTTCTCTTATTTCCCCACCTTTCTGGTAATATTTTCGACATTTGATTGTTGAAATTATTTTATTACATCGTATTCATGTAGAACCATTACTGAACAGCAAAAATTGATACCTATGTGTCGTATTCAGCGTTGACAATTCTATAAACTGAGGGGGTTTTGGGGAGTTTGGGTAAGTGGGTGGGTGGGGGGGGGGGGGAGGTTCACCCATAAATTCCAAAAATGAAACGGTCTGACAAGTGATAACTCATTTTAAAGGTTTTTACACGCTGAATACGATCGTGAACTCAGAATTGTGATATCTTATTTCGTTCTCAAACCTGAGTACTTTGATGATGAAAAAACGTGGTTGATCCTTGATAATATTATGTTCTTCATGGTTATATATGACCAGTCTAATGGGGACATTATGGGCTTTTCACAAGCGTGTTTCTATCATCCAAAAATTTTTGAGCGTGCAACATGACAAACAAATTCCTTAATAATTCCATACCTTGACATTCATCAATCGTGGAACAATATTTCCGTGCTTTATCGAGAAAGCGCGCAAATAAACTTCTAATTAACGGGCGAAGCAAAAAGTCGGCAGCCGCTAATATTATTTTTAACATTTATATATTTTTAAAACTCGAATTTGCGAAAACTTTTAAGCCAAAAACCGTTCTAGACCACCCTGAGTTGACTGTAAAAAGACACAAAAAATCATATATAATATATGTATATTATACACAAAATTTCTGTATTTATATTTAATATACGTTTATGTTTATATATTAAATATATAATATATAAATTTATAATATATAGATTTTATGTATGTGTCATTCCAGACGACAATTCTCTATTGAAATTGAAATAATAAGTTTAAATTAGCGCAAAACATTTTCCAATTAATAGGC
The DNA here is from genome assembly GCA_963920205.1 of Stenodema calcarata. Classification (NCBI taxonomy): domain Eukaryota; kingdom Metazoa; phylum Arthropoda; class Insecta; order Hemiptera; family Miridae; genus Stenodema; species Stenodema calcarata. The sequence goes on along the minus strand of OY986048.1, from coordinate 39,079,606 downwards.
TAAGTTCGTAGATGGACGGAATCGGGGAACTCTAAGGGGTTTTCAGGGGGGGGGGGGGGATTTTAAAGGCTTTTTTTAAGCTGAACACGATGGGAAAGTCGGAATTGCGACACTTATATCATTCCGTTCTAAAACTGGAGCACTTTGAAGATGAAGAAACGTGGTTGATACTCGAGATGTTCTACATGGGCATTATGTTCTGTAATGGAGACATTTTACATAAAAACAATTATTTCTCCGAAAATTCGCTCTTATATCCATGCTGCATGACTGTGGATTTCTTGTTAGTCGTTGTTTCAGGCGTGTAAGGACGTTTCAAGGGTCTGTATACACATTTTCAACTACCCGAAGGTGCAGAGAGTTTGATTCTTAATTAAATTCAAATCAAAAATAGTCCAGTTCAGTATAGGTATGCCTCAGATGAAGAAAAAATAAGTGTTTTATGTATGAATGAAACAGCAGGCAACTATGAATATAAAAATGTTAGGGTCTATATTAAACAAATAACAAAAAATGTAAAATGTCCACAGCAACAACAATTTTTGTGAATTTTGCTAAAACGATAGGTGTAGAAGAAAATGTAGCTATTGTTCTTGGTCCAAAATGTTTAAAACTGGAATTTTCGAAAAATGTTCATACCAAAATCCGTTTCAGACCACCCTGAATCCAATAATATGTCGTTATGCCAGCAGATAAAAGCAAGAAAGTCTAGGAGTATGTCTAGAAGTTCCATCGGTAAGCATAGGTTAGCACGGTAGGAACTAATGGCCGTATTTTAACGTAAATTTCAACATACCTATTATGTTAAATCTCGTCTCGTAACGGTCCTTCAAATCGATCGCGGAATTTCTCGAGACGATCGGTCGCAAAGGTGCAACCAAATTATAAAATTATAAAATCAATAAAGCATAATGATATTATCCTCGTGTGCTGTCATAGTAACCAAGCGATTTCGCCGTGACGTCGGTTAATCATTATTAAATGATAAAATTGAGAGGTATTTATCTAAAAATGGGTTAATTTTGCTTTGGCTGCTTCTGAAGGGTCGAGCCACATAATTGCGAAAAAATGATTACTTTCCATCAATTAATAACACTTCAGTATCATGTTTTATTAGCTTAGCAAGCCCTATCACACTGTTATTTGTACAAAATCCATTAGGTAGGTACTGTGAATTGTTTTATCTCTTATTTTTTTGGAAAGTACCTCAACGGTATAAAACTGATGGTAGCCAAGAGCATCGATTGCGCTCGCCCAAAGTACATAGTGGCGGAGAGACTTGTGGGTGTTTTGAGTTGTGAATTTGCTATAGTTTCGAGACGGCGGGTTTTTCGGAGACGAATGAGCATCATCAAAGTGGTGGGTAAGACAAATGTTGGCTCATTTGTGATCTCCGCTATGGAAGCGGCTGATTGGGCCCCGTTAGTTTTCAATGATTGATTCTGAGAAGAGTTCAGCAATCGACGTGCCCCCATCGCCGTCATCCCCGCCAATTCGCTGCCTAGACGCTTCTTTCGCCGGTGATGATTAATTTGAGTTACGATTACTTTTTCACTTACCTTCCTTAATTGTAATAAAATGAGTACAGTGAGTATGATTAGGTATGCCTACAAGCAAAGACTGGGGTTTTAAGCTGGCAATTTCTTCCAGAGTAATTGCAATTACCATTAACATTCCTGTAATGGGAATGGTTTGAAGCAATTTCTTATTCCAATTACATGTAATGGTAATGGTTTTCTCAATTACCATTACTTGTTACTGGGAAAGTAATGGGTCCTTCCAATTACCCATTACAGAAAAGGTATGCAATTACCCCTATTCCCATTACAGGAATTTTATGAAACATTGTATGTATATTAGGTAGGAATGAGAATAGGTCGTAAAGTACCCAAGGTACCCCCTCCCATGCCCCTGGCATTTTGATGATTTTATCGTTGAGAAACAAGGTAAAACAAGTTTTTGTCATAGAAAAGTTGTCGAAAATTGAATCCCTGCAACGCAAGATCATCTAGTATAATGAAGTCATATAAAGTCCGGGCGATCTGGACACCGAGAACTATGTCAAAGTGAAAAAAAGTTCCAGTATAACGTCGGATATGTTATGATCCTCTTGGGTACTAAGTATTTCTCTTGCTCTTTACTTTATCGTGGAGAATGCGTGTTCTACTGGATTAAGCATTGGGAACCTTGATACTCATTGCTGACAGCTCTATAAAATCACTTATTGAGGATGATCTGTGAATTCGAGCATTGTATACGTTAATGTACATTATGTTTACGCTTGAATACAATTTGAATTCGCTTACAATTTTCAGCCGCTCCATAATCTCGTCATTCCCATTAATTTCACCATTTCACATCCTAAATTCACCTTTCCTACGTCCACTGATCTATATCCTTCTCAAATAACTCAAATTTAATCAGCTTACAGATTCTGTAATTCTGTATAATTTAGGTATAACTGCACATCATTATGTATTTACGTTTTGTTCTATCACTTGAGACTCATGTTGACGTCCTACTGATACTGAGATATCATCAGTGTTGCCTAATGTGTCCCTCTATAGATTCCATGATGGAATAAAGTAAAAACTGTGCTTTTGGTGTGACGTGCTTTCTTTTGTGATGACATCACCGAGGAGTCGATCAGCTGGGAGCTGAGCAACGGGTGGCCATTAACGTTTCAACAACTACATGTTACACAGTCGTTCCTTTTCTGTATCCGTTTTCATCCGCGCAAATTTAGCCTTTTTCTGAAGTGAGGTCGCGTCCCGTGTAAATTACCTACGTTTCACGGTGTACAATAGTCCTTCAGAGCGGTTGGATACAGAATTTACACTTTTGTACTCGAATATCAGTTGACCACATGTACGGTTTTGGAACTTCGCAAGTTCTTTACTGAAACTCGTTGTTTTCACTACATCCTGGAGTAGTTCGGTAGTTACAACCCTGCTACCCCTCAACGCTGTGCTACTGATGACGGTGGCGTAAGAATTTTCTCTTCTGTGCAACTCCAACTCCACCATCAGCGACCCCTTTAGCACCCTCCAACAACGCCAAAGAGGACTCACATCCAGCACAAGAATTGTATGCGCAGCTTACCTATTGTACACTAGTCAAAAACTGATCTCAGGTACTGTACTTACCAATTTTCTATATGGCCACAAAATGTAGGTAGGATTTGCCTCACAGTCTATAGATTATAATCAACGCAATATTTAATATTACCCAGTATTCTTTACAATAAACTAGTCACATTTATCCATATTATTTGTTCGTTTATCATTTAGCCCTTTCTCTATTAAAATACAGTCCACTAGCTCAATTTCTTCAACGTTAAATTCAACTTAGTGCAGGTGCATAACAAGCTCTTAGTGAAGTTGCCCTGAACGCATTACACATTATGTAGGTATATAAAAACTGCTTACTGACTGAAAACCGTACGTTTCTATCCAATGTAAACCCTGACTTCTTTACAAAACAGGTTTTTTGTTCTAATCGAAATTATAGGTATTCTCGGCTTATGGGTGCACGTCTTGGAAGAGCTTCATTTTGAAAAGTTAAAAACCACTTACTAGACTTACGAATGACCTTTAATGACAATACAGATCATAAATTCAACTGTAATTTCTTTTCCACAATTTTGAACTGCTACATTCACGTTTTGTCCCACTGTGCAGCGGTTATACACGCTGGATCACTGAAGATTTCTTGTATCTATCGTAGGCAGAAGAAACTGGTGTTTAAATAAAATTTGGTGAGGATTTTTACCGAGGGAAGGGTTATGGACGTTGCCGCGGATGGGGTTGGAACGGGAAAAAAGAGAAGTGAGATGGGGGAGAAAAAACTGAAATTCAGGAGGAGACATTATTCTTTTGGCGGGTCTAACTCTCTTTTCAGTGCAGAGGCAGCAGAGTCGAGGCAGTGCGAATAAATCCCTGGAGGGCAGCGGTGGAAGGGGCAGAGATGAACGTGAGGGAAGAAGGGAAGTTGAAAAAAAAAATAAAATAAAACCTTACACAGAAAAGAGCAAGGGGTAAAATATTAGGGTTCGGGGAGGATGGGGATCCCAGAGAAGCAAAATGAAATTCATTAGGGGTCACCTTGGATCCTCTATACTATAAAAATGCATGACGTCCCAGAGGGAACGTTGGGTAGCTCACAGAAGGTTGGATGGATGGCACTTAGGTCCCTCTCTCACTCACTCGCTTTCTCTTTCTGTATCTCTTTCTCTCTCGCTCTTCTCCCTCTGAGTAAAGCCTGATGCTCCTATACCTCTTCCCCTGTAGCCCGAATCCCCTCCTACCACATACCTCTTCCCTTCTAACTCTGAAAATAAAAATCCGTCTTTTTTTCTCCCTGTGGGAGATGGACGGTTCTCCATCTAAAACTTCCAAGCGCCAAACGACGGTCCTACGTAGAAAAGAATTGCGTTTTTGTACCATGAATATTCAACGGACCTCACACTATAGGAATCCGCACTGTGCTCCGTACGGACCTTCGGTTGTTCTCGTAGTGGCACCCTTTGATGGCTAACGATACAACTACAACAACAATAATATTAAAATACTGTTCGACACTTACCTAATATCGCCAAAGTTAACAGAAAATTGACAAAACCCAATTACTTATTGCATTAAAAATCCCATTCCGACCTTATTCAACTGAAATCGTCAAAAAAACAGAAAATCTCCAATCTCCATCTTTCCCGATCCATAGCTTGTGATCTCCGCATCCCCACTAGGGGTGGGGGATATTTAATGTAACAGCTTCCAATAACCTAATACTGTCCAGTAACCTAATACCAGATAACCTATTTCCCGGAAAACCGTTTTGAGAACTAGAAGGAAAGGGCCTCTTTGTCGCCGGCCATTCGGGGCTCCGTGTTAATAGGTTGGCTGGGACTATTCCAGGTAGGTCATAAATACCAGATAATAGGTTACGGAAAACGAATACGTGAAAGGTGTGCAATCATAACTGTCGACAAGTTATTTGAGTGAGTATCGAGTTACTTTCGAGTAACAGCGAACTTCTGGTATTAGGTTATTTTGGTTATAGATTTGAGAACCTTTTCAGCGCCCAACGCGGACTGGGTTTCCGTTGAGCCCTGGAAAGGTTCCCGAATCGCCGGTAACCTATTAACAAAATAACCTAATACCAGACGGTGGATGTTACTTGATAACCTATTACCAAAGAAATAACCGTATTAGCCATGCCTAATCCCCACAGCATGCAGCTCCCTCGACATCTCATCAAGCCTATTCTATCTATTCCTCCGTCGTCCTCTTCTTCTTCTCGACTCCATTCTTGCCTTCAGCATTGATCTAGGCCTGGTCCTGTCCAAATGCCCGAGCCACCTTATTCTGTTGGCCATCCAGGAGTGATATAGCCAAAAATGCGGACAATTTAACCTTGTGCTAACTTCAGGAGGGCCGAAAAACCGCGATTTTTTTTTTAGCAATAACTCGAAAACTAAGCGTTTTGTCGAGAAGACCACATCAATATAAATTAAAGTAGACTAAATTCCCTACACAATGAGCTTGTCAAACCTATTTTTTTACTATTAATTTTCTTGAAGATAGGCAAAATTGCCCAAAACCGCTAAAATTACCAGAAAACACTGGTTTTCGCTTAATTCATTGCTATTAACATACTTGTTGATGGCTGATGAACATTTGCGGAAAATGGGTTAAATATCTTTGTGATTAGGACAGAAAGGCGTTGTGTACAGAAAATGATGGAAAAATGTGGGCGCACAGTCAAAGCACCGATGCTAACAGTCTCGAATTGATACCGTTGCAACGTCAGTTGATGTTGTTGAGAAGTTCCAGTACCCACAACTAATTGGGTTGAATGTACTTGGACTGTGTTGAGAAACGTATCGGTGTTTCAATGTAGCATTTTTCTGCTGTGTAATAAACTTATGAATGTGATTTAATACAATATCCAAGAACTCAACTGTTAATTAAGTTATACCCGGCACTGGTACTGTTCAATATTTTGGTTAGGTAACGGATTTTCAAATGGCACGGGGGATGCATTATTGTAATGTAACTCCTGTATAAAATAGACACTCATGAACATGTATGAACCCCCTCTGCCCAACGCATTTTGCATATCGTCGAGCAAGTGTATCATATTCATCTGTGATTAGATGAAAATCCTTCGGTGCCTTGTATTCGAGAGGTATATTAGAATATTGTATTGAATGTTCCACCTCTGGCTTCATAATGGATTAACAAGGTATAAAAGCCCCTGGTGAACAGGGATGGTTGAGAGGGAGTGGGCTGGAGGTGAGTTACCTACTCGTAATATGAAATGTGGAAGTGACCTGACCTAGGTGTTAGGTTGCTAAGCTGGAGAAGCGCTTTGTCGTCAACCGTTGTTGGAGAATCCGATGACCGGAATTTTAGGCAGTTTCCGGGTCATTGGCGATTCACGGATCCTGCAATTGACGCCGAAGCTCCGCCGGTCAGTTCGTTTCTAGATATTCAATGTGGAGATGAACCTTTGATTGTATACAACTATTGGAAGGTACGCACCACTCAAAATGGGAAAAATGTACGAAACAAACAAAATCAATTTATGAAAATTCTGTTTTACTACAATTAAATTGACAAATAACCTTTTCTTCCTCATAAAACACTACGAAAATTCTCGTCAATGGCCACTAATTTTTACCACAAGCGTTCTCAATTAATCCTGCGGTCTCACGCCAACCTGCATTCTGCATTCCTCCTGATTGCATTCTGCTGGAAACCGTTTGTCACCCTTTTGAATATCGAGGCATCTCGATAGCCCATTGTCACTCATAAGTGAAACATGGAGCATATCAGCCTCATCTCAATGTTTTCTACAACTTGTCAATATATTGATATATCTTATCACGCCACCGTACAGACATTGTTGCAATTTGACATTGTCTTTTGGAGTGGATGACGTTTCAGCCTTGCAGCATCAATTAACGAACGAATCGTTGAAGTAACATGTATACCTACATAATCCACCCATTCAATTCATTACATCCCCGGAAAATTTCCCCGTCTTTAACAATAGTTCTGACGATTTCTAAATCCTACTTCAACAATCGATTGTTCACCTAACGTTTTGGTTGGTAAAATAGTTGCAACTATTATTAATCGTAGTGAATGAAAATAAATGTATTCCTTCTAATAAGCACAGGATAACCATAATCGAAATATTTACAACTGAAATTATATTTATCCGGAAAAATGTACGATATCAGCTCTTTGTCATTCTGGAAAGCGTGCTGTTGCAAAAACAAACAGAAGATGAATCCGTTGACCAGGAGCCGACTGACTATCAGCAGAGTTGGAGCTGTCGATAGGACGTGAAGGAACCAGCAATACTTCTCCGTCCTAAAATACGGAAACTTTATCAGGCCCGTGATTTATTCCTGGCGTGGGAAGAGGAGAAACATGACCGCTACGATTTGGCCATGATCCAAATGTAACTGTTCGAATTGGGTCTCTCGAATGCGGGCGTTGGAAGGGATTCCATTACCGTTGAGTTTCAGTCGCTCCCCAAGACAGTTGGCAAAGGGTTCCACTTCAAACCAGAGGAAGGTTCACCTGTTCCAAGATTACCATTCCGTTTGCCGTCCCCTGCAAAATTATTTTGTTCACACGCGCGGCACATAAAAGTGCAAAGGTTGATAAAAAATTGTAAAACTGAAAACATGGACGATCCATTCACTATACGAGGATTATAGATATAGGTGTTCACACTGCAGCGCAAGGGTAATCCAAAGGACTTGTAAAGGGGAAAGGTTTTCTCATTGGGTTGAATAGCTACGGTGTTTCGATTTCGCTGTTGATAGTCAAGTCGAATAGGGGACCAGAGGCTGCAATAAATGCTGGAGCCAGTTGTAATTGCAAACCTAGAGACATTCAATATGAGTACCTTTGGTTTGCAATTTTCTAGGATGCCGGTTCATGGTGGGGCGTCAAAAAAATTATAACACTTACTGACTTCGGCAGAAAAAAAACCCTTGGAGGAGCTTCTAGATAATGCAAATTACCTGCCAAAATTGGGGAAAAAATTGAATGCTGTGTCAAATGAGCATAATATGCATATTTTAAATACATATTTTATATGCATTTAATTGAAATTGTCCTACCTACTAATTTTCCTTCTCCAGTCATCATTAACTTGCATAGTACCTAAATTTATCTTGAATTTTTTTAAATCGTTTTTCTAACTACTCTAACAATTCTGGTTATGTCCACCACATGTTGTTTCCATGTGTTACTTGACGCTACATATATTTAGTAATCTGAACACCTCCCAAGGCTTTGGACTCCCTCATCTAACAGTGTGATTTGTATTTTTGGAAATTTAATAATAAATAAATATGAACCATGGTCAAGAAAAGACAATTTTTCCCAACTTGGTAAAAAGTTAACACGTAGTTATTTTCGGTCATGTATAACGTCTTAACGTTTATTTAGGGATTTTGACATTTATTTGAGTAAATCATATCAAAATTGAAACTTGTGTGGAATTTGGAATTTTCATTCCAAATGTTCTTTCAACTTTCAACTTTCAGCTTTCAAGTAAGACGAAGTTACCGAAATAAGTTGGTCGAAATTTAACGCGAAATTTCAAGTCAAGTTTTTATTTCTAAGAGTAATTTTTCCCTTCAGAAAGAAAGCTCCAATAATGAACCATTGGAATCGATGTGTATTATGTACATAGATGCATAGTAATAAAAATGTCTCGCCATGGCGCTAAGGGGAGATTTCGAAAATATACGGTGTTTATGAAGTGGTTGGAACAACTCTTTAGTTGGAAGGAAAAAGGAAAGCGAGGAAAATAGGTATCATCACTTTTTCCGGCTGCTGTAGAATGATATTCGCGATTTTCATATGGAGTGTTTTTGGGGGATGGAGATTTTCAATTGTGTACGATTTATGTACACATAAAATTTATGTGTACATAAATCGTACACAATTGAAAATCTCCATCCCCTCTATCCCCTCCATCCCCTCCAAACCAGGTTTGGATATTTAATATGTAATATGTATGGGTCTCTTACCTTATCGTAAATGTTACGTAAATGTTACGTAAGAAATCACCGAGATTAAAAGGGAGAGATTCGCACCTAATCGTAAACTGGTCCTCGTTGTCTACCTAATAGGTACCCAGCCTACCTACTCGTATCGTGGAATTCTGCCCGCATCCAATCGTCATAGAGTCCCATATTAGCGAGTGTAGGGCATACCATCTGAGAGCTTCTGGCGTAATCAAAGCTGAAATCGCGAGACGTGAAATTACCAGCGGATTTTCTCATTAGAGTACTCGGTTTTTCCTCTCGGCTTAGATAAATGTAGAGGAATTGCTGTAATACACTTCTCCAGTCAATTAAAAGGTACAGTTTGGAAGGCTGTACGTAATTCGCGTGTTTGTTTTTTTAGCGCCCGCGTTCTTTTCTATTTCACGCTCCCGCAGGTTGAAAGCGCCGGTGTTACTGTCGTTTGCCTTCCTGCTGATTCGCTCATTCCACTCCCACTACTTCACAACGGTTACTATTTGATAATATATTTACATAGCATAATGAAGTGAGTTCAAACTTCAGTATTGATAGAACACACTCCATGGGTTGGGAGCAAACTTAATGACCCTTGAAAAATATGGGTGACCATTTTATAATTTTACCTTAAACAACACCTGAAAACGAAAGGTACCCAATTCTACTGGAATCTCAAGGCAGAAAACGCTTTTAAAAATTGGTAGCAAAGATTACTTCAAACCCAGTACTCCAGTTACATGACTGACCACTCGAGACTGAATTGTGTGCAGATGCTAGTCAATATGGATGTGGGGCTATTATGTACACAGAAGAAAAACTCTGCAAATCCTTTACACCACGGTTTATTACGAGTATATTCATTGTACAGATCACCTTTTGTCTAAATAACTAAACGATAGATGGATTATTATTATGAATAATTCAAAAAATTATTAATAACTAACAATAATTTATAATAATTGACACTACATGATACCTAATAATTATGAATAATTAATGATTATTATTATCAATATTCATTCTTAATTATTATTAATTTTATTATTAACAATACTGGATATCTTTAAACCATGTGCTGTTCGAATCAGTTGGGCCTGTATGAACATCGACCCGACAGGCTGCCGCATGATTCACCCTCATGTTGACGTCTTTCGATCTGCTCCAACTTTGAGCCCTCATTGTGAACGAATGGCTAGTCGTACAAAGCTGCGGATGGTCTTACAAAATTCTAAAAAATAAACCCTATGTACATGTGAACTAAAAACTATACCATTCCAATAAATGTTTTGAGATATGAATTTTTCGAAATTTCAAAGGGTGGGTGGCAAGTATTGTTGATGGGGTAATGGAATTAGAGAATGCCGATGCCATCTCACGGAAATTACTCCAAAATAGTTCACAGAGTAGCATCCTCGTCAATCGTGAGGGAATTTCGGAATTTCGGAAAAAGGGTCTTTTGGACAAAAAATCGAAACTGATACATTAAACTACGTAAAACGTCGACAGGACTGCCAAATCGCTTGATTGGAATCTCGGTTCGAACCCGATGCTATGATTATCCCAAAGCACGCTGAAAACCCCTTCAAAACACTTTATCTCGACTCCGCAGGAATCTGCGAGAAATTCAACCGAATAACTAAGGCATTCCTCGTTGTAGTGGATGAGCACAGTAGATACTGATACTTCAAAGTCAATGAAACAGAGTTCAAGAGCGGTCATAGACAATCGTAAAACATTTCCTCACTTCAAAAAGACTAAGGAATACCTAACGTAACAAGTAACGGAACCCAATTCACTTCTGAAGCTTTCAATAAGTTTGCTGCTGAGCTCGGGATTACTTTAGTCACAACGTGCCCCAACCTACCCGCCGGATTTTTGGGATTGATGCTTGGTCGAAATATACCGTACAGTCCCTCACGGTGTATCAATATCAAGTTATATTTCTATCAGCGAATGTTGCTTTAATCCCTGGTCATTTGATACCAAACGAGTGCGTTATTTTTCATGTTCCTCCGCTCCACTTTTACATTTATTTCACGAGAGTGATTTGGTGATGGCTGGTTACTCTGCATTTAGGGGGTTCAGAGAGTAAATCCATTTCATTAATTGAAACGAAGGATACCTTTTTTCATTTCAAGTACATACACGCGAATACGATTCAGCTTTGTTCAGAGATCGAGTAAAACACCTGTATCGTTTCCCAATTTCCATATAAATGTATCGTGGAACCCTGAAAAAAAAGTAACAGTCATGCGGCATGACCGACTGCAGGTAGGTTTCAGAAGTGAGCTTACTGAAACTATTGTCCACTCTCTACTAATTATTAAAATTCTTCATTGCGTTAAAGATGGCGTAGTCTTGCACTAAGATATGTGCAGGCTCTGCTAATGAGGAGGTTTTACCTTGGAACGTAGGTAAAATATAATGAAAAATGAATCTTGGTATCGATAGAAATAATTATATTGTTGATAATGCGTTCTACCTAAAGGAGAACGAACAAACCTCGTGAGAAAAATAATTGAAATGGAATCATCAGCTACGAACGCAAAAAAAAATAAATTTCTTTGATTTCGATTCTATATTAAACAAAACAATCACACGACCCCTGGGGGGAAGAATGATCGGATACCTATCACGGGACAGAGCAACGAACAGACCGGCCTCATCGTTCAGGTCCTGCCTGTAGCCAGATCCTACTGGGCTCCGGGCTCAAATCGCTATAGAAATAAACTAAGATCAAAATTTGATAAATAATCGCCTGGAGCCGGATATATCCGGCCTATAGGCTCAGATCCCATCATATGAAATCAACTAGAAGCCTGGTTACGTGTCAACCATGAAAACCCAACTTTGAACATTTTCCTCCAGATTTGCCAACTGATGATACAGTAATGTTGTTGGTAATGTGAAGGTAAACCCAGAAACTAGATATTTTGACTGACTATAGATGAGTCAAATTTGAGATATTTTGCGTCAAAAATCGTATAAATATGTAAGAGCTACAAAACAAGTCTGGGTTATTTTATCATCCATTTGGAAGTATGCCACTAAACCATGGTACACAAACCAGGGAAAAATAGGAATGACCCTCATAGCTACAGACCCATAAACCTATTGCCTCTGTTCTCAAAAATCCTGGAACACCTACTGCTCCCTCGGTTGATCTCTCATTTCGAGACGGTTCTCCCAGAAACCCAATTTGGATTTAGAAGACAGCATTCTTGTATCCACCAGCTACATCGAACAGTCGATTCTATACTTAATACCTATGAGGGGAACAGCATTGCTTGCGGACTGTTTCTTGATGTAGCAAAAGCGTTTGACCGGGTTTGGCACTCAGGCCTACTATCCAAAATCAAAAACCTAGTCCCTGACACATTTTACAGGTTACGCCTATCATACCTCAACCACCGAACATTTGCAGTTCGCTGTAATTAGTTTTTCTCAGCAGTCAAACCTATTGAGGCTGATTTACCGCAGGGAAGTGTCTGGGGGCCACTGATATACATAGTCTACACATCTGATTATCCAACGTCCCCTCTGATGAGTATTGCCCACTTTGTTGACGATGTGGTTGCCTAAACTCATGGTACATCGGAATCGGCATCAACAGAACTGCAAGTTCACAGACGAGGTGGGACGATGGTGTCACAAGTGGAAGACTGAGTTAACCCCCAGAAAATCAAATGTTGTAAGATTTACCAACAAAAGAATCGTGGAACAACAACAATGCATTCTTCAAGGAGAACCAGCACCACAACGAGCCACAGTTCGATACCTTGGCCTAGAACTAGATCTAATTTGGGGGAGCCATATTAAAAATATTGTCCAGAAAACAAGATTCCGTTTCAAACAGCTGAATTTTTGCTCAACGAAAAATCACCTCTACCACTGCACCTAAAACAACAAATCAACCTTTCTGTTATTAAGCCCATCTGGATGTACGGCTGTGAGTTGTGGGGGATGTGCATCCAAATCCCAAGTTATGACAGTGCAGACTGTGCGAAATCGAGCCCTAAGACTGATTACCAATGCACCATGGTACGTCAAAAATGCCACGCTCCATGCTGATCTGAACATCCTCTACGTCACAGACGTAATTGTGGAGGCGTATGAACTTCACACCAAAATCTTGGATCATCCAAACCCGATAGTTCGCGACATCCCACGACATCCACCACCCCCTCCAAATCACCGGAGATTAATGAGAAAACGGCCACCCGACTTACTACCATAATCTGTTCCTATAAATTTTTCTTAAATCTTTATTGTTCTTGATCAATGTTGCATTCTCCTTGTTATCTAATTTCTATTCTTTATGCTGTGTTGGACTTATTATTTGAACATAAAACCTTTTGAATTATTAAATTGATTAAAAGAAGCTTCTTGCATCAAGAGCCACGTTAATTAAGGCCACCTTACTATAATTATATTGTTACCATAACTATAATGTAATTTGTCTTACAATAAAGTTTTCTGAGTTAAAAAAATTAAAAAAAAAAAAAAAAACAATGTGAGAGCTTATGAGGGCTTAGAGATGAAAAGATTTTTTCGATGATCATAAGTACTTAGAACCGCTCTGTAGAAGCCAAATATTACATAATTACTAGATTTGAAAGAATCGAAATAAGACGAAACTAATAAATTAATGAAGACTTCCACCAAGTCCCAACAACCCAAACATGTTAGATCTGCCAATGAAGACGTAAGACAAGTCTCGCTCCAGTCATATCCATATCAAGGCCAGCGGAATGCACTTGTGCAACGCTAAAAATTCACCGTCAATCCGCGAGTTGAAGCCAAAAATTTTTTTTTACCAAAGGGGGAGAAAGAAGGTTTTTCACGGGGGGTCGTCCGCGAGCAGGGAATGAAGGGCTCATTCTACGAGGGTATATTTTATTAACAGGCAGCGCAGCGGTGCAGTCCGTTGAATTGTAGGGAGAAAAGCGGGGGGTTCCATATTGATTAAGAATCTCCCCCCTCTGAAAAACTGTATGGCACCAAGAGTTGCAGTAAAAATTCAGCCCAACTCGCTCACCCGGTTGAACCGTTTTTCAACCCCAGTTTTCAGGGACGGAACAAAAACCAACACGTTTGTACCCCTCGTCGATCGCCCCTTCCTTACCATCCTCGTGGCTACCAACTATTGATTTTTTTTTTATTCTTTTGTTATTTCGGATTTGGCCGAAAAAAAAGTTTTGGCGATTTGCAACCCGTTTGCAACATGCATCATGTTTAGATGTTTGAGTTTCAGTCCAAATTATCAACCTCTAGAGCTCATATAACCATATTTGGCGGACTTGTCGGTAATAACCGGTGAACACGAAGATCAAGAATATAACATAATATGATTATATTCTCTTTGGTCTTTAGTGATGCCAAATCGATTGGATGGTAACCTCTAACATTCCCGGGAATTTCTTATGCAGTAACATGATCTAATAGCTTTGGCCTCGGGACGCTACCTTGGCTCAAGGCGAACTTTTCTCTGCGGACAGTTCGCGCAGTGATCAAAGGCATCAACGTTTTAAATGCATTTATTAACATAATACGCATAGTACAGAAAGAAAAGTATTGGACACTTGTCGTAAGATTATTCACGAGTACAAATTTATGTAAGAGGTAGGTAAAATAACAACAACTTTTGGCAAATTCCGATCTCCAAAATTTAAAGAAATAGTCCGGAGATCAGGAGTTGCTTACAAATTAATAATACATAAAAGGTACATTATTGATCAAAAAATCAAATCAAGTCCTAGAGAAAAATATTCATAAAGTAAATAGCCTTATTAGCCTTAAAATTTAACAAAGGTCGTTGCCTACAGACAAACAAATCCATCGGATTTTTAGATAGTGATAAATCAAATAAAATCGATTAATCCATACCGATTGATTGGTCACATCGATTAAGATTATTCATTTGATGTTATAATCGATTATTTGGTTATAATTATTATAATCGAGCACAAACAGACAAACTTAGAGTTTAATGTATAAGATAGTTTATAAAAAACTAGTATTTATTTATATTGATATAAAGGTTTATCACTTGTACTCACCTATGTCAGCAATAATTTATACTAAGAAGTACACATAGTTCCTACTCTCCCTTCGAGCCCTCTTTGTGAATGAACAGCTGGTCGTACAGCGCTGAGGGTGTTTCAAGAACTTCTTTGAATCGGAATCAATTCATTCGTATGAATCTTTCACTGTTCCAATCAAAACCTCCAAGACAACTATTTCTCAGTCGATTCCAATAGTTCACTATTGAAATTTAACAAACCGAAATACGTATCTGGTCACTGTTTCCCCTAGTTTTCGACTCGTATCTTCGATTGACAGTACATTTCGAAGTGATAGACAAACCACCTGTTAATTGGCTCACTCATAAAGTCATTCTGTACGACGGGAATTTTTTTTTCTACTCCCACCTCCGAAACTTAAAACCACCCATTACGCCCCTCGCCACGAGTTTTCCAAACCTCGAACCGCTTCAAACCAAACCGCCAAAATACAAACACAGGTTGATGAGTCTTTGACCAATACTTTGACAGCAATCCTTTCTTCTTTATACAACATGTAACGTCTTTTCACCACCTTTTTGATAACTGAGCTAACTTTTGCGGAAAGGTCTTTGGGTTTGAACAATAAGGCTTGAGTATGAGTAGGGTCGTATCAAGAGCTTCTATCAGACTGTCATAGTGGTTTATGGCTGGTCGATGTCATGTAGGAACTCCCTCACCCTACCAATAGGGTTGTTCCAATATCGAGGATCTTCCGATACTTGATGTCGATAATATAGCGATATTATCGCCACAAAATATCGATATCGGCAATATCGAATGATATATTGTGAAATTTGTATGATTACTCATAATTTTATGAGAATGCGTTTTCAATCAGTTATTATATTACTACAATCTAAGACTGATTTCATCTTTATATTGCAGATAATTCATATTAATTTTCCTCACGTGGAGTAAAATTTGGCTGAAAAATACACTTTTGAGGTTAAAACTCATTGAAAACAACGGTTTATTATCTTCCTTGTGCAGATCACCCTTCTGTCTATACCAGACTGTATTGCAAATCGGCACCATACCATATTCTCACCGTACTCATACCATACCATACGAATTTCTTTCCTATCATACCATACTGTATTATACCAAATCATACATACAATAATATACCATACCATACTCATACCATGTCATACAAACCGAGTGAATAATGAAATGTCATCCATTTCAGACCTATATTTAAAATTTCAAGTATCTAGCTCATCATCAACATTTAATTTGTTTAAACAAATAGGTATTATTTAAACAATTTTACAGACAAGAAACCGAGTGAATATTGCATTGTGATCCAGTTCTGACCTATTTTTAAAATTTCAAGTCAATAGCTCATCATCAAAATTTAATTTGTATTATTACAAAAAGGTATTATTTAAACAATTTTACAGATGAGAAACCGAGTAAATATTGCAATGTGGTCTATCCCCGACTCACGGTTAAAATTTCTAGACTGTAGTTTACCGGGAAGATGAAAAAAGATAGTTTTATTCTGGGCGTCTGGTGGTTGGGTCACATAACGGCCGTTTTCGGCGCGAATGTTTAGTGTTTTTCCTAAACCTTTGCGCGCTCACTGTGAACGAACAGCTGGTCGCACAAAAATCCAATTGGTCTTAACAGATTCGTAATTTTTCAGGTCATTCAAAAGTGAACTAAACATTACACGGTTCAGTTAAATATTTGGAGATATGACATTGTCGAAATGTTAAATTTCGTTTTGAACCCCTTCCCCTTGACCTAGGGTTATGAAAAGTTTCGAGGATCATTGTGGGGCTGGTCCAAACCCAGAAACCAAATTTCGTAATTTTAGCTCAACGCTAACTGGGCAAAACGGCGTGGACGGCGGACGGCGGACGGCGTACGGGGGACGGCGTACGGCGTACGGCGTACGGTGTACGGCGTACGGCGTACGGCGGACGGACGGATTTTTTTTTATTCGATTTTCTGAATCTACGTGTCTTGAAACGTAAACCAACAAATTTTGAGGGCGGGTTAAAAAATTTTTTTCTTTGGGCGATTCCAATGGTTCATTATCGAAGATAATAAACCAAAAAACTTGCGTATCAGCTAATTTTTGAGATCGCTATATTAAGCTAGGTAACCTTACCAAAAACAGTGATAAAATGGATTTTCAATACCAAAACGAAAATAATCAGGTGTGCAGTATGGTCCTTGTTAATTTGTTTAAACTGCAATTCCTAAATGTGATTTTTGGAATAATTAAAACACAAACATTTTCATTCAAAGATTAAATATATTGGAATATATGGTAGATCAATAATTACCATTGCACTGAAAAATTACAATAAAACACAATAGGAAATATAATGTATATGGGGCCTAAAAGGATATGATCATGAGAATATCATAAACTTATTGTGATTATTGGGATCAAAAACCGTATTATTGTAAAAATATTTAACTTATAAAAATACAGTATCGAAAGCCGATATTCACCATAATCTGTCGATATCACGATAATATCGCATTTCCGATATCGATATAATATCGGAAATATCTAAACAAAAATATCGATATTCAATGGTATCGATAATATCAGAAACTCCCCACCTACCATCTTCCCTTACAAAGGGAATGACCGTGTGAAGGGATAGTTGACCTGTCTTGGGAGTTCTCGACCGTTGTTGTGCTGCTCTTGGTAGATATTTATTGTGATAATTCTATATCAAATATAATTATTAATGAAGTGTTATACCTACCTCTTTATAAGGTTTCACTTTGTTGCACGTAGGGGACGGATGAAGAAGGAAAAAGAGAAGAAGAAATACGAGTATACTGATGATTGTACAAAATATTCTCCCCTATCAATATAAGTAATAATATAAACTTAATATAAACTGAACTACCAACAATGTAAAAAATATATAGGTGAGTATATTATAACAAAAACACTATAAATTTTTCCTCGAGACCGCAATTCTGTTACAATATGCTGTGTACTATATCCTCGTATAGCTATACGAAATAATTGAAGGTTGAAGGTAAAATATTGGGAGTTCGTTCAAGATGGTGGCCAGACGGTCTAGGTATACTCTGGCCGTTGTGCAGTATTAAATTACATCGAACGTACCATGGTGCTCCAAATATGATACGCAGAACTCGGCTTGTATTTTACTAAAAATGACTAGCTACAGCGGATACGTCGTTTCAACGACGGGTAGAGATGACGCTTTGTTGACATACAGTGTAACTATGTAACAAACTCAGGGAATGGATTTTACAGGTAATTTGCAACTAAAAATGCCTCGAAGAGTTTTTTCTTACTCAACTAAAAATCCGACTTTTTTCACTTCTACGATTTTTTTCGTCTTCTCGACCTTACCTATCTCCTTTAAATTATTATGTCAAATAAAATGTGACGATACCGTTGGAAAGAGCGTTAAAATTCCTGTAACTTCAATACAAAATCCGATTCTTTTAGTCTGGACTAACTGGTAAGAAAATATCGCAAGATATCGCCATTTATGCACACTTTGACGTTGAATCGAATGGTGACACTCTCATGCCTCCCCAATTAGGAGAAAACTCATTTGTTGGTATTTCATTTTTTGGCGAATAGGGTTTCACAATAAGTTTTCAAAATGTCCTCCTCCTTGCTGAAAACAAAGGCGGCATCTTTTATCCATGCAAGTTACATGTTCATTATACGAAACTTGCATGCTTCTCGTGACGTCCCGTAGTAGTGCGAATAAATTGCGATATCGAACTAATTTTTATGGAGCATGTCGGCTTTTGGTGGAAAACGTTGAATTTCACCTAAAAACCCACGTATTTAAGGACTCAAACGTCATTTTCCCTGCCGAATTCCAGTGTGACATTTTTTCTTCTTATACCATTGGAAAGCTGAGATTCTGGTTAAGTTTTTCCTAAGGAGTGCCCGCCGAATGACCTCCGTAATAAAACAGCGAACAACTAAAGAAAAAACGGTGATTTTAAGGAAATCTTCAAATTTTTAAATTTCGCCATTTTTTTATCCCGTTAGGCCAGACTAAAAGAATCGGATTTTCTATTGAAGATATAGGAAATTTAACGCTCTTTCCAACGGTAATGTTACATTTTATTTTACTTAATACTTTGAGGGAGTTAGATCCGTTTTACAGAGACAAGGTCGAAAAGACGAAAATTTTGAAAGGGAAAAAAGTCGGATTTTTATTTGAGTAAAAAAAAAACTCCACGAGACATTTTTTGTTGCAAATAACATCGATTCCCTGAGTTTGTTACATAGTTACACTAGACACCCTGTATACAGTGGAGATCGATCCCACCTTATTTTAGTCACTCGGTATTTCATGTGGGTTTCCCAAGTGTATGTTTCGTTCAAACGGGCAACGAGGTAACAAACATTAGTTTCATGAGGAATTGGGTTGCCAGAGTTGAATTGAGTACACTGGAAGACGAGTCTACGAGTCGTGAATGGGATCACGGCGGACTTGTGGGAGTTCAGCCTGTGACAAGAATGAGACTACATACATACGGAGTAAGCCGTATTAGACTAAGCCGAATTAGACTACATGAAGTAAGCCGATGGAGAGAGTACGATAACAGAACTCCCAAAGTACACAGCTATAGATCCGAAACCAGAGAGGAGAAACTAGGTTTAATCATATGCTGCGTCTCAGGATCAACATTCGTCCATGACCCAAATGGTGATCATTTTTAGTGTGTACCATCCCGCACCAAACAAAGCGAATGACGAGTCACCGAACCCAGTATTTGATTACCTCAAACCATCAGAGGACATTCTTAGCAAAACGTTGTGACCAATCTGGCAAGTACAAGAGCATACTCACACTTCGTCATAGGCAAAAATTTAACGGTCTCACGTGTGCTCTAATGTGTCAAACTATGTCCAACTGAAGCGTTGCCAGATTTTCTCAGACTTCTACTTTCGTACTTCTACCTAGTTTTTTGAGCTTCAAAATACAAGCTGGTGATACTCAACAAGAAGTTTAACATCATTATCAAAATGAGGTCGAAAATATGAGAGAATTTTTTTTTTTTTTTTTTAATTTTAATTTCCAAAATATACACAAAAATACAACGAAAAATCCAGCACAGGCCATTTAATAGCCTGTCACAATTATGGAAATTAATCCCCTATATAGGCAAAAGCCCGTGGCAGGGGATGAGCAGTCACTATGGCTCCTACCAAGCAAGAGAACCATTTACATAAGATTCATTGAGTACCTATTATATATAATATATATTATATTGAGTGTTGTTATATATAATGCACAAGAATTGATTCCGCTAAATTCGGTCATCCGCTCTCAGATTTGCATTTTCTTGCATCCTCAGGATCTTCACAGCTGAAGTACATCGTCGCCTAAGAAACAACACACCACGTATCAACCAAACGCCTGTTTTTCAGGAGAAGCAAAAAACAAGACAATGTCTTGTTGAATGTTGATGAATCCTGTTATAATTGTCGAAGTTTTTTCATATTAGATGTCTGCAGAGAGCAAATGCATGCTAATCATCTTATGCGGCGGGGAAATTTGAATAAGAACGATTTATAACCTCATTTTGGTCAAAATGGTCGATACGCGGTGTGGAAAAAATACGTCTAGTAACGACAATGTAAAGAAATCCGGCGAAGCAAACAATATTATATCATATCATATATATATATGATTTTTGGTGTTTTTGGGAGTGAATTGAGGATGGTCTGAAACGGATTTTCGTATGAAAATGTTTCAGGAATTCAAGTTTTCAAAATTTTGGACCGAGAACAATAGCTTCCTTTTCTTCGCTAAAAACCGGTTATGGGTGACGGGGTGGGGGAAAACTGCCTTAGTGCAGTAAATTATTTAATTACCTGAATTCAGTCCTTTTTGAATGGAGAAAAAAAACTGGTGGATAGAAATTGAAGAGGATCTGTCCGAATCGTCAAGTGTATTTTGGTCTCAATACCCAAATATCGGAGTCATCTACACGCATGATTTGATTTGGAACGAACTTGATACACGTAATTATATGAAGAATATAATGAGTTTTGAGGTACATTATTTCAATACTTTTATCACTGGATAACACTTTGATGTACGAGTGCCTACCAGTTGGTAGTTTGAGAGAAAACGAGCGAACTTCATTTGCAGCAATATCTTTGCCAGCCTCATGTCGATTTTGAAACGAGCTACAATCACGCATTTGATATAATAAACAATTTAGAACAGAAAAACAAAAACAACCCACATGTAGTTTTCTAATTGTTGAAAAGTGAATGAGTAACGTTGGTTCAATTCCGTTTACATAACTGAAAAGAAAAACTTGAGCAATCAATGAAGAATATTGGTAGAGATGGTTTTCAATTTAGTTTTGAATCCAAACTTCTTTCCGAGACGCGTATTATGAGGTATTTCCAATCGGTTCATTTCCTTCGCTTCGAGGAAATATGAAATCCTGGAAAGGTTTTTCAGCAGCTAATCACGAATTGCATCGTAGTCGATTCGAGAGCTCAAATATTTTCCACTCCGATGATTACAGTAGGAGGTCGGTGATGTTGAGCGATAGGTAACGAGCTCTTCCTACTACATTGTAGCTGAATTTCCGGGAGCGTTCACGAATAAATGATTGAACGAGTTTTTGTAGTCTTTCGCCCTTCGAATGAGGGACTAGTGATGGAGGAACGTGGGATAACGTCTTCCGTATTGATTTTTTTTGCACTTGCGGTTCATCATTTTCAATCATAAACCGTTGGAATCAACCAAGAAAACCTTTTGTCACATCGCCCAACCTAGATTGGTTCACGGTCACAGTTGACTTGGGTATATTTATTTATTTAAGTAGTGGAGGTTTTATTTATTTAGTATGAAGTTTATTTATTTATTCAAACAAAAGCACATTCAGCAGCACCATAAAAATCATACTACTTAATGTATTGGGGTGATAACCTTCATTAGTAAACCATATGAAGAGACCAGAAGAAGGAATATGTAGAACACTCCTTTCCTTAGTTGAGGCACGCAGAATCCAAAGATCGAATAGTGGAAAAAATTGTCTGTCGATCGTAAATGTAACTTACCCTATTTATTTTTTTAATTAAATTGATTTTATTGGCATAAATTTCGTATGCAGCCATTTGTAAATGATAATTGTAAAACATAATATTATACTCACACTACCTTAATTTAGGCATATAATCCAATGACTAATTATAGATATTAAACGCTCAAATTACTATGTAACAAATAAATGAAAACTGCATATAATTAAAGGGGTTTTCCAATTTGTCCGCGATGCTGCTGAACATTTCTGATCGCTGAAGTTATTTAAAAATTGGTAACTACCCTACTTAAAAATTGGTAACTACCCTACTTAAAAATTGGTAACTACCCTACTTAAAAATTGGTACGAGTAACTATGAAATTCTGCCTGCGGTCTCGAAAATGAACATGAGGAAAAATCGTCAGTTTAAATAAAGCGTGGTGGAACATCAGGCCAATTTCCATACTGGGGATCAGCTGATTCAAACAAGTGATTATTTTGTGATATCAAGAGGAGGATCCGGCTTTAGGAACTATCATCATTCTAGGATGATCATCACACAATATTCCTCAAAAGTAGACTAGTGTTTGATTTTTCCAAATTAGTTCAACCGTTGGATCTTGGACTGCGTTTTTAAAAAAGCTGCAACATGATGAGTAGTCGTCGATTGGAAGTGGGCGGAAACGCATCCAGTAATTTCGTGCTCAATTAGATACCGTGACGTCACCAGCCTGCAGCTACCACCAGTGGAGCAAGACCTAAAGTACGTCACGAGGAATCTTTTCACCCAATGTCTAGCTGATATTTAACTCACGGATTTCTAACTAAAGGGAACAATTAATTTTTTTTAAATCCACAGTCATGCAGTATGGCTATAAGAGCGAATCTTTGAGGAAATAATTGGTTTTATGTAAAATGTCTCTATATTACTCGTTTATAACAACTTTTGTCTCCTTTATTTGCCGAGTAACACTTCAGCTTATAGATTTTTCAACGCTGAACACGATGGTGAAGTCAGAATTGCGATATCTTATTATGTTATCAGGTTGGAGCAGATGAACCATGAAGAACATCCCAAGTATCAACCACGTTTCTTCATCGTCGAAGTGCTCCAGTTTGAGAACGGTAAATTTTAATCGCAAGATATCGTATTCAGCGTTTAAAAAGAAAAAAAACCTTTAAAATGAGGTGTCACTTGTCAGACTCTTTCATTTTTGGGAATTTGTGAGTGATCCCCAAATAATACATAAACATGATTTTGTGTTTTTGGCAGTGAATTCAGGATGGTCTGAAACGGATTCTGGTATAAAAACATTTTGGAAATTCAAGTTTTAAGCATTTTGGACTGAGAACAGTAGGTTCCTTTTGTTCGAAAAGTCGCTAAAAAATTTGAAAAATGAAACTTTGTACTTTGTTCCTATTTTAAGACCTACTGAATTCCTGTATACCTAATATCGCAGGGTTAGTTGGTCATTAATGAATGTGTAAGTCTGCCACTTAACTACTGATGCTACTATTACCAAAAGATGTAATTGGGATACTCGAGTTATAACTAACATTTTTCATTAGAATGCTAAATTGCTATATCACGGTGATATATCAGCGCCCTCTTTCATCAATTCAATCCCCCCTGCCAACATTACGTACGGGTATTCTTTGGGAAAACCAACGAATTTCATTGGCAGAAATACAACGTCAGGAACTTCCCTATCTCATCGCCCTCACTTTGAGTCAAGTTATTCATATTTTCCCCCCTTGTTCATAACTTTGTCCCCTCCCGCGTGACCCAACCGCCTGCAAACCAAGTCGAAATGACTTTGCTCTCAAGCTTTTCAACAGCAAAGGAAAAAAACCCTATCTGACAGCTCTTGAGAAGCGAAAAGATCTCCCCAGCTCCCTTTGTGTTATCTGCATATTCAACAATTCAAAAGAAGGCATTTCGCTCATATTTGTTTTCCCTTATTTTTTATTTTTTTATTTTTTTATTTTTTCTTCCTTTGCGCAAAACCTGATTCATCTAACGCCTCTTATTTTCAACATGGAGAGACTGTGTATCCGAGAGATGTAATTAAAAGGCATACGGCAACCCGTGTAATTAAACAAAATCCAAGAGAGAGCATTTTCGGTGATGGAAAAAAAAGTAGGGAGAATCTCTTTAGTATGGGATATTTAAATTATAAGCAAATATTGTGGAAATGTTAGCTAAAAGGGGTGTGTTAGGGTTTTAAGGGGGTCGGTGGTTGGGGGTCTATGGGAAAAGAGGGGACTGGCGGGGGTTGAGAGGCCCGCTCGATAAAGAAACCTCTGTATCCGAGCCCAATTAGCCGCCATTTTTAATGCACCAGAAGAAAAGTTTGCAGAGGAAACGTGCGACTGCGCGGAACGCACCCGACTCCCCTTCATCGTCCTGCTCTCGATCTCTCCCTTAACCCTCCTTCACTCCCATACGTCCCTCCGACCCCTTGCGCTCAACCTTCCGTCCCCGATGCAGTATTTAGGGAGAGGGAACCTTCCGAGCGGAGGGGGTAGAAATAATCTAGCTTTAACTCTCCCTTTTTTAGTCTCTTTCTCTTTTTCCCCCCTTTTTTGTGCAAAACCCTCCCACAGCTCACTACCACGGGACCACCCTCAAAAAACTGAGGTGAGCAAAAAAATATAAAAAAATAAAATAAAACTGGGGATGAGCTGGGAGTGCAAAAAGAACGTCGGTCCTATAAGATGGAGTTTTTCATAAATAACGGCATATATAAACCATTAGACGTGTTTTGGCTTATTATCCCCAAAAGAGCATCGGCGGATTACACTTCCAATCCAAAATGAAGAGCAATATGAACAGTATTTCGACAGGCCTAACTAATTTCGGTGCATCTCGCCACACTGTAGGGTAATCACTCTATCTGACCTCACATCTATACTAAGCGTACCAGACCACGGACGTCGTAACGTAATAAAATTGATATTTTCGGCTTTGAAGAACCTAAGGAGATTACAGCCTTACGCACAAGTTTGTCTGGTTACATCATAGTCGAAGGTGTAACCGCAGACAAATTGGCAACATGAGTCTGAATGATGTACATACTTGGGAACAGCTGGTTCGAAACACACGAGAAACAAAATGTTTCGCGTCCACGGAAAGCAGGTAATTTAGAACACTTCTTATAAATTGTCACGACGTAAGTAGGTGCGAGTACGAACCCCAGAATTATACTATGACAAATTGATTTTAAATACTATTTATAATCATTAAATGTTTCATTCATGATATGTACGAGTATAGGTCATTTTAGATGGTCATTTATGTATAGACCATCTTCATTTGGAGACGACCACCTGCTGACCTGTCCGAACAATATTTTAGCGCGTCACTCCAGCTGTTTCGTATATTTATGCAACGCAAGGATATGATATTCAGAGCAGTGATCTATACAGAAGGGCGATATTTTGTTCTGTCGTGCACGAAAAAACATCACCAACATGAGCGTGAGTCAAACGGTGGAACTTGAGGTCTATTTTCATACTGCTGAAATGCTGGTTCTAACTTAACATGGTTACCGGAAGTCTGTATGACAAAGTCCAGGCTTACTTGCCTCGGTTGGCTCTGGAAATCTGCAAGACAAAGTGCAGGCTTACTTGCCTTGGCTGGCTCTGGAAATCTGTAAGACAAAGTGGAAGCTTCATTGCCTTGGCTGGCTCTGGAAATCCGTAAGACAAAGTGAACGAACGGCTGGTCGTACAAACCTCCGGATGGTCTTAATTTTTTTCAAAAATTAAACATTTTTCAAATGGGAACTAAAAACTATACCGTTTATCTTGAACTTTTCGGTATACTATCAATGTTTCAAAATCTAAAACTGGTTTTGAACCCCTTTTTGGGCGATTCCAAAGGTACCAAAGGTATATTATCGAAGAAAATAAACCAAAATTAATTCCGGCGTAAACAGTACCTATTGGGGTTGACAAGCAATCAGGAACTCTAACGGTTTGTTGGAAAGTTCATGACGCGCGGCATTTCGCTCACCATTTCCGTATTTTCACTTA
The DNA here is from genome assembly GCA_963920205.1 of Stenodema calcarata. Classification (NCBI taxonomy): domain Eukaryota; kingdom Metazoa; phylum Arthropoda; class Insecta; order Hemiptera; family Miridae; genus Stenodema; species Stenodema calcarata. The sequence continues at coordinate 39,053,431 of OY986048.1, read as the reverse complement.
TTGGGAGCATCGCTTGAAGTGTTATTGCGGTATGGCGCATAGAGATGCAGACATTTGATTTCGTATTTTAAACGCAACATCAACGAAATGCAACCCACATTGTAGTAACTCCGACAGTGCAAATAGAATTTACAGAGTTAATTGCTGTTTGGTATGGCAGGTAATTTCTCGGTAGCTTCTGTGTTCGAATCATCGGAACGCAGGCATCAGATTAGGGCCCCAGTGAATATCGAAGAACCGAACTTTGATTCCGGCGCTCGGATCCTATTCCCAGAATGGAAGTTTCCACGTGAAATAGCTTTCAAGGTCCATCACTGCAGGATTAACTTACACAAATAGGCAACAAACTTGTTTTCCAGAACATTTTTTACCTATTTTTCTAAACTTACTTGGAATAAATCGATGAAATCACATGAGCTAGGTACTATTAGTAGAAAAAAAAAAAAAAAAAAATGAAAACTTGAAACTTGTTACTTATGCAGCGGAATAATAAAAACAATTAAGTCAAAAAATATATGCAACCGAGAGTCCATCTCAATATAATAGTTTATAAATAACAGTCTCCAGTCATGCCATTCAGTTCAACAATTGCCCGTAAAATATGAAAATGTATTGCTGCCGTTGTTGCACATCTTGGAGGAAATGTTTAATCCACCAAACTATACATGCACCCAATTTCAGGTCTGGGGGAGTAACAATAATCCCCACTGCACTGAATGTTTAGATATAAAATTAATCAATTTTGTAAGTTCATTTTGGAACTTGATTTACAACAGGTACAGTCTGCTATAACCCAAAAGAGTGACAATCACAGTTCACAAACACATCGAAAACACTCGTATATTTTCGCTCATCACAATTCTATCAATGATACAAAAAAACAGTATATCACTAACAAACAATGTTAGAACAAATACGAATCATCAGGTGATCAGGGATGATGCTTATTCATTGGTAAGTAGCACTTATAATTTGAAGTCACCACACAGTCACTCATTTTGACTCAAGTATGCCACAATCCCCCAGCCTTGCTCCCTGAACTTCATACGAGTCATCGATGAGTGAGGTCTGGCGTTGTCTTGGTGGAAAATGACGCCTCTCCAATTGACCAGTTCTGGCCTCTTCTGGTCGATCGCCGCTTTCAATCGGTCCAATTGCTGGCAGTAGAGATCCGAATTGAGGGTTTGGCCATTCGGGAGCAGCTCATAATGAATGACCCCTCCCAGTCCCACCAAACACACAGCACGACCTTCCAGGCCGTCAATCCTGGTTTCGCTACCGTTTGAGGCTCTTCACCAGCCTTCGACTATGATCGTTGTCTTCTAACTAGTTTACATCTGTGAGTTTATATTTTTCTGTTGGAAGATTTTATCTGTCACAGAACTAACCAAGAATTGCGTTTTGTTTTTATTATGAATCGATATCATAATCCAGACGGTATCGTTCGATTCCTTGGTGAATTGGAGAGGGAAGAAAACAAGAGGAACGAATAGCCTCAAAGAAATTTTACTGTACGTTGAAAATCTTGACCAGTACAATTCTAGTCACTACTGAAAAAAAAACTGAATATTACAGACAAGCTGTTTTGAGCTCTATGAATAGGCAAGTATTTGTAATGACTCGTATTTGTATTGAAGTTAATAGAGAATAATAATTTAGGGTTTGCCGCACGGCGAGGGCAAGTCTGACTTGAATAAGTGCGAGCGGATGAAGGTTAATTTTTGAAAATAATGAAACAATACAGAACCCTCTGCAGATTTCTATGAATATGGCAAAAATCACCTGTTTCCCCTTTAATTTTGAGACCAACGAGCAAACCCGCCGCCGAGTACCTTACTACGGACTACACGCGGAATATATTGCGAAAGTAATGAGAATGCCCCCCACCAAATAGAGGTTGAAACAATCAGGCTGCAAGCTTTTTGAAGTCAGACTTGGGCTGATCTACTGAAAAGATACCTATTAAGTGCTGTTAATCTAGGGGAAGCCTCTGTTGCGGACTGGGAATCACTACCTACGGAAAGGTCAAGAGAAGCAGAACACTATCAGACGTACGGGGCATTTAGATGGGAGGGAATTGGCTATCTAAAAATAGATTACCAATGCATGTATAAGGTATTAGTCAAGATACGCTGCGATCAAATGGGATGCGTCAAATATCAGACCCTGGAATGCGACAATGCAGAGTGCCATTTGTCTCATGTGCAACATGCAGAAATAGGAGAGCAGTTTTCATGTGCTTGTGCAATAATATCGGAGTTCAGAATAAGATTTTTTGATGAAATTACGCTTGAACCAGATGAAGCTATCGAACTATTGAACTATTGAACTATTCGCCCATGACGCATTAAAATAATATTTTTGTTTATTACTTTTGTTTAATACGAGTAGCTAACATGATTAGTTTTTTATTAGACGGGAAAAGTTACGTTTCGATTTAATGCTCGTGTAAAAATAATAAATAAATAAATAAAAAAACAATTTCTTATTTAGGGTTATTTCAGCGAAATTGAAATTTTCAACAAGGAAACGTCTATAATATATATAATAATATAGACGTTTCCTTGTTGAAAATTTCAATTTCGCTGAAATAACCCTAAATAAGAAATTGTTTTTTTATTTATTTATTTATTATTTTTACACGAGCATTAAATCGAAACGTAACTTTTCCCGTCTAATAAAAACTAATCATGTTAGCTACTCGTATTAAACAAAAGTATTATTATCTAGTATAAGAAATTGCAAATGGATATTGTTTCCGTATTGCTGATTTATTTCGCCTTTCTAGTGTGCTTATGAGAGCTGCAGAAATGCCATGTTCTATAATGTTGTTCAAATGTTAATGTATTTATTCTATTCAATTCCTGCCGCCGAGTATTTCGAGATGAGTTGCGTTATATTCGGTGTTTTAAAATTTTCATTTATTTAGATGTTTTATGGAGCCGGTTTAATAAACACATGATCTTACACGTGTTTATCAAGGGAAAGTGGCAGATAGTAAAGTCGGAGCGAGATTTGAACAGAACTTCATTTCAGTCCTTAAAGTGATCAATTTCTACTCAAATTTCCATCATTTGATTACAATCGCCAAATAAAGCCAATGTCGACACTGATCATTTTGCCAAGTTGAAATTCAGGATTTCTCGATTTCAGGATTCCAGGAAATTCTCGGTTCTACCTTCGAGCCCTCATTGGGAATGATAGGTCGTAAAACGCTATGGATGGACCGAGCCCACATCCCAAGTTTCATAACACTCAGTTTATTTCGAAACGGCATTTGCATTCTACGTATTTTAAATGGGGGTGAAGGGCGGATTGGACAAATTATTTTTCTTGGTCGTTTTCCCACGTTTCTCCACTACCAGTTCCTCATTCGAAGGGCGAAAAGGCCAAAAAAACTCGTTCAATTATTTATTCGTGAACGGTCTCGGAAAACCAGCTACAATGTGGTAGGAAGAGCTCGTTACCTATCGCTTAACATCACCGACCTCCTACGATGGAGATGGTTGTAACATCGGAACGGGATGATATGAAAAAAGAGAAAAAAAGGTGGGAATCTACTTTTTTTCCCTCCCTTACGTTTTTTCCCCGTTGTTGTTAACTTGCCCACCTTGATCTATCAATGCACCGAGATGGGTGATGGGCTGGGGTGCCACCACCGTCCCCTTCAGCTCCCACGCCGAAGCCTTTGATTCCACACTGGTCCCTCTGATGCAATGAAAAACCAGTTTTAATCTTTACCAACGCTGACGGTGGCAATCCACGGGCTACTCTTTGTGCTTTGGTCCATTTTTTTTTTTTTTTTTTTTTTTTTTCAACATTGGCGGGTACTCGCGTGCATTGCATATTTCTTCCATATGTGTCCTTTTCTGCGGATCTCAATACCGCTGTAAAAGGTCCTGGAGTTGAGCTCGAAATTGGACGATTTCTGTGTCCTAGAAAGTAAATGCATCCATATTTATTCGACAGGGAAAGATAAAGGCTCGTATATCGCGTGTATCAACACGGAAATGATGAAAAATACCAGCGTTGCAAGTTCATCTCCAGGCCATAACACGGCGTCGAATTTGAGATCTGGTCTTCCTGATGTAGTGCAAGGCTTATGCAGCTCGTATAAGAATGCAGTACACAGTTTTGTGGAACCTTCACCGAGGACTGCCGCTCTGAAAGGTCCCGAATACCATGAAAAATTGGAACATTTCATTGGAATAATTGGAACATTACAAACACATCCCAATCAGTTCCTATTAGAGGACAAACGAGTGTACGAGTATAGCAGTATCTATTATTCATCGGAATGGGACATCGATTGGACTTAAGTCAGACAGAATGTGATGTTTTTGTCTAGTTCTGGTTGGATAACGCAACCGAAATGTTGGCCTTTTCACAGGAATGCAGTCGAGAATAATGAATTTTCAGAGTAATGCTTTTCACTACCTTTGAAGGCAACTCGGTGCTACTTCTGGACTCACTAATGAGCTCCTCTCTTTTCACAATGGAATGTAACAAACAGTGTCTTGGTTTGATTAGAAGTTGTATTTCTATGATGATAATGAATTTTTTTCACTTTTTTTTTCTCTATAATTCAATATCTATAGATAAGATAGATAAGATGTTGGGAGGCTTGCTATAAGTAAAGCACCTGGACCAAATTAGATCATTGTGCCCTCTCTGTATTTAGAGCTCCTCTGTGATCTCCAGTTGTTTTACCTACTTCCAAACGGGACGTCCTGGCACAGAAACCGGGACCTGGCTCGTCCTTCACAGTGGCATAGGACGTGTTCTGTCGTTTCCTCCTCTTCGAGGCAGAACCAGTACTCGCTTTCCTCGGCCACCCCGATCCTGCAGAGACGCTTGCGGAATCGGCAGTGTCCAGTCAGCAGGCTTCCGTTACCCTCAGCCTGGTGCGGCCGTTACCATGGCCTGTGGATCTATTCCATGCGGCTTGAGTTTCTGATAGCAACCACTCTTTTATGGCGCTTTTCCTGAGACTTTTGGATACTTCACAGTAGGTTTCGGATCCGATGATGGCGGTTTCCGACCCTTTTTTAGCTACTGTACCAGCCTCCTGGTTCCCCTTCAGCCCAGAATGCCCTGTCCGATATGCTGTCCAAGGCAATCATGCAGTCCATCACAATCCGCGATGTTCCTACCAGAGAGGCTAATGCCTTCTGTGCGGCTTGGCTATCAGAACAGATTGCCTCTTTCTTACCTCTAAGGTTTAGCTTTCTGATCTCTATAGTACAGTGTTCAATGACGATCGTCTCGGCCTGAAACACTGTGCCGTGTTGGCCCAGACTAATCGCCATCCCAGTGTTCTTAGATTGTGCATTTAATCTCTATAACATGGATCATAATGATTATTTATATCAACGAATTTACTGATAGTTACCTCCGAATACCGGGTGAAAAAAATTACAACAAGTACCGAATAGGGCCACTAGCGACCCCACTACTTTATTCCTTAACTGTTGTTATTAAATGCACTTGTTTTTAAATACACAATGATTAGGATGAAGCCAAGGACATACGAAGTATACTTCGTAATCCTAATCATTGTTTATTTAAAAACAAGTGCATTTAATAACAACAGTAACTATAGTTACTTGAGGCCAAACCTTATAATAATAATAATAATAATGACAACTTTTTAGTAGGTTGATAGTTTTGTTAATAAATGCAATTAATGAGTGCATTGAATAAAGGAAAGAAAGTTCGAAAATTTTTACATATTATAAAACTGAATATATGAAAAATCTACCCTACGGCCAGATCTGGCAAATAGAGTACACCAAGCGCAATAAAGTTTCCTGGGGGTGCACCGCTGAGTACTCTCCCCACCAATCTAACCTTCTACCAAACTAACACGCAAGTGATCATGTCAAGTTCAACGCCCGCCGATCAGTTAATATTCGACAGGTAGCCGGTAAAGTCCTAAAAACGCGACCTGTCGTATTTCGTACGCCAATGTGGCCACTATGTCACCCTTCGGAGTACCAGTCGGTTCTACAAGAGCTCAGCGAAGAAGATGATGCCTCAGACATTATTTTTGAGCAGGATAACGTGATCTTCCAATTCAGAAATTGATGGTGATTCCTCCAGAGGAAGTTGACAATTACGATCCCCTGGAGGCGGACGACGATGCTGAATCCGTTTTGTACTTTTATGGTCCCAAACCAAATTTTAAACACTGTTGCTCATGTTACTGACTCATACACATTTCATGACTGAGAGATTTTTTTGAATTTTCTTTTTTTCTTTAAAATAAACGGTTGTTCAAATTTATTGAAATTATTTTCCCCCGTAATAATTGTTATGAGAAAACTTCTGGGAATCTTCTAAAAACGTGAATAAAGTTGGAGAATGTTCGAATGGAGAAGGTTCGAAATTGAACAGTCGGGGTCGCAAAAAGTGGGTGGCGATCTTGCCTAAGTGTGATGCCCAGACCACCTGGCCGTGGAGGGTTAAAAAAAAAAATTTCGAAAAAAAAATGTTTTTTTTTTTTTTTTTCAATCAAGTACAATCACAATCTCAGCACAGGATGGTGTTGTTTGCATAAAAATGTCTTACAACTATGGCAATTGAAAAGCAGAAACTAATATAACTAAATAGTCGCAATACTGCTTCCCTGTAACCATTATGTTGCATTTCAGAAGTTTTTATTCATCACAAAACATGGTTGTGGTCCCGAGGTACCCCAGCCATGTTTTTTGATGAATGAAAATCGTAATAAATTTATTGTTATGTTATACAAATAGATAATCTCATCCAAGCATTCATGAGGAAATAATTTGTTTTTTTACTTCACTTAGAGAAAAACAAGGGCGCGGGGTCGTTAGGGACCCCACCTGGTATTTGGAGGGTTAAGAGTGATATGTACAAGAGCCGTTTCCTGTAATGTAGACATTGCTCATAATATGTTTTCTGCTGAGCTCATAATCGCTATAGATCTACAACTTATTGCCAAATAAATTTGCCGGCAATCTTCTTTAATCCTCCACAGACTAGTCGCGGGAGCCTTAAGATTCCGCCCCGTGTTGTCATTGTCTCGACGGATTTGAGCACCTCACTAATCCCATCGGCTTAGAGCGACCTTAAGACTCCGCCCGGTCTATCAGTGGCCAGGTGAACCCGAACCTTATGATTCCGCACCTCCGTGTTTGCCACATCCCTCATCGACGGGGTTGCGGAATAAAAACATCCCCCAATCAACTGATTAGTACCATATACTCGTAGATTAGTTGGACATATAGATCAAGAGGACGGGGTTGCGGAATAAAAACATCCCCCAATCAACTGATTAGTACCATATAGATTAGTTGGACATATAGATCAAGTGGACGGGGTTGCGGAATAAAAACATCCTCCAATCAACTGATTAGTACCATATACTCGTAGATTAGTTGGACATATAGATCAAGAGGACGGGGTTGCGGAATAAAAACATCCCCCAATCAACTGATTAGTACCATATAGATTAGTTGGACATATAGATCAAGTGGACGGGGTTGCGGAATAAAAACATCCTCCAATCAACTGATTAGTACCATATAGATTAGTTGGATATATCAATCAAGTGGACGAGGTTGCGGAATAAAAACATCCCCCAATCAACTGATTAGTACCATATAGATTAGTTGGACATATAGATCAAGTGGACGGGGTTGCGGAATAAAAACATCCTCCAATCAACTGATTAGTACCATACAGATTAGTTGGACATATAGACCAAGTGGACGAGGTTGCGGAATAAAAACATCCTCCAATCAACTGATTAGTACCATATAGATTAGTTGGAAATATAGATCAAGTGGACGAGGTTGCGGAATAAAGACATCCCCTAATCAACTGATTAGTACCATATAGATTAGTTGGACATATTCGACGAAATTAATGTTTGAACCCGTAACCTTTGTTGACAAATTTCGTTAATAAATTGCTAAATATCATTTCCATATTTTACTAACTGCGTTTTCCGTGCACAGGGGAGATGTTCTCGGGGAGGGGTGGAATCTTAAGGTTTCTAGAGATCGGCTCGGGGCAGAATCTTAAGGATACTCCAAACTGTCCGCAGGTAATCGGGGCGGAATCTTAAGCTTCCATTAAGCTGCTCTGACCCTTTGATCACCCCACTGGGCGGAATCTTAAGCCTCCCCTAGTCGCGAATCGATGACCAAAGATCAAACATACAAAATACAGGCGCAAATAAACAAAATTCAAATCTATCTCGGGGAATCGGTTACAGTCTGAATAGGAGACCTTTTGGTTACCACCCACTCATTCTCGGAATTTTAGCGCATTATGATGTTCACTTCAATCTCGCCTGGTAGTGGCGTGAGTTGCATGAAAAACACGGTTATCGCTACGGCTTTGGCTAACCCTAGGTCAAAGGAACGGGTTCAAAATGAAATCTTATACGTGAAATTCTCCTAAAAATCACCAAAATCGTATGTATTAGGTCGTGCCTAAAAACTGAATGCAACGTCATTGAACAAACAAATAATGAAGGGAGGGAAATCCAGAACTGGACGAGTTACCGAGGCCAGAGATGACATGCAATCGAGTAATTGGAGAGGGGGTAGGAACTGATGGAGGGAAAAAAAGATGAAAAAAATGGGAAAAAAAGGAAGATTTATTGTGAGTATTGAGTAATAACGGGTTAGGCGGTACTATGTATTAACGGGGAGGTTTCTTTTTTATTCTCTCGTACAGAACTCCCTCCTGAGTCGAATTCCGTTCGTCACGGGCTCTGCCATTGAGGGACGTTGATTGTCTACGACGGAGGGTCAACTCTGACTATTCTATTAGATTCAACTAGTTTCAAACCCGCGACCCTCTTCCCATTCAGGTGTGTGTTTGCGCACGCCCCTCAATCACACCCTATCAACTAATACTTTGGGTTATAATTCCTTTTATCCGAACCCCGTCATCTAGGTCTCTCCCTCCCGTTCCTCCGTTCTACCGGCTATTGTCGTGTGGTCTGACCTTGGAACCCGGAAAGGACGTCCAGCCAATATTAACTAACGGGGTGAGTGGATGGATGTTTCCATTCATGGCCGCGGCGGGATTCGATCAACGCAGTGGACTCAACCCGACCGACCACGAGTACATCCAAAAGACCGGAAATTGTCCTGAACATCGCAGAACGTTGGAATAAAGTAGAAGTTCCAGTCGGTTCCAGTCGGTTCCAGCTTTCCATATCAGGTATCCATATCTCGGCTCCTATTTAACCGATCAATTTTAAATTTGGTATGGATCTTCTTGGTGTGGATAATGAAAAGCTCTGGAAAATTTCAAGTCGCTAGGTCCAAAGGGAGCTATATAATTTCAAGAAACCTGTTTTTCGGCCAGGCCTCTCCACCTTCACCAATTGACTTGAGATTTTTCACAAAGCTTTGTTTCAACTGCGGGCAGTGTATTTTCTCGCAGCTTCGAAACATTTTGACACCTAAGCTTATGCGTCAGAGCACCGTCTCATGATAGGTATGCGCAAGATACGAGTATATCGACGCCAGATGCCGCATGCTAGACAAGTGCATAAAAAGTACCCTGCCCCACAAACCATCTTCAGCTGATTCATTCTAGGAACTCCTCGATCTACCAAGCAATAATAAAGTTCATTCGTGAATCAGGTATATGCTTTTAATTTATTATTATTTATCTCTAATTTGATATAATGCAATTTGAAGTGTAATATTTGTATTTGTCTTTATGAAAATAAAGGAATTCATGGCTATAGCATTAGCTGATGCCAAATGAATTTAAAAAAAAAAATTTTTCTTTGGGCGATTCCAATGGTTCATTATCGACGATAATAAACCTAAAGCTTATGCGAACTATGTACTTAGCACTGGCGCAGTCGATTTTGTTAAATGTGTACTAACTTGTGTAGTATTCATGTGCATAACTCCCAATTAAAATAAAAAAATAAATTAATTAATTGATAAACACTAGTTGTACGGCTTGAAGAATATTCGGGGGTTAAAAACATCCTCGACTACCCGAATTGAAGGGTTGAATGAAATGTTTAGACAGAAAATCGAAATTTGAACGAAAAATTGTGAAAGATTTCGAAAAAAACGAGGTTATGAAATTTTGAAATTTCGATCGGTTTTTGGAGTAATTTGATCTTTTGTTACTGTCGTTTTGAGAGGATCTCAACGGCAAACTGGCGTTTGGTACTTTGGACTACAAATAAGAATAAATAAATAAACGTAACGTATGTGTAGTTGTTAAGGTTCGTGATGAGACAGACATATCTATTGTGATTTGAACGTTTATTTGTGTTACCTACCTAAATATGAAAAAAAATTAAAAATATAAACGATAAAATTTTTTTTGAAGGAAACAAAAAAAAGATGTTATAAATTGTGGAAGTAAATAAATCAAATTTGGATCGTTTGTTTTTGTACATTCCGCACATTGACCTAGTTTTTTGTTTGTTGTTTTTCTTCGATACTGAACCATTGGAATCGACCAAAGAAAATGAAAAATCCAGTCATGAAGCATGGGTATAAGAGCGAATTTTTGAAGAACATCTCAAGTATCGACCACGTTTCTTCATCTTCAAAGTGCTTCAGTTTGAGAACGGAATGGGATATCGAAATTTTGATTTCATCATTGGGTTCAGCGTAACATTTTCTTCACTCTTTCAATTAACTCAATTCAATTTATTTAATATTTAATAACGTTTCCGTCAATATTAGGTACACTCAATGATAATACGAGTACATAAGGAGGTTTAGTAGCTTTTCACCATCGTGTTACTACCTTAATCGGTTCTGTTAGTTAGTAACATGCGTGGTCATCTCAAATAGTTATATTCGAAGTTGGGAAAAGGAATATTTGAAAATGTTATAATTTCAGAAAAGTCCTTGACCTCGATTAACCAATCAATATTCAGGTACCACTCTACGGGGTGGTTTTGGGGGGCTTTAGGGGGGAGGGGAAATTCCTCATAAATTCCCAAAATGGAACTTTATGACAAGTAACACCTCATTTTAAAGGTATTTTTATGCTGAACACGATGGTGAAATCAGAATTGCGATATCTCATTCCGTTCTCAAACTGGAGCACTTTGAATATAAGGAAACGTGGTTGAGACATGAAATGTTCTTCGAAAATTCGCTCTTATAGCCATGCTGCACGACTGTGGATTTTTATTTATTTATTTTTTTTTTCAATTTGTGTCACCATTCTACTAGTTGGCCTCCTGCCAGCCGTCTGACGTCATAGGCTCTTACGGCATAGGCTCTGACGTACTAGTTGGCCTCCTGCCAGCCGTCTGACGTCATAAGCGCGTACGTCATAGGCTCTGACGTACTAGTTGACCTCCTGTCAGCCGTCATACGCTCGTACGTCATAAGCTCTGACGTACTAGTTGGCCTCCTGCCAGCCGTCTGACGTCATAGGCTCTTACGGCATAGGCTTTGACGTACTAGTTGGCCTCCTGCCAGCCGTCTGACGTCATACGCTCGTACGTCATAGGCTCTGACGTAGTGGGCCGCCGGTCGCTTGTGTTCTGACGTGATCTGAGGGAAAAGGGTGAATCATGGTACAAACTTTTCCCGTTAGTGTCTGGACTCGGTCCTGTTCCTTTTGATTATGAGTCGAGAACTTAACCTCGGGACCAGAATTGATTGATTGATTAATTGATAAGATTTTATTGGCATAAAGGTGCATACATTGGTTTAAATTCAAGTGTCTTAAGGTACCTACATATATGAACAATATCGGCCTGCCGGCCTTAAATGTCTCGTAGTCTTAAATAGTATTGTATTTTGTGTCTTAGCGTAGGAGGGTGGGGAGAGTGAATTTTCGCAAGAGAAAAGGGGAACAATTTAAAACTCTTTGGGTGATGGTGGGGTCTTAAAAAACTAAAGCTTTTTTTTTATCAGTATTGTCTTCCTTCAAATTTATTTAGAACTATTTTTCATGTTTGAGCGGCTATGCAAGACTAGCTAGGTTATAATAATTATAATTGAATTATAATTGAATTATTCACTAAATGAAGACTTACCTACAACTTATCGTTCCTAGGTACGTTATTTTTGTCTTGATTAGGTGGGAACTTTCTTGATTTTAAAAGGAAAAGCAATCCATTAATATTATCATTCCACGACAAGACTGATGTAAACTTACAGAAAACTCGTGTGACTATTTTACTGTATCTAAATACTCAAGTTATCGGGATTTATCAAAACGATCAACAACACATCCCAACGCTTTACTATTTATTCGCCAACAGCTCATCAATAAGAACGAGAACAATAGACCGATCTTTACAAAACTTCAAGAAATTCTTGACAAGAATACTAAATAATCACGCGAGAAGTAGAGAACATTCACCATACATGTACTTCACAAACATTCATCAAACAATAAGATAAGATAACAAAAGTGTTACCAACCTAGCCAACCAACAGAGATGGAACATCAGAAACGCGACTAACGGAGAACAACTCAACTACGAGTTGCAAACATTACTCGTAGCAAACATTACTAGCGCTACAGTTCAAACGTAACATCCTCCCACCAAGTCAAATGGAATCCTAATGAAATTTGACTTAAATTCTAGGTATGGTTACAAAAACAAGTTTCAGTACAAACATAAATCTTACATCCTATAAGTAAAAATCAAGTAAGAACAATAGTACGTCAAATCAAGATCGGCCAGACTAATAAAATATCAACATAAAATGTACTTCATTCAAAGTGCCTATTTTTTCACAAATTTAACTTTTTTGGTTTATGGATTAAACGTCCTCGTCGGGTTACCAAGGGTTCGGGGTCAGTAGCAGAAAGATCGTTCATATCGTCGGCTTTAACAGGTGGTAGTTGGCCAGCATCAGTGACAAAATCTGGTGTAATTAGGAGGAGGTACATCAATTTCTTTTTCCTTTTCAATTTCCTTGGGATAGTGCTCTCATATAACCTCCAGCTGAAAAAACACTTCATGGAAAAGTCCAGGATAGCTCGTGCTGGCATTAACTCAATCTGGTCCGGTCTCTTTACTGCTGCTGATGTGCCTACTGAGGTTAAGTTTCGGGTCTTTGAGGCGGTGACTATGGCCACGGTGTGCTACGGTGCGCAGTATTGGGGGCACTCTGCCTTTGAGGAGATTGAGAAAGTGAAACGGTTCTTCCTCAAAAAGCTCTTCAGATTGCCGATGAACTCCCCGAATTATATCGTGTATAACGAAACAAAGCAGGCAACAGTCTTCTTGTCAACACTGAAGTTGAATGCTGACTACCTATTGAGGGTTCTCAAGCAGCCGGAGGGCCGTTTTACAAAGACTACTGCACTTGAGGTGATAAGGCGACGGGTTGGTTGGGCTGAGGAATGGCAGCGAATGATTGCATTGTGCGTGGAGGAGCCACCGGAGCACCCGTTTGACCACTCTGCTTTTGGAACGTTGGGTAAGCTGGTCCTGGAGGCCCAGAGGACTGGATTTAAGAGGAGCATCATAGAAAGAGCACATAATGCGCGATTCCATCTCCTATACTGCCACCTGGACCTTGACGTGGACTATATTAGAGTTTTGACCCAATACGAGACAATGGTGGTCATGAAGTGCCGAGGCGAGCTGTTGAGACTAAACTGCCAACCCTGGATCCCGAACAGGGTGCTCTCTGTGCTATGTGCAACCTGCGAGCGGATGAAACTCTACAGCACTTCCTCGCCGAGTGCCCGATTCTTGGCTTCATCCGTACCAAGTGTTTCGGCCGTGGGACGCTATCTAGGGAGGAGCTGGTGGATGTATTGAATGGTCCAGACTGGTCTAGTCTCCTCTCATATTTCCGTGAGGCCTGGCGATACAGGGATTTCCTTGTTTCCGAATTTAACTATAACGACTAAAAAAAAATTTCCTCCTTCTAAGATCCCTCCAGAGATATTTATATGTACATGTATTTATTCTTTACATTCCTATGTTATTTTTATTTTTTTTCTATTGTTATTTATACTGTGTTTAATGTATCTCTCGCTAAGATTTTTGTACGTATTGAAAGACGGGGCTCCGCTGATGGTCTTGCGACCAAAGTGCCTCATGTAAGATATTTACTGAAAAATTATTGTAATAAACATGTTCTTCATTCATTCATTCATTCAATTTCTTTGAATGTAGTGGTATCGCCGGGCTGGCCAGCAAGTGCTTCAACATGTGCATCCGAGAACGTGTCTTTTGGACAACAGAGGAAATATGAGAAGCCCAAGTTAGCTTGGAGTCCAGCCTCAATCCGAGATAGCGTGTATCATGTGATTCTGTTATAGGTGTGTCGTTTAGAGTTATGGTGCATGGCAGAACTTTGAACGAGCTGAGATTTGGAGGGATTAACCTTCACTCTCCATCTTGAACACCATTCATCCACAGACTGAGCTGCCTTGTTGAGTTGTCCAGTTTGAAGCAGGTTTTGAAGGATAAAGAATTCTCATATCTAACCCGCGAGTCAAATACAAGATTTAAGTTTGAAGGTCATTTTGCTTTACCCCTATACAAAAGCTAATATATAAAATAAAAGATAATATAAAAGATATAATATAAAATAAAATATAAAAAATATTACAAAATGTATAAAAGATAATACAAAATGTATAAAATCCCGATAATATAAAAGAGGATCTTTCTAGACCTCCTAACAAAACAAATATGATTTTAAAGAGTTGGTTTTCGGAAAACTTGTAGGTTCATTATCTAGGGACGCGGGAGCGTCCCGCCCGCCAAGAAAATAGAAGCCCTGAAACCGCGGCGACTGAGACACTGATTACGCGACGGAACAAGTTGGGTTTTTCACCCGCCCATAGCTCGACCCCCTGGGTGTCTCCAGAGTTGATTTTTGTACACCAAATCTCCAGGTGCACGTGAGGACGTAAAACCAAATTTCAACTATCGGGGCTATAGAACTTTTAAAATCGCTATTTTTCACGTTTTTTTGTCTTCTCCATTTTCTTCTTCTTCTTGATTGACAGGGCTACAGCCTTTCGTTCCTTTTTGCGGCTGAGGGGGTTTTTCGGCGGGCCAGTTGTTACAACGGAGTTGTTTTTGGGGGGTTTTAATTGACTCAATCTATATACAAATTATACCTAATATCGTTCTGTCTATAGAGGGAATTATGTTTATTTTCTTCAAGTTATTTAAAATGCTAAAGGTTTTTGAGAGCTCATGACTTAGCTCGTTTTCCCTATCACTGGCATAGCCCATTAGGGGAACTGATTTTTCTTGAATCTACTATTAAATCTAACAATTGTATTATTTGCGAAAGTAAAGTTCATTTCATTCAATCATTCCTTCTTTTAAAATATTTCTCCCATTATTTCAACAACAACAACAAATTTAGAAACAATAAACAGAAATCGGTGGCTAATATTGTTCACTATGACGAGTCTACAGCCAGGGTAACCAGACCAATCGACTTAAAATATTGCACAGACTTTCATAACATGACCCAGTGCCATTTGAAAGGTTCAACCCATTATGACAATCCAAGAAAATTTTACGGGCAAAAAACTGAAAAATTAGGCTAATTTAGGCCACTTTGACGGGTTCACAGCCAATCAACTTGAAATTTGGTTTGAAACTTCTTGGTGTGCATAATTGTAGGGTAATGAGGGGGGTCTAAAAGAGAGGGAGCCCCCACCAATGTCTTTAAAATGGAAATCCCCCCGCGATCTCGAAAATAAGAACATCATCTCAGAACCCAGAATTCAAATTCTCCCCTCGCTTTTTAAGGTAAGTACAGTAATTAATGATTATTTACTCACGTGTAGATTGGTGTTTTGTGCATATGTTAACAGGAGCTGAAGCGAGGACGCGAATTTTCACGATGCATACAACAGACGTACGCGTTATGTAAAGACGAATTTTATTGCACGTTATTACACAACGCGTAGGCCTATCGTTGCACGTTCATTTTTCCAAGCAAACATAAAAAAATCTAAATCTCAAGATGGTTATTGTCTGAAAAGAATAAATTTAATATTATATACTGAGGACAAAAAAACCTTCAAACCCTCTACATACTATGTATTGATTGACCACTAACCTCGTAAGCAATACATATTGTGCACAAATTACTGAATTCTGTAGTGGGGGGCTCTCGCCTCCACAGGCTTCTTAGTGTAACAAATTTCTGGCAAGCTCTTCAATTTAGACGCTCTCTTGTTATCAAATTGTTTACCTTTAAAAAGTAGTTAAAAGGTGCATTTAGGATGGCGTTTAGCATGTTCCGAAAATGGATCATCGCCAGTCCGCCACTCGCACTATCCTATTCCACAACGAAAACATAACACTGAAGTTTCAGAAGCGGTGAAAAAAGCCCTGAAAGTTTCAAGTCGCTAGGTTTAAAGGGAGCTGAGTTATATAACTTGAAAACCCCTTACTACGTTTTTCTTCTTATTCAGTTAGGCAAAGCTTTTCCACCTTCTCCGAATGACTTGATATTTTGCATAGACCTTGTTTATAACATGACCCAGACCGGTTTGAAATATTTGACCTTTTATCTCTGGACACATTTTTGGTGCTAATTTGAAGTTTTTATATCAATTTTATTGAGAGGTCTCTTCTGGAATGACATATACAAATCTATGAATATATACATATCATTTTTGGAGTCTTTCTGCAGTGAATTCAGGGTGGTCTGAAATGGATTTTGGTATACAAATTTTTCGGAAATTAAAGTTTTAAAAATTTTGGACCAAGAACAACAGCTTCCTTTTCATCGAAAATTCGCAAAATGTCCTCGTGTAATTAGAAGTTCAGAATTGATTATCGAACAATGTGTTCCGACTCCTCACCTGTCCGGTTTTCGATTAGATTTTTCCAAATTTCGAGTCTTGTAAAAAGTGGGTACATGTTCTATTAGTGTGCAGTCTAGGCTCTAAAGCCCTCCTGTCTGAAATCCTCCTTCAAATGTAATTTTTTGTGGATACGTTTTCAGTGGCTCTATGGATGATATGACTAATGTACCAAAGTCAAGAGAGCAAGTCTTCGAATGCCTGAATGTAATGCCGACGCGAAACTGGGAAAGGCGAGGATTAGTTGCTGTACGAGGATATTAGTGTACATGAACGGAACGTTCCCGCACTGCAGCAAATTTTTTACCCAACTCTTCTCAATACACTGATTTATGGACGGGTTAAACATCTCTCCTCCCGAATATGAAGCAGGCTGCTTACGTAGCGTGCTTACAGGCGATAAAAGCGAAATTCAAAAGCCTTGAAGCCACATTTAAGCCCCTTAAGTGCGTCACGGACTTTGAAAAGTCAATGCAGGATGCTGTCGTGGCAGTGTGGCCAGAGGTTCAAATAGTGGGATGTCGTTTCCATCTACGACAAGCGTGGTAAGAGAAATAGAAATCCATGAATAATAAATATAACTAAATATAAATACATAGTTTTTAAACCCTAATACTATGCGGTAGTAGTAACTTAGTAAATAAATACATAGTAGTTTAAACCCAAAATTCAATATCTTGGCCTACCGAATACAAATAAGATGAAATCGTGAGCATCCGTGGACCTGTCCTCTACACTCTGTTTGCCAGTGATATCCCACGTGCTGATGACGTACTGATCGCACATTTCGCTGATGACCAGACTATCCTGTCCAAAGCTGCTTTAGGGGAAGAAGCCTTCTCCAAGCTACAGACTTATACCAACCAGGTTTGTACTTGGTCCAACCAATGGCGGATAAGACTGAATAAAGAGATATCGGTCCTAATCTGTATCACCTTGAAACGCAACGCCTACATCCCAATCTTCCATCTTCAAGGACAGGTCCTTCATCCTAAAGTCTCTGTGAGATATCTTGGGATCATTTTAGACCCAAAATTGACTTGGATCCAGCATATCAGCGAGACAGTCGCCAGAGTACGCCGTAGACTTGGCCAGCTGCACCGTCTCCTCAGCTCACACCATCTGCCACTAGATCTAAAAAGATTATTGTACATCTCGCTTGTCCATCCTCTGTGGCTTTATGGCTGTGCAATATGGAGCTCGGCATCCGTGACACAAAACCAAAGGATACAGACTGTGCAGAACCGAGTCCTTCGGCTCATTACAAGTTGCCCTTGGTTTATTAGAAATCCAGTCATTTCTAACTGCCTGCACGATGATCTGGATCTCCCATGGGTTCTGGATCTCCCAGCTTCCCACTCGGATGTCAAATCATCCTAGCCCCTTGGTGAGAGGAATCCTTGAGGACTCCCGTCCAACACGATCATGGGGACACCTCAAAAGAAAGTGGCATTTGGACCTCTTATGAGCACACAGATAATACCAATGAAAAAAAATTGTAACTATCTAGTCAACCTTGTTAGTGGCCAAAAATGAAATATTATTTATATTGGTTTCAGCTATCGTAGGACAGTTTTGATTACTGCATGTCACATGTTATATTATTTATATTTATATTAAATCTAAGCTCACGTGATAGTGGTACTCCCCAAAAAGTAAATAAAAATAAATAAAAAATCCAGGCGAAGTAGGTGACAAGGACTTTTATACACCGCATCCGGATATATTCACATTTTTTGAAGACCTCAAATCAGTTCAAGCGGACGTGTGTCTGAAACTAAATTTTCTTCACGTCCTTCAAACACCGAGACCAGCAATTATCAAACAGCAGAGATGGGTGAACAAGTGGATGCATCGGTACAACTCTGGAGAAGTGACCCTGTTCAAATTCGTCAGAGTACTTTTTCCAACCTCCGTCCTCATTTTGAAGTTTCATCCACTAGTTGCTATTGTGACACCTATTTTTTCAATGAATAAAGTCTCTCTCTCTCTCTCTCTCTCTCTCTCTCTCTCTCTCTTGACGTGCTACCACAGCACAGATACAATCCCACGTTTTTAACCACACCTACACGTGAATGTGCTGCGTAGCCAGTCCACAGTCTGGAAAAGTGGGATGGGAAATGCGGGAGGATCCGCTAACACTTTTTGGAGTATTATGGAAAACACCCGGAAACCTAAGTATTTCAAAAGTGAGTCAAGGTTCGGGTAACGATGTACCAATGTGACTATCAGACGGGGAGTAGTTAATTTCTCTGTACGAGTTTGTTTGCAACAGCGTACAAATGGTCCGTGTTATGATATGGAAAATTAGCATGTTAGTCATATCTACTGCCATTTAAATGAAGGATATCTTTAGCTCGGGAGCGGCCCAGTTACAGTTCCACGCGCGTTTGCGATATCTCGCTCGCGTATTTCACGTTGCCTTGCAAAAAGGTCAACTTGGAAACGTTCGGGGACCTCATACGACCGCAGATGGAACATGAAATACGGGAAGGGGCTCAAGAACAAAACAGGAAACTATGGGAAGCCGGCGGGGGAAAGCAGTTTCATAACCGCGAGATAGAGGGCAGAGAGCAAGTGATGTAGAGGTAAGTGGAGGAGGTGCCTTTATATCGCCCTACTCTATTATTAACCCCCTTCCCTTAACACCCGGAGCTCTGGCGGGAGACATTCCTGATAATACTATTCCACTGATAAGAGCAATGATATTGTTCGTCGAGGACACATGACTCTCCCGTACGCTAATTCACCCCCCACTGCCTACTTCACCGTCCACTACCATACGCCATCAACCGCGGCCGGTCCTACCGCCGCCGTTGTCCACCTATTCACCACATATTCCTCCTCTCTGGACCCTTTTCTCTATCTAACCGAGTATAATTTCACTGTGGAACGTGCCGGAAAAAGAAATGGCCGTCCCACTCGTTTTACTTTTCCATTTTTTTTTTTTTTTTCAACTTGGGAAAGAGACGGAAAAAACGAGTTTTCCCTCGTGCAAAGGCTTTATGGCTGAGAGGAAATTTGAATTTATAATAAGGATTATGGTTGGAGCCGTTTCTTTGAAAAATTCAGGGAAATGTTCCTCTCGGTCGCCGCCCTCCTTTCACACTTGTACGTCTCTCTTGACGTAATCATTTCGTCTCTCTCGTACTTCCTACTCAACTCCGATCTCGCCAGTTCGTTTTTATTAGAGAAGCGCCCTCAGGTCCACCGGGGAGTGGAGTTGGGTCGAGTAAAGGACATTAATTTTCTCCCTCCATGAAGCCCCCCCGCCATCATCAGCCCCTCCACATCTCAAGATCAATAACTTTTCTTCTGTTCCATGCACAGCCCTTCCCTACGTTTCCCTCCCGGCACAGCTTTAATGTATTACAATGCACCCCAATGAGATTCACCACATTTTTACAATATTTTTGCTTCCTTACCAGCTAGCGACAGGAAGTTTTGTATTCGCTCATGAATTTAATAAAAATTGTGTTACCCAGAACCTAAATTTCCACCATGATTTTGCATTTAATAGCTTCCTGCGCAAAATTGAGATACAATTTTTCTCATGGACTATTGAAGCAACCGCAACACTGCAACATGACCTCACGTACAATGTTACGGTTATATCCATGAGAAAAAGAGCCAGGGCTAGTGTATGCAACCGTGGGGGCCATTTCGAACATACGTTATAAGTGTGTGCCTCGCGTCACCCTCGTCATTGTCTGAAGTGAAACTTTTATTTTTACCTGGTTTTGTTCTGAAAGATGTGACCTCAGCCTTACAACATTTTGCCCAGATATCCTTGAAATTATCAATTTGGATCATATCACTACAACGGCAAATACAACAAATTGCGAATCCGTTTTTGGTTTATTATCTTCGATAATGAACCATTGGAATTTAATTTTCTGGTAGATACCTACTCGTATTTTGGTGCCTACTGTTTTTCCGCGTTCAAACTTGAATTTCTCCAGGAAATCAAAAAGGAATCGCAAATTTGACCATACCATCA
Source organism: Stenodema calcarata (assembly GCA_963920205.1). NCBI lineage: Eukaryota > Metazoa > Arthropoda > Insecta > Hemiptera > Miridae > Stenodema > Stenodema calcarata. The sequence continues at coordinate 39,032,640 of OY986048.1, read as the reverse complement.
GAAAGCTGAATAAATTTGCATTTTTTCCTGAGATTTGATTTGTAGAATGAGTCTACTAGGGCGTACTAGGCTTAAGAACGAGTGCAATAGTTAATCCACCATCGCCAGAGTTCTGCGTCAGTTTTAGTACATTGACAAAATGTTTTACCCTACAGTACAGTATCCAATCCGTGCAAAATCTACAGATTACTACAAGCACCACCAAACCTAGGTTCACAGTGTCCATGTTTCTCCAGATGTGCTAATAAGATTGCAGAATGCATTCCTGCACCACGTCCTTTCAGCATGTGAACCTACCTCGAACCATATGGAAGCTTTGGGTGTACACGTCCCCAGAGGTGTTACTTCTGTAATCCACGGACAGATGGAGTCTGAAACTTTTAAGTTCTGGAATGCCTCATTTGGCCAGAAGACATATGAGAGTTGTTGGACTTTGGTCTGTTCTCTTCGTGCTCCTAACAATACTCCTTGATTCTCCATTCGGCCTTGCCAACTGGCACTCTGCTGCTCAGCGCCCACAAGGTGGTAATGGTATCCCCAGGTGGTAATGATATTGGTCCCTTCACACCTGACATTACTACTAGTGTACTGACTATTTGGTCAGATCCTTCACAAGCCCTTCTACCTGATAGTCCTTCAGTTTTTCATGGGTCTCCAACCAACCACCCACCAGCATTGTGTGCAAACAAAACAAATTGTGTGCTAACAAAAGTGCAATTCGTTTGCACTTTACTACGACGTAACTCGTACGTTGACCAACACTTGTGTGCCTTCATATTTTCATGAGAGCTCCTGATTCGTGATGTCAACATATAAAAGTTCCCACCAATCGAGTTTACATTTTTATTCTCACCAATCGAGTTTACATTTTTATTGTGTAGCTGTAATAGCTTGTAATGTTTTAGTTTGTTATCTAGCATTTAAATTGATTTCGAGGTTTGATTTACTATAATCCAAGTGTTTTTGTGCGTGATGGGTGCTCCATTTTATCTACTTTATTAGTTGCGTAATCGTGAAATGACTAATTTACCAATCACACTTTTGTTATTTTGGCGAAACAAATGTTCATAGTAGTCAAAACATATTGTTTTGGTGATGTAGTTAAAGAAAAAATTAGAATTAAAAAAATTCAAAAAATCCTATGAAATGGAATGGAAATAAATATCGAATAACAAAAGCATGTCAGTCGTTCATATTAGTGATACTATGTTATGCATACTTTCTAAATATCACTGTCTAGGGTACGTAACGTGAGATTCTAGATTACCATACCACTGATATGAAATTTCAGCTGCCTGGGAGCTGAGCAGAAAGTTTAGACGTTGATTTGGATAAATGTTCCAATTCAAGTCGACATTTTCACCTTCACATCTCGAAAACTTGCGAACTGTAATTCGATAGGAACGAACTTTCAACTTTCCACCCACTCCGGAGCCCGACGTGCCGTAGTTGATTATTCATTAGTAAAGTTTAAAATAAAATTCTTAGCGTTTGGTTTGAAAAGCAGCTTAGTAGCAACGGACGACCACTCACTCAATCTTCATTATCTAACCGCGTCCGTTTCATCGCTGATCTCGATATTTCGTGGGATCGGTAACAGGTCAGATGGTTGCTGCCTGTCTGGAGTTTCTTGATGCTCAACATGCTTTGAAGTATTCCATACTTAATTTATGTAAATCCTTGACGCGTCACATTCCGTAGAAACATTGAACAGTTTTTATGATTGAAAAATTCTTGAAAATACCCATCCCGGTCCACTTTAAGCGATATCAATCGTTATCTACTTCCAGCTATCGCTGGAGCTTGTCTCATTCAACCAGAATCATTTTGGAATTCGGGAAACCCGGAGTAAAATAAGTAAATACCCGTATGAAATAAGCATTTGCGGTTGCTCCAAAACTTGTAATTAGCCTAACACTAGCGGCTGCCAAGACAGAAGTAGTTGTCTTTACCCGAAAGAGCATACTCACCATCCTACCAATAAGAATTGAAGGTGCAGAGGTTTGGAGCAAGCCAGCCTGGAGATATTTGGGAGTCATGCTGGACACAAAGATCACTTTCTGGAGCCAGATCAGGCAAGCCGCAGATAGGGCTGCACAGAGGACCTCTGCTCTGAGTCGCCTAATGAGAAATACGTATTTCTCATTAGGGGACTCAGAGCAGAGGTCCTCTGTGCAGCCCTATCTGCGGCTTGCCTGATCTGGCTGTTATTGTTATGGCGCCTGATGAAGTCGGTGGTACATTCGATTTTGCTGTATGGGCAGATGATCTAAGCGATGCATACTAGAGGAAGCGCATGTTAGCTGTACAACGTAGGGGAGCATTGTGGATTGCATGCGCTAACAGGACAGTATCAGAACCAGCAATACTCGTCCTGGCTAGTGTGTTACCCATACAGCTGCTGACTGCAGAAAGGAAGCGGGTGTACGAGCGGAAAGACTAAGGATAGAGATCCCGCGTCTCCAGGGAGGAAAGAGAGCGTACAATGACAAGATGGCAGGAAACGTGGACGGGTGAGTTGAGAGCGAGATGGATTGCTCGGTTGGTTCCTGACATCCAGGTGTGGATGCACAGGAGACATGGAGAAGTGAACTATTTCCTGACTCAGTTCTTCTCCGGACATGGACTTTTCTACGCCTACTTGTACATAGTGGGACAGGTGGAAACCCCAACGTGCCGCAGCTGCCGGGATGTGGAGGATGATGCGCTCCACACGTTCTTTGGATGCGCGAAAAGGGCAGAGGAAAGGAGTGGGCAAAGAAATTCCTAAGATGATGCAGAGTGAGCAGCATTGGACCCTCACATCAGAATATTTGGAGAAGGTGCTGAGGGCAATGCGCGAACGGAATGCGCGGACCGACAAAGGCAAAGAGCTCCAACACGGGTAAGCTAGGTGAGGTTTTAGTGAGGTTTGAGTCCCACATAACCTGAGGGTGCAGTCCTCTCCAGGTACCTAACGAGATCCTATGCCACCTATGGATCTTAAAGATTTCCTCACCGGCCAACGAAAAAAAAACTTGTAATACACCATTTGTCGGAGGAACATAACGTTGATTTTCTACATAACCGCATATTATGGTGCAGTTTTGTGGTAAAGTTCTGATGGATCAATTAAGGTCCTTACAATGCAAGAGTCTGTCATTAGAATAGTTTTCAATTTTGGCTATAGAGGCAGTTGTAGAGATTTTTATGATAAAATGAACTGTTTGACTGTTTCCTCTGTCCACATCGTTGCATTCAATGACCAACCGCTTTGATTGCATTCAGTCCAATTCCAATATCCGTCAATATTATACCCGCCACAAAATGACTCATTTAAAAGTGAATGGTGTTCCGGTTTTCAATAAATTGTCTCATAGATGTAGACATTTACTTAATGTGGCGTTTGCAAGGCAGCTAAAAGCTATTTGACTTGTGGCAGATTTCACTATACTTACAGTCTTGTTTTTTTTTTTTTTTTTTTCAATTATATGTATTTTATACTTAATGTTTTGATTCAACAATGAAAACCCTTTTAACCTAGAAACCCACTCATTGGCTATAAAGCGACCTACCTCTGTACAACCCAAAAAAAATCTCAAAAGCTCACCCCTGGATTTCCAATTTCAAGAAGTTGAGAAGGTAGGAGCCCCAATTTCGTCACAGACTTCTCAAAAGCATTTACTCGATTGGCCGCTCGAGATTTTGAGAGTCGTTCGATAGAGTCGTGTGATGAGAGACGCTCTGTTCATTATTTCAATACCACCCGGATTTGATATAAACCAGATGTGTTGGGCGTAAATGATCCTGCTTTCTCTGCAATGACTTCATCATACTGTTTAATTCTATCTTTTACAGGAACAGGTGATGTAATTCATTTCGCAATACGTTTTAATTGTTTCCCCTTTTCCGACAGAGGTGTATTGACGGAATATCGGTGTTTATACAAGGTTAATTGGGTGAAATGTTTGAGTGTTCGTTTGAAATTAAGGACAAACTCGTTCCAATTAGGTAAATTTTAAATGAAACCCCTCCACCCATACCTATTATCTACCGTCTACGGTGCTGTTATTGTCCCCTGCTCCTACTGCCCCTGTACTGTTTGAATATGTCCCAACCATGATAACCTTTATCGTCTTACAACTACTGATCTCACATAATATACAGTAATAATAGGATATTAATATTATAACACTTCCACAGGTATACCTCAATACAGTGCAGAATCCTGAGTGGGTGTGAGAGAAGCACACATGTATTTGTTGATTATGGTAAATGTTTTTGGTTGTAAACACAATTTCTCATTATCAAAGGAGAAAAACTGTGGCTACAATATTTAAAACATTCTTGACAAAATCCGTTTCAGAGCATTTTGAATGCAACCTACAATACAAGTGTGTGACATTCTAGGCAGTAACAACCTGTAACTACAGCCTAAAATGTTTATATCAAGTTGTGTGTATCAAACAAACATCCTAAAAAGTATAAAAGTGTTTGAATCTACACGAAACAACCCAACGCTTGGGTATGGAGACTTGGCGTTTCAGCGCCTGACTAAAAATACGTGATGATATTGTAATGGTATCGTGTAGATTATGGTGCAAGTTGAATGTGAAAATGGAGCAAAATACGAATTAAAGCTGTTGATAATCTTCCGCCAGAAACCGACTGATCTAGCGGACGGTGCACAGAGGAATGAAATAGGGTTTGTTGCTAATCAATTTTTATAAGACGTTTTGCACTAATTTCAAATGTACTCTTATATAGCTTTTTCAAATTGAATTTGTCCTTTTAGAAAACGAATTCGTCCTTCTACAAAATTAATTAGTCCTTCTTCAAAATGAATTCTTCCTTTTACAAAATGAATTCGTCCTTCACAGAGAATGCCAAATCTTGAACAATTTTGCCGGTGTCCACGTCTGGTGCTAGTGGCTGTATTAGAACGGTGTTTTTGTATAATATTTTTGCCAGATGAATACTTTATGCCACACTTTGCAGCTGCATCTTCAATACTATAGGTATCCTTCCATATGAGTCACTCAATTCAACTTTTGGTAAGTATGAAAGAAACAAAAGTGAACAACTGAAGGACAAGAATGGTTTGGCTATCACGGAACCGAAGATAAGGAAGCTCCATTGAGAAGACATTTAGGTACTCAGAAGAGTCATTTGTGTTTGATGTGCGGGAGATGAGGATTGACATGCAGAAGACCGCATTCCTACCGCCACCGTTATTACCTTCAAGATTCGGTCCCTCTTTATGAAGGACGAATTCATTTTGTAAAAGGACTAATTCATTTTGAAGAAGGACTAATTTATTTTGTAGAAGGACTAATAATTATTCATTTTGTAAAAAGATGAATTCAATTTTAAAAAAGCTAGGTATATATGTATACAAGTATATTCTTATACCCACTTGTATATTGCTGCATTTATACACTCAAAACGTTTCCCGTCCAACGGGAAAGTAGTGGGAATTTAAATTCTGCAGGAAGTGAGGCCATTGCCAGCTCTCCAGGGATGGTTTAAAGGATCTCTACATAGCTGGAGTAGTGCAAGAGACGTCAGATATAATTAAATTATATCTGGAAATTTCGTATTAATAAATTGACAAAATCATTTCTTCAACAATTAGCACATTTTGGAGTCACTGGTTTCTCAACCACATTAATAAAATCCGATTTTGTTTTAAATCGTACATCGCACTTGTGGACAACTTGCTCCAAAGAATGATGATAAAGTAAACATCAGATGCGTTTAGTGATTTATACGAGGTAGATTATGTATGAAAAATCGAGTGTTTTGGCAGTACCAATGTCATTTAATCATTTAATTTAATCTGTTTTTCCAGATTTTCCAGTTTTTCCAGATTTTCATATCTATATGAACGTTGAGAACATTGAAGTGCTCAATATCAAATTATATCTAACGCCTGTTGCCCAACTCCTGCCCTTCTCCAGCTATTTACAGCTCTGTTCTATATAGAGATCATCTAAGTCATTCCTGGAGGGCTGGCAACGCAGAGTCATGCATTGTGCTCAATCATGCAGAATTTAATTTCCTACAACTTTCCTACAAATTTCCTACAAATTTTGTTCAAATGCACAAATATTTATCGAAAAGGAGGACGATGTTTCATAGCAGAATTTAGCAATATTTTTAAATCGCTGTTTTTGTACAAATTACATTTAAAAACGCGTACTTTAAATAAAATAAAAACATTAAAATGGTACCAAAACACGTATTTGTGTTGAGGTCGTAGAACAACTAAAAATCATGAAATATGTGAAAGGTAAAAAATATCAACCCCATACTCTGACTATACAATATGACATACCCTTGAAATAGTGCAAAATTGAAAGGAGTACCTACATGTACGTTGAAGCGTAATGTAGTATTTTCGTTTGGTTTACTGGCTTTTCATACATTCTAAGGTGTATAGAACGAGTTCACCTGGTGTACTGTGTCATTGAAGAATACACACATTTTCGACATACGATTGCCCACGTAAGAAATACTTGCTTGATACCGTCGCCTGTAGTTTTTTCAACTCGTATCATCGGCTCAGTGTACACTCTACCTCAAATTGAGTCAAATGTTGGAGACCAACTGAACCGGCACATTTATCGCCAGGCAACACCGCACAGATCAAGTTGGGTGTAAAAACGGAATAACATCCGGTCGGATCGTTTTTCCCAACCCGTGACGGCATATTATCGTTTCACGGATAAACGGGCGGGAAAACCACCTGATTATTGTTAATTACAATATCAAGAGTGGTCTATCAGCGGAATGTGAATTGCGTTTTTGAGATATTGCGTCAAGGCTCCTCCGTGTGTACGTAATACTTTGATCAAATACTTTCGACTGAATAAATATGGCGCATGGAAACTTTGATTGGAGTGCCAATTAGGATGATGACCTAATGGAACGGAAGATAAATTTATATACGGTGAATATCGTGTGTAACGTACACCGAACGATGAGAGTCTCTTGTAATTTCGAATAGTAATTGGATATAACTAGCAATTTAAACCAGTCTTCATGTCTAGTCTTCAGAACCACTCAATACCATATTAAGACTACAGGGGAAAACCGGGGTTACTCACTCTTTTCCAAATTTTCAGGACTGCCAATAATTGAAATAACAGCCAATAATAAAGAAATTTCCGAGGAATAATTATTATTCCTCGTACATTTCTGTTATTCTTCACTTGAGCCAATTTGAAAGTAATTAAAAAATAATAATAAATTCAATGTACTCTGTAGAATGAAATGCAATAATCAATTTTTTTCCAAGTTTGAAATAAAGTCGTAATATGGCATTGAACATCCAATGGTTCAGCTAAGCGAGTGGGAAAAAACAGGTATCTATGAGCTATGCAGGTCTGAACCAAGGTATCTTATATCCTATTGCTGAAATGAACCGTGATTTAAAACGTCGATTTATTATCACAATAGGTTCTAAAATGTTGAAATATTGAACCAAAATATCGAAAATTTGAAAATTAAATGATTTTTTTTTTTTTTTTTTTTTTTTTTTTTTTTTAATATCTGCCTTTTTCTCAGATTGGCGAAATAAGCTTGAGCTGAAAGCGCAATAGCACAGAAAGCACAATAGCCTACACAAGGCATGATTCCTGTTTTGGCCTCCGCATGCATCGCTGAAGACATGAAGTTCTTTCATTTCATTTGGAACATGAATTTCAATGAAACTCAAAACCTTCGCCTTCAGAGTAGGTATGTCTAAAAGTAGGCGCTGTTGAGAGAAACATGTGACATATTCCGGAATATGTCCTTTGTTCAACTCAATCAAATCTTTCCTGTTGTTGCACTAGGTTTAGAGTTTACGATCATGTTCCTTGTCACGCCCAACAGATAGTGGCTAGACTAAAGCACAAAATGGCTATCTCAACCCTTTTTGTCATTTTTATGGAATGTGTACCTTTTTCAACTGACCAATTGAACTTCAAATAATTATTTAAATTATTTCTGAATCTGACAATTCTGCATTTAATTGCTAAAATTCAGCTCAGCCCTATTCCATATTGATGGATATTTGAATGAAACAGTAAAATACCCAGGTGGTTTTGTATTAAATACAAAACCACCTGAGTATTTTACTGTTTTATTCAGATATCCATCAATATGAAATAAATATAAATTTAAATTTATTTTATTTATTTAAATTTATTTTTATGATATAAACATAAATTTCATAGTCTCCATTTTCGACATTGCTTATTTCTCCCCGAGTTTCAATATCGAGTGTCTTGTTCCATACACCTTTCGTGTCCAAGGAAAAGGGGGATTTTGGATATCTTTCGGTAGGTACAACTGATAACCCAAGAATTACACACCTCGACTTGAAATGTATTCGGAGCTAGTAACCCTCTGTATCGAATGGGTTAAGCTGCTCATATAGTCGGAATAACTTCGCTGTGATCGCAATAACTGTTTCTTTAAAAATCCAATTAATAATTTATTCTACTATGTATACTAAGCATACGCCCTTTCCCGATAAATTAATGAATAATTATTAGAAACGATGGTATTTCCAACGTCATAACGGAACTCATTATGTGTAAAAACGCTGCTTATTTGTCAAACAACGGTTTATTATTTTATTTCATGTTCGTGTGAATCCCATAACTACACGAAACAAACGGAGCGATGCACTACAATATTGTTCGAATATGTGACCAAGGGTCGGTTACTGGCTCAGTAGTGGTCTATAATTTATTTATATAAATGATGCATGAAACATTTACATAGATAATACTGTGTTAGTTAATTCCAAATGATAGTTTTTATGGTGGAAGCGCTGAGTTTGTGGAACTCCATTATCATGTGAGTAGGTTGAAAAAGGACTTCGGTTCCACAATCTTTGTGCTTTAAATCACAATATATATTTCAGGCACTTTATGCCCATCATCAGGTGTTATTATTATAGTTCTTAAAACAGTTGAAACACCCTAAACAACTGTGTTTCAACTGTTTTAATCTTAAATATTTCTTGAAATATAATAATAACACCTGATGATGGGCATAAAGTGCCTGAAATATATATTGTGATTTAAAGTACAAAGATTGTGGAACTGAAGTCCTTTTTCAACCTACTCACATGATTCCAAATGAATAGATTAGTTGGGAATTCATTTGTATTAGTATTCTGGTGTTTTTCTATTAGCATCCTTTAATTTTGGGGCTTTTCCTTGTACCTATCGTGGAATATTCGGAATTACGTTCTTTCCGTGAATACGAAAAGGAAGAAACTCGATGCCACGAAACCATCTGAATCAGTGTTTTTCTTTGAACATCGTAGTTTTTCTTCCGATGTTTACCACAAACCAATGTTTTTTTTTTTCCTTTTTCCCAAAGTACCTACGATTAAAATCCTATTTTACGTTTCAGTACCTACGTAGTTGCATTATTTCTGTGCCTTATTTGGAACTTTAGTTAGGTACCTACTAAATTTTTCTTATTTCACGCCGCCCTTTTGCCTTTTATTATTCTACTTTCTTAGAAATCGCCTCTCAGAAGATATGGCTGCAAAACTGCTATTTTTGAATTTGGCCAGCAATAAATATTAGAAATAAAGTAAATTATTTGTTAAGTTTTGCTCATTCAATTTTTGAACGTAAATTTGTAGGTACATTTCCCATGTTTAGTTTCATAAAATAAGCACGAACATTATCCCAAAAAATTGACAGTTAAGTTATTAGGTAGACCACAGTAAGTGAGGTATTGTCGGGAAAAACATCGATGTTTGCAGTAACAAAAACATCGATCTTTTCCCACGGATACCCATCCCTACAAAACGAATGGCTGGTAGTAAAACGCACCGGAGACTTTTCTGCATTTTCTGAGAACTCTAATCAATTTTGTATAGAAAACTAAGCCGTTCCATTTGAAATTTGCAAAATAGGGGGTTTTCAATGTTTAAAAATTCATTTTGGACCTCTTTCTATTGACCTAGAGTTATGAAAAGTTTCAAAGCTCATCTTAGGATTTACTCAATAGAAGATATATTCCGGATTTAATAAATCAAAATTAATCACGAAGCGAACATATTTTATTCATCACAGTCGAGAAAGGTAAGACAGAGTGCATTGCAACAATACATAGGTATATCAGACTCAGAAATAATATTGACATAATTGGTATACTACAAACTATGGGTTACATATTTATGTTTATGAAATTTATAAGCTGGACACATCTAACGTGAATATTATACGTGTGTATTATGACTCGTAAGTTCTTTCTTTGTGTTTTCCTGTTTAGTGTGTATGCTGGGTGCATTTATACAAATATATACTAGAACATGTGATATAGATAGATAGATATGACGACATAGACGATAGATTGACGATATCTGGAGAGTATTCTCCGCGTTTCACACCTATTTCAATCAGAAGCTCAAGGCCGACTGTCATTGTTATGGTGAGTGATGGTGAGTTGTGGAGGAGAGCAGTGGAGGGAGACGCCTCCTGCCATTCAAATCATCGCGATTCAGATCAATTTGTGCCCTCTCGTCGTACGGTAACCCTTTTATTCAAAAGGTTAACTGTGACTGCGGCCGGAAAGAGGTTCCGACATCAGCGAGACCTGATGAGCGAATCATCAAAGGAACTCAACCAGCGAATTAGCGCGAGTCTGCCGACCAATAGCAATCGTATACGAGAAGGTTTGAAAAGCGATATTAACCGGAGAAAAAGGTCGAAAAACTGTTGAAAACGATATTAAACTCGTATTTTAGCGAATTTTCGAAGAAAAGGAAGCTAATGTTCGCGGTCCAAAATTTTTAAAACTCGAATTTCCAAAAAGTTGTTATACAAAAATCCGTTTCAGACCATCCTGAATCCACCGAAAAAAGAAAGAAATGAGGACGTGAGTTAACTCCTTGCACCCCCTTCCCTACCATGATTGACGCCCCCACCTTGGTTTTTTGTATTTGAAACTTAATTTCTCCAAGAAAAAATTTCGTAATCCTGAAATTGAGTATACCGTTGGAAAGCTCATAAAATGAGGAAGTTTTTATGAGATTTGACAGCTTCTGGGCCTATTTTTGGAACATCGGCTCTGTTTCGAATTTTATCTGAAAATCTCAAATTTTTAAATTTTTCTGTTTCACTGCGATTATGAACAGAGTTATCGGAATTTTATAGGGTAGAAATTATGGTTATCTTATAGGAAATTTAATGCTGAATCCGAAAATGTATAATAAAATTAAAATGGTCGCTCCAATGTTCCAGAAAACCTGATTTCATGACGTGAGGTCGGAGTTGACCGTGAAAACACTAAAAAAATCATAACTATCCAATGGATTGAGATAGGACCCCCACTCTGGCGGCATTCTACTCCATTTTTGACGTAGTTTTACCAAAAAAAACAAAGATTTCACACTTATGTTTAGTTTAGTTTGTGGGTGAGAATTGACTAACACTAGTCGTTGTTATTATTTGTTTACTTGCAGTTGGTCAATCCTCACCCGCAATCTACTCTGCTCCTAGTCAAAGAATCCTCCAATATTTATATGTTTATCTATGTGTCATTCCAGACCACAACTCTCGATAGAATTGAGATAAAAAGTTCAAATTTGCACGAAAAATCGGTCTTGGCAATCGAATGGCTAATTTCGTAGATGGGCGAAATCGGGTCATTCTAAGGGGGGGGGGGGGGGAATTCCTCATAAATTCCCAAAATGAAACATTCTGACAAGTGACACCTCATTTAAAGTTTTTTTTTTTTTCATGCTGAACATGATGGTGACATCAGAATTGCGATAACTCTTTCCGTTCTCAAACTGGAGAACTTTGAAGATGAAGAAACGTGGTTGATACTAGAGATGTTCTTCATGGACATCATCATGTTCTGTAATGGAGACATTTTACATAAAACCAAGTATTTCTTCGAAAACTCGCTCTTATAGCTGTGGATTGTTTTTTATTTTAGCGAATTAAATAGTTTTCTAAATTTTGACAAAAACTGTTTTTTTTTCTATAATACAGGAAAAAAATATTATTATCTCAGATAGAAAGATAATATTATTATCTTAATTCTGCTCATTAACTAGCGATTGTGATAATTTCAGGTTTCTGGCTCCAATAAAACGAGAAATATTGAGTTTTAAGCGCTTTTCGACGGTCCTGGACCACTGTGCGACTAACTAGGTCAATCAAAAAGAAAAGATTACAACCAAAAATCGACATGCAAGAGACCTAACCATAAGGCGTTTTGGTTACCGAGGAACGTTTATATTTTTATTCAGCAATAAGCCTTTCGCATGAATAACGCATTTGATTTTTTGTACTGAACTCATGAGGAATACTTTCACTTCACTAAAAAAACTAATGAAAGACGACGACCGACAGCAACTGATACAGAGGCCAGATTTGATGAGACATTTGAAAAGAGACTGGTGTTACAACCAGGGTTGCCAACCGTACCGTATTTTACGGGACAGTCCTTTATTTTGTCCATTCGTCCCATGTCCCGTCGAAACCTTTCCCGGGACGCTATTTGTCCCGTATTCCAGGGTAGGATAGGTAAGTACCTGCCTAATTACTGCAGAATAGGTGTTAAGTTAACACTGTTAACTATCTACGAGAGACTCCAGATGTGAGGATTTTCATCAACCACACCAACAACAACTGTTATCTTCTTAGCTTCATCTTGTTTCCTTTTCCTAGTTATCACTTGTTTACTTTTTGGCTATGAGCTTACATTTTTGTCTGGGAGGTAGTTTATTTATGTGATATTTTGTATATTATGCCGAGAGACAATGAGTTCCTGTCTACGTATTTTGTTCATATGGCATTTTCTCGGTAATTTACTTGTAGGTAGGTCCTTTCCTTACCTAAAATGTTTCCTTTCCTTTAAAAATATACTTAGGTACCTGAAAAATAAAACGTTGAAACAACGTTTCCGTCTATTGGTTTATTATCTTCGATAATGAACCATTGGAATCGCCCAAAGAAAAAATTTTTTTAACCCCCCCTCAAAATTTGTTGGTTTACGTTTCAAGATACGTAGATTCAGAAAATCGAATAAAAAAAAATCCGTCCGTCCGCCGTACGCCGTACGCCGTACGCCGTACGCCGTACGCCGTACGCCGTCCGCCGTCCGCCGTCCGCGCCACTTTGCCCAGTTAGCGTTGAGCTAAAATTACGAAATTTGGTTTCTGGGTTTGGACCAGCCCCACAATGATCCTCGAAACTTTTCATAACCCTAGGTCAAGGGGAAGGGGTTCAAAACGAATTTTGAAATTTTGAAAATTCCATATCTCGAAAAATTCATATAGAACGATATGTTTTTTATTTCATATTTAGATAGAGCTTGTTCCGTAGAATTTTTTAAGACCATCCGCAGCTTTGTACGACCAGTCGTTCGTTCACAATGACGGCTCAAAGATTGTGCCTCACAACACGATCGTGACTCAAACTGTTGAAATACAGGTCCATTTTCATACTAACAAGCTCTTTGAAACATCATATGTCGAGTTTGTTGTTCTGAGGTGCGTTTCGTGCTACTGAAATGAAGGTAATTTCGAATGTTTGTTGGTAGGTACTTCTTTTATAGAAAAATTATTACCGACGTAGTATTAAAAACCCCAGAATTATATCGTATTAATTAATAATAATTAATAATAATTATTATAAATAATAAATACAAATTATTAATACCCAACAATGAATTATAATAATTTTCACTAGGTACTTGATAAAATTGTTAATAATTAGTGATAATTGATAATAATAATTAATCTAAAATTTAGGATCTAGACATTTAGACCTAGTGATCTAGACAGAAGGGTGATCTGTACAAAGAAGATAATAAACCGTTGTGTCAAGAATTTGCAGAGTTTTTTTGTTTGTCTCGCCTATTTGACCTGAAGAGAGTAGTGTGCTGTTCAACATTATTATAATAATATTATAAAGGTTGAGGTGTTAATTACTCACCTAGCAACCAGTACCAGGTGTGTGTATATGTATAGTGTCCCGTATTCTTCTGCCAGCGAGTTAGCAACCCTGGTTACAACTATTGATAGTACTATCGATAGTTTTTGGAAAAACCATCGATACTATCGGAAACCGATACTATCGATAGTTCAACACCACTAGTTGGTAGCTTCTGGTGGTCTCGAAGTCCCCCCCCCCTCCCGCCATCGACCAACTGCAACACCAACTTCCACCCATGAGGTCGTAGGGTGACATAGAAGTGGTGGTGAAAGGAGGGGGAGGAGAAGGTGGTTGATGGTGGGGGGAGGGGGGTACTTCTTGGGGAACAGGGCGATAGTGGGTGAGTGTTGGTGAGAGGGGGAGGGGTGGAGGGGGGGGTCACGATATTATCAATTCGGCAAACTGGGAAGGACGAGCCTGCACAAGAGCATGAGGTTGGAGGAAGTGAGGAAGAGAAGGAGGAGGAAGAGAAGGAGGAGGAATGCAAGGTGGTGATGAAGAGAAGAGAAGGAGCGGTGTAGGGGCGGCGGAGGTGGTGGGGCGGGGAGGGGTATTGCCAAAGTGGATGAGTTTGTTTGCTGCCGAGCCATATTTGGATAAGGGCATTGTAGAGTTTGGAAAGGCCGAGGCGAGTGTGAGTGTGTTGGCGGGAAGGAGGCGGCGTGAGGGAGGAAGAGAGGGTAAAATCGAGAGAGGGTCGAGAGAGTGTGCAAGAGTGTGGTGGTGGAGTCGTTGAGGGTGAGAAGGGGGAGGGGGGGTTTTTGGAAAGAGGGCGGTTGTGGAAGGGAGTCAGGAGGGGGGGGGGGTAAAGCTGAAGAACCGTGTGAGAGGAAGAGGCGGCGGAAAGGGGGGGGGGCGATGGTGTACAGCGAGGAGGAGGTAATAGGGAGGAGGGTGGAGTGAGGATGGAGAAGAGGGGAGGTATATTTGAGAGCCGAGGTGAGAGTGAGAGAGAGAGAGAAATAGCGGTGCCTCGCGTGTGTGAGACAGGGAGAGTATGTTATAGTGAGAGTGAGGCCCTTCTACCGGCCACGCCCTCCCTCCTCTTTCTCATTCCCTTACCCCCTCTGACCATTGCACCTCCCCCCCCCTCATCGCTCCCAACCTCCTCTACCACCCCCCTCACCCTCCAACCATCGCCCCCTGATAAACGTTGTTAAAATGTAAATTTTTCTAGGGGCCTTCTGACGCAAAATCGATTCAAGCAATTGTTACTTTCGGGAAACCAAATGGACGCTGGCGGTTGGAGCCTCAACAACTCGCCCTCAGCGCCGTCCGAACAACATCAACATCAACAACAAACTGCAACATAAACACTAATAATTACGGGATTCTTCGAGAAATCATCATATCGTTGAGTTGGTACTAAATATGATAAAGTGGACTTTTTTCACAAAATGAGGTTTTTGTTTATCAAGACTCTACATTAGGTATATTATGTATAACTGGAAATAATACAATTATTTGATAAAGTTATTCCATTGCAATTCCATTAACTTTATGATATTCAGGAACTGATTCGTTTCAGAAAGAATGGGCTCCAGTCCTGGGGGGAAGTTTTTGGGAATTTGAAAAAACTATCTACACTCGATGGCTATTAAGCGTATGGTTGGAATGGGCATAAAAACAGACGTTTTTAGCCAATATAAAAAAATCCACAGTCATGCAGTATGGCTATCAGAGCGAATTTTCGAAGAAATACTTGGTTTTATGTAAAATGTCTTCATTAAAGAACATGATGTCCATGGAGAACATCTCACGTATCAACCACGTTTCATTTTTGGAATTTATGGGTGAAATCCCCCCCCCCCCCAAACTCGCCAAAACACCCTCAGCTTTTGGACATTTCAACGCTGAACATGAAGGTGAAGTCAGAATCGCATTCCGTCATCAGCTTAGAGCAGACTAACCATGAAGAATATATCAAGGATCAACCACGTTTCTTCATCATCAAAGTACATACTCAAGTTTGAGAACGAAATAAGGTATCGCAATTCAGACTTCACGATCGTATTCAGCGTGTAAAAGCCTTTAAAATGAGGTGTAACTTGAGTTAACCCCCCCCCCCCCCTCAAAAGTCGAAATTGCGATATCTCATTCCGTCATCAGATTAGAGCAGATAAAACGTGATGAACACCTGAAGTATCAATCACGTTTCTTCATCTTCAAAGTGCTCCAGTTTGAGAATGGAATGAGATATCGGAATCCTGACTTCATCAGTATTCAGCGTGTAAAAACCTTCAAAATTAGGTGTCACTTGTCAGAATGTTTTATTTTGGGAATTTATGAGGCAGTTTTCCCCCCTAAAACTCCCCAAAACGGTCTGAGCCCTTAGAGTGGCTTGATTCTGCCTTTCGATTGCCAAGACTGATTTTTTTTTTGTTGCAAATTTGAACTTTTTATCTCAATTCTATCGAGAGTTGTCGTCTGGAATGACACAATAAATATATATGTAATAGGCAAATGCCCGTGGTAGGGGATGAGCAGCCACTATGGCTCCCACGAAGCAAGAAGAACCAGTTATAGCTGCTATGGTGACACAAGATTCAAGTGCTAGGTAATCCAACGATATGCAAAATTAAAGATCTAACAAATTCTTTCATAATCCTCTCAAATTCTTCATAATTGAAGCGGTCAAATTGAAGCGGTCACATGTCCCCTTTTAACATTGAATGTTAAAAGGGGACATGTGCTAAATTTCGAAGGGGACATGTGCTAAATTTCGAAGGGGACATGTGCTAAATTTCGAAGGGGACATGTGCTAAATTTCGAATTGCAATAGTGTAGTTCGAGGGAGGTTCCGAGCCATACTAAACACATCAACTACTCAGGGGAAACATAGAGAAGGACTCTAGACAGTTTTGGAGTTGAAAAAATGTCTTCCAGAGTACGACAGCACAGTTTTTTCTGTTTTTCTCAAAACTAGGAAAATGTAACCATATCCCCTTTTAACATTGACCGCTTTTATTATTATTATTCTTTCCTACCCAACTATATATTGAGTAGTATATATGAGCAAACTTATGTACATAAAATGAACCAACACCAATTCATTGTTCTAAAGCTAAACGGCCTACATAATACGACTTTAATTTTTCCTTGACCTTTTCAACATTATTTGATCCTTAGTAAATAAATGTCTTTAGATCGGCTGGAAAACCGTTGATGATCCCAACCGAACAAGACTCATACAAATTTTTTGCCAGTGTTGTGGTATTATGGAGGACTACAATGTAACTTTTCGTTTTAAATCTGGTACTAATTTCATGAGACTAATTTCATCTATACTCTTTCAGCATAGAGAATGGCCAAATTTTAATTTTTTTTAAAAGAAGCATCGTGTGTTCTCGAGAATTTTTCCTAGAAATGATTCTCACTATGGCCTTCTGAGCTGTGATTACCGGGGCGAGCGTGGTGTGATACGCTCCACCCCAACAAGGAATGCAGTAAGTACGCAACTCTCAGCAGTCAGCCAGAGAAGAAGGACTTGAAACGGGCAAACAAATACATGTTCTTCCGCAGCATCTGACATGCTTGGCTTATTTGCTTTTCCCATCTCATGTGCTGGTCAAACCAAATGCCAAGATACCGAACGCAATCGGCCCTGTCCAACGTCTTACAGTTTGTTGTCTTGCAGTTTTCGTGTGAGCATTTATCAATGTGCAGTATAAGGTCACCATTAGCCGGCATACCCGCTGAATTCAAAGCAAACGCCACATACTGAGACTTTTCAATATTCAGAATAAGTTTATTAGCATTTAGCCACAAAACCACATTACGTAAACCCGCGTTTGCCCTAGAAAAAGCTTCATTCCACGTATTCCCATTAAAGTACAGCACTGCGTCATCTGCAAACAGTATCTTAATTCCCGGGATGCCCAACTCACCCAAACCATTTATGTAGATTAGTTCCTAGTAGCTTTCAGAAGAAGCCCAAGAAGCAAGAAACAAAGATTGCCGCAGGTTCCGGGAGCACAACACCAGAAAGTGTTCACGTATTGCCACGAATACGGATTTAATTTCAGTGTTGATCATACAGATCCACAGATCAATAGCATTGGGGAAATTTCCAAAAAGTAACTGTGCATAGAGGTTTTAAAGTTGATTATAGCTCCTAGGAGTAGAGCCTCGACGTTTGTCAAGTCTACGTCTGCTTCAAAATGAAGAAGACCTATCTGACTCATCGTCATCACACGAATCACTTTTATTAAATCATTTTGGATACGAATACGGATTTAATCTCAGTGTTGATCATAACATCTGATCCTGGGGGAAATTTCCAAAAAGCAACTGTGCACAGAGGTTTTCAAGTTGATTATAGCTCCTAGGAGTAGAGCCTCGATGTTTGTCAAGTCTACGTCTGCTTCAAAATGTAGAAGACCTATCTGACTCATCGTCATTAACGAATCACTTTTATTTAATCGTTTTGGATTATTTATTCTATTTTTAATCTTCTATACCCCTTCTTACTTGACTTTTTTCTTTGTACTATCAAGTTTTTATTCATACATACCTACATAAGAATTGTATATTTGTATTTATTTAGTATCTAACGTGTTAATTGTTTTTCGAAACAAATAAAGATAGACCTTTGTTTTCAAGTTTTCCGCTTATTCTCTTTGATCAAATTTTTAATTACAAAAATTGTTTTATTCTATAATTAAATGTCGTAATTGGTCGATGCAGATGTAAAATGGACGATAATAATTTTGTCCAGCTAGATTCGTGAAACGACACACTGTAAGACGGCCACAGGATAACTGTCCTCCATTTTGGCGAGGAAAAATTCTGTCTCAACAATTCAACATGGAAAATAAAACGAGATCGTGGTGTCGTTGGGGACCTGGTACTCGGAGGTTTAAAATCGGATCGGTTGGAGGCTCCATCTCAAAATCCTCCTTATTTCAATGTAGTGATCAATTTGTAACTCGTACGGCTTCGATCCGATTTTCAATCATTTCACGCCCCAAACGAATTACCGCGGACGAGTCTGAAGTCCGATGCAGAACGACGAGATCGCATCAACTCAATCGCCCGTAAGCCCCATCCGTGTAATTCACTCGTTCGAACAAACAACGACTGATAGAATTTTTTGCGGAGAGAAAGGAAGAAAAAGTAGTACATAAATGAAATGAAATAAATAATTAAATGAAAAATACACACAAAAAAACACCATTATCGTCCTTTGTAATTAAAATATGCAAATGAATAATGTACCTACGGGATTGGAAAATATTTATTGCAAGAAACGGTTGAGTTGTTCCCACTTTTTTTTCAAATTCTCTTTCGTGTCTTCGCTGCAACTGAAAGCTCGCATTTATTTTCGTCCACACACAGAGTTGAACAAAGAACTTTTTTTGTTTTTAAATATTTTTTCATTCTTTTTTGTTTATTTTCCAATATGAGTACACAATGGCTTGAAATAATGTAACCTTTCAGTGCCCTTCCATCATCTCCCTCCTCTCGACGTCAACCGAAACAAATAGCGCAAGAAAAAAAATTTAAACAATCGATTTGAATAGCCTCAGCGGCGGCTTATTGGGCTCGGACGCCTGTATAATAATTTAAAAAAAAGAATCAATTTATTTCCTTTTTATCGTCCAAAAAGACTGAAATATAATGAGAAAACTCGGGAATTCTATAGGGACGGAAGAGACGCGGCGATGGGGACGGACGTTGTCGACGTGGTGACGATAGGGCGGTGGAGGGGGCGGTCTTTTACGCGCGCATCGTTGAATTCCGAGCCTTTATCTAGCTAGTGAATGGTGTTTTTTCCTTCTCTCTCCTTTAAACTCAGTTATTCCCCTCGCCTCTACCATCATTTCGGTTCCCTTTACCCCCACCACATTCGTCCAGTCCAAACTCTCTCGGCACATCCCGGACGGTCATTATGCCCAAGAGATTTTTTTCCTGGTCCTCAATATGATTTTTGTAACAAAAAATGACGTAAAACGTTTAAAATTCGTACCAAATTATTTATATGTAGAATTTTAAACGTTTTACGTCATTTTTTTGTTATACTTATATTTGCAAACAAGAGGTAACAATGCCGTTGCCAACGGCTACCACGAACGAAGCTGCCAAAAATGCTGTCTCCTTATTGGTTGGCCGGAAGTTTGTTGCACTTAGTGTAGGATCCTCACTAAGGGAATAGTCGAACTTCAGTTACACTTTGACGCAGCCGATCTTTATGGTTTGTGAATAGCATTTTTTCTCTAAGTGACACTTAAGCCGAAAGTCGAACTAAGGTAGGGGACTCCCAAGAAAACCCTTAGCAAGTGTTTGTGAATACGGCCCTTGGTGTCAGAATGAAGAATCGCGCATGGTCAGAATGACGATGAAGAATGCCTTAGGCAGGGTTAAGGTGTTGGCCAAGAGTTTCCCCCGTTAATACTTGCCTGCGACATGGTGATCCTCTGCCAACAACGCTTTTCAACTTCTTCCCGGAAACTTTTCTGCCGTGCTAAGATAAAGTCCCCTATCGACCATTTTGGTGTTTTTGGAGTTGGGCACATGGCTGCGTAGATCTCGACGTGGCGCGTCTTTTCTGTCAAGGTAGAATTTCCTATCTCCATTGGAAAGGTTCGAAAAAAGACTTTATCTTATCTCCAGTTTGATGATCTGGGCCCCCTTCCTCACTTAACTGCATTTTTCTCGACATGAAAAAAATGGAGATAGGTGGTTTTAACCATCGATGTATATACCTCGAGGTATATACATCAATGGTTTTAACTTACGGCGGCAGTTTTGCAAGGAATATCCGCTCAAACCCTTAAGGAACAATATACAATGGACTCACTCAGCACCTTGGCTATCCCGATGACGTTGACATCGTGGCTCGAACAGCTCCTGTCCTCCCAGGGACGGTTGAGGAGTTTGAGCGGGCAACAGGAACAAGAGGCATGAAGATCTATGAACAAAATGCAATGTACATAAAGACCTCGAGAAAACCACCGCTGTCACAAGCCACCTTCAAGATAGGAGACCACGATTTTGCAGTGTATTACGGATTCAATTATTTGGGCGCAATCATAACAGAAGACAACGACGTGACTGCTGAAATGAAAGCTCACATAGCGGCCGGAAACAGATGCTTCTGGGTCGTCCAGGCCGTGAAATCCCGAGGGCTATCGCGCCGACACCGCTCTGTAAGGAAAGTCTTGCGAATGTATGGCAGCCTGCATTGAAAATCATCTTCTAAATGTTTCGAGCCATTAGCGTAGCATATAATTTCAGGAGAAAATCGATCCCCCAAATCCATCGTCATTCTTAGCGTTTCCAAACAATTTTGCATGGTTTAATAATTCAGTTCCAAGCACATCCGTTGAGACCAAAAGCTCTCTGACTGACAAGGCCGATTACCTGAAGTAAGATAAACTTTCCCCGTGAGTTTCCCGAGCTATCGAGGCCGGCCGAAGAGAAAAGCTGCGTTTAATTAATAAATAGGTACAGCGGTTTTATTGTTTTCCCTAGGATGAGCGCTGAACGTTGGTTTCCATTCATACGGAAACGAAGCGAAGTGCAGGCTTTCCCCCTCACCACCTCATCACCTGCTGCCCCCGTATCACAATTAAATTGTTTGCAAAACCCTCATCCGCACCGGAGAGGGCTATATAATCTTTTCTCATTTAAACTCTATTCCATAGTGTTTACGTGAACGTTGAATGCGGAATCCCAAGCCTGTTTGCTGGAATGAATAACGTTTTACCTACAAAACGTACCCGTCGACAGTAGAAATAACGACAGAGAACGACGTGATGAAGATCATCTCGGTGGAGCGATTTAATGGGGATCAACTGCAGCAGACGTAAACTTCGATGTTTTCATCTTAATTTCGCGTCATCCTCCCACTACCAACCAGCATCAGATTAACCCCCGCCCCACCATCGCCCGCCTTATACCTACAGCCGCCCTGAAAAATCCAATCCCCGTTCATCTACTCGTGAACATGAACCCAACTCTTGAGCAAACGAGCATCCACGTTTCTTGTCGACCTGTCCCAATATTGACACACGTTTTTTTTTTTCTTCTTCTTCTTCGGGCGTTTGGGCGGTCCAGATGCCGCCAAGGTCCAAATTCACGGTCCTGCGGTCCAAATTCTGCATTTTACAATAAATTTTGACTTTTTATTTGCTTTATAACCACTATTAAGTGTACTACAATCACCGGGGAGCTCCCCTGCACAGCGACACATCAAAAACAGCGACGATTCAAAGAGAACAAAAATCCAACTGAGTACATGCTAGGATTAGTAGGTACCTATTGTAATTCCTTAAATCCCTGGAAAATGATATAATTGTCTTCCAACTATTATTTTAAAAAAACTATTCATCTTTCTTTTATAAAAAAATAAATAAATAAATAAAATAAAATTGGCACCTGCACTAGGTAGTACAAATGGCACCACCAGTGGACGTAGCTCGAGGTGGTGAAATCCACCATAATTAAATATCGTCGCCTAAGAAGCAACACCGTATCAACCATTTTGGCCAAAATAGTATGTAACTCATTCTTACTCAAATATGAAAAAACTTCGAAAATTATAACAGGATTCATCAACATTCAACTAGGTTGGGCACTTGCTTTTTGCTTCTCCTGAAAAACAGGTGTTTAGTTGATAGGTACGTGGTGTTGTTTCTTAGGCGACAATTTTTCGTAACTTTAACTGGGCAATTTCTCCTAAGTAAACACTCGCCAACCGCTGCCAGGGATTGGTCCCCCAATCTCAGACCCCATGGACACTTCCCATGGAATAACTATCTCATATAAATTCTCCCAATCCTACATCATTACAGCAAGTTTGCTACAGTAGAAATTCGGTACGATTCGATAATTGTGATCCTCACCAAATCAGAGTTGAGTAGAGGAGTAGGAATCAGTGTTTGTTTTGTGAAGAACTCTTGGGTGCAGTTTCCGAGACTTTGAACAGTTTTAGACTCTGAAGTACCTATTTGAAATGACTTCCCAAGTCAGGGCGTTGACGAAGTTCAGAACTTGACTAGACATTAGAGTCTAACGACTCCGGAGTCTAAAAATTGGCATTCCGATTAACTATACTGCGGACGAAACTACTTTTTTATTTTATTTTTTTTTTTTAATATGTATATTTATTGCGCCAAGTATATACAAGTAAACTTATAAGCGATATTCGTATGTTGAATTTTGAATTAATTGTTTAAAACTAAAGACGTTTTCACATTAGTTGAGCAAGCTCATGCGGTTTGGTAAGGGTCAATCTTCGGAGTAGATCATCTGTGTCTAGTAGTCGGACAACATTCTCGTTGACGTGATCTTGTAGCCTCATTGAGTGGTTGATGGCTTGGTTGAACTCATTGACCAACTCCACTTGAAGCTCGTAGAGAAATCGGTCGTTACGAAAGTATCTGTATGCATCTGTGCATGAACGCAGAACATTATTCTGGAAGAGCTGAATAATATTGCGATTGATAGATGCAGTGCATCACCACAGTCGTGCACCATAAGTCCATACGGGCCTCAGGACTTGTTTCTACAGGATGAGCTTATATGGATAGACATTGTTGACCGCCTACCCATAAGCCAGTACATTTTTCTGAATTTTACTGTGAGCTCGGTTTTTTCTTCTTTACATGCTCTTTCCATCTCAGTTTGGCATCAAGCGTCAGTCTAAGATATTTTGCTTCGTTAGCATGTACAAACCTACTGACTGTCACTGGAGACAGTAAAGCCCCGAATGCCACCATTAGAACACAAAAACCGTACGATTCTCTCGATATTCATTGCTATGTATTATTAAATTTTATTAAATTTTAATTATTAAATTTTAACCTATTATTAAATTTTATTATAGACTCAAATAGGTCTAGGACTTATACAAGCTTGTAAAGGTCAATAGATTTTGGGGTTGCGCAGATAAATCCCTGACTCAGAAAGACGATTTAGATCCGAGAGCTTGTTTGATTCCTTGACTCTGTAAGTCCAGAACCTATAGATCCTGAGCTCGGAAACCGCACCTTAGAGTTGTATTCTACTATAGGTCAGTTTGATGCATATTTTCTTTGGGTATTTGAAAATGTAACCTGTACGAGGTGCTTATGTATATGGTGTACTCACGTATTTATAAACACCTTCATCGTCTTCAGATTTTCGACAAAAGATCAAGATGAGGTGGAATGAAGTAGTTGCACCCGAGTTGATTCGTATTTATTTAGAGCAGTACAAGATTATAAAGGACATTATGTGATTCGTGAGGGTGGTTTGTGATGGATTCTAGTGCAGGGTCGAGTTTTTGTCAGAGGGTGGAGACCAAGCCTGCCTGAAAAGGGGCCGTGCCGGCTGGAGAGGGCAGCAATGGCGGCGTTCCAGCCCTCTACGCTCCCTTCTACGACTACAAAACACCCTTTGGATAAACTCCATGACTCTCATCCCGACCGGCCGCCTCCGCTCCGTTCAGTTTTCGAATCTCTCGACGATCGCACGGCGTTAACATCCGAAAAACGAAGGATCTCCGGGATGCCGTGATATTGCATTTATGCGACGACCGAAGCAGCTCCGGAGCTTCAACAGATTTTACCGACGGCGTTTAAAGTAAGGCGCTACACACGCCGAGCATCATTTCGCACCCGTCGTAGAATACCTACTGTACCATCTCAAAAAAAACAACAATATTTTGGGAATCTAGTCTTGAAGTTCTTATTTAATTCATGTGGTACTCTAGTCGTTACGACACTATTATATTGATCGGATAATTCATCATCCTGTTGGTAATCGGTAAGTTCCGGGATCTGATCAATTTAGCATATGAAAACATTGTTAAGGCCTCAGCAGAGGTCATTCTCTTACGTTCATTTGTTGGATATGTACAAGAAGTCTCAACAGAAATCCGACATTGTTTGTCCTCTTTTAGGGCTTAGACTCCTCTACCAACAACTTACTGATTACCAACAGGATGATGGATTACGATCACGCCATTAAAAGTTATACAACGTTTATTTCTTTAAATTATTTTACGCCGGCGTCACGTGAAAAAACATCAAAATTCTCAATATGCGCATGTTTGCGCACGATTTGTTATGAATCGTATTCTAGGGAACCACAGAACATCTCCCAATTGGAATCCGACCTTAACCACGCTTAATCACGCACTGTTTCGATAGCTGTTTCCAATTTCACTACTTAAAAGGTCAACAAGAGTTATCAAAATTTTTTCTAGTACATTAGTATGAATGAGTTCCAGTCGTTGTTTTCTACAGTATCTATCACACACAGCTCTCCCGAACGAAAACAGTCAAACTCAAATTCTTGCAAAACCCCAACTTTGATCGTCTCTCCAGACCTTCTCCTTCCTATAAATGTCTAAATCAATTATTGCTCCGTGTTCACATACATGTGGACATACAAGCTCTCTAACAGCCACTAACTCGTTGGTCGTAGTAACCCCCCAAAAAATCTTGGGTTATTCCCCGAGTTTCTGGTCCCTACTAAACTCGTCCCGATTGAAGATACTCGTACATGTCAAGGAGTAATTTCAACGAGAGATCATAATGATAATATTGTTACAAGTGAGAAGCAATTTATTTCAGTAACACTGCTATTACAGCCAGTACTCTCCAGAGGAAAACGTGAATATCGGTGCAGGGTGAAATAATTATTAATCTTTAATGGAACATTTCGTCAAACTAAATAGTTGTTATTGCAGGACTTGATGGAACATACAAATAATTGGCACTAGCACGAGTCAAGCGTATCTTTAGGTTATGTCAAAGTGATCTTTCAGGACGTCGAAAAAATTTAATATATTACATTTGTGATACTGAGTAAGACTTAGACCATCAGAATTCGGTGTATGGCTTCTGGTGCCAAGGCAGGGAGCAGCACCATTCCAAGGACCAAGGACAGCCGGCTTAGCGTCTCATGACTTGGAATTAGCTTAATAGTGTTATGAGTCACAACGGCTGCCTGAGGCGATGGTGCAAGAAACACCCAAATCTTATGTGAGGGTTTTGATCAGTTAACCCTCTACTAGGTGTAATGGATATCCTTGAACTTGCAATCATCCTTGGTCACTGTTCTACAAAAAAAAAAAGTGACCTGAAAGTTGCCGGCCTCATTTCATCATGGATGGGGGGTTTCGAGGGTGCTGAATCCAAATATGACCCCAATTGTTTTTCACATTGATGCAAACCCTCCAAATCCCCCAAAAACCTACTTTGTTTTTTTTTTGCCTATTTTTTACTTACATTTTCGTTTATGGACCTGCCAAAAAATATTGAGGGCAACCATTCGAAGGTTCACACTTTTCTGCGTTGAATGAGACCACCCGGAACTCTCAAAAATTGTGATGTTGAGGGATGTCGAGGGTCGGTCAATTTTTTTTTTTTTTTTTTTTTTTTTAACGTTTCGAAGAATATATTTCTTCATCTTCAGGGCCTAAAAACAGTTTCATAATATTGATTACAGTTCTATTGTGAGAAAGTTGTTGTAGTTATTTAGTTATATTTAGTTACAGTAATAATTTAGTTGTAGGTAGTTTTTATAAACAATTTGGTTAAACGAATGACGTTAAAACAGATAGCTAGAGATAAATTGAAATGGTGTGTGGGCTGTACAATAATTTGTGACTTACAGTGGGAAGTTCTTTCCTCCAGGGCACCGGAGTTACAACTTAACAACTTAGCTTAAAGTTACCTATATATATACGGATGAAAGTATATCCAAGAGTGGGGTAACAAAAGCCAGGACATCGTGGCGCCAAGAAACGTGTGAAAATTGAACAAACAAAGTCGTAAAAAGCAGGTACTTTAAAAAGGTCGGTGTTATTCCAACTAACTTCATAAAATGGTACACATGCGAAAAATAGAAAAACCTTGTTGAATTTTCCAGTGCGATATGTTTGTGACGTTTTAAAATGGTACCCGATGCCGTGCAATAGTGTTGTCGGATGGAACTGATGAAACTGGGGATTTGAGATTGATCCGTGGTTGCTACCTCTGCCATAAGTGTGTGTGGTTTTGTTGACCGTCAGTAACAATGATGTTGAGGGATGTCGAGGGTCGGTCAACTGACTTTGACCGACCCTCGACATCCCTCAACATCATTGTTACTGACGGTCAACAAAACCACACACACTCAAAAATTGTAATTAGCGACGATGATTGAGTGGGGAAGCGGTTCCTAGATTCATTCATAACATTGGGATTGTGTTATAGACTTAGTGAATCATTGCATTGGTATATTTGTATCACATTTCAAAACAATTTGGGGCATTTAGAGGGTTTGAATCAATGTAAAAAGAAAAAAAAAATTGGGGTCATATTTGGATTTAGCATAAAATATCTTACAAATCTAGCCCCATTATAATTTTTTTGAACGAATTTACACCGTGAAATTTATATAAAAGTCATAAAAACGTCGAATAATCGAAAAAAAGACTGCGCTAATGCCCATTTGGACCTATGGCATCCAAATGTGGGGTGGCACAGCTAAGAGGAATATCAAAATTATACAAACATTTCAGAATAAGGTACTGAGGAGCATAGTAAACGCTCCTTGGTATGCGAGGAATAATGACCTCCACTTAGACCTCAAAGTGAAGACAGTCACCGATGTCATAAAAAAGCTAGCTATGAGATATGAGCGCAGGCTTCTTAAACATCCAAATGCAGCTGCTACCCAGCTAACTGACAAGTACCTATCAACAAATTCGACGCATGAAGAGAACCAAGCCCCCAGGACCTTCTGTGCTGACATGATCATGAGATATCAGCACTCGAGTGACTTGCAGTTATGTGTGGTAGAAGTTAGTGGGCTCTCTTCGCAAAAAGTGTTAATTTGTGAACTATTTACCTGATTTATCATTGTAACTAGTTGGTGTATTATCTAAATAAACGCAAGAAAAAAAATTCTCTGGATTTACCCAGAACTGCATAATATTATGTATGTCCTTCTAGACGATCACTTTCCTAGCAACAAAGCTGAAAATCCCAAGCGCAGCCGAAATATTATTGATCACAAAATAAAGAATGACTTCTAAGATGAGCAAATGTGGTAAAAAATACAACGTTCAAATTTGAGTTTTTCGTATTTCAAAAACATGCAAAAATAATGTGGTTGTTTGAAGAATCCATAGAAAACGACCGAACGAATGAGTCTGGACATGAAATGCTGAGGGTCTACCTAATCATGAGACTCATAATATCCCGTATAGCTTTTCACTCCTCGGTGGCACCCGCTCAAGGGTGCTTGTGGTGACAAAACGCGTGTTTGGTATTAAGAAATGCAATATTGCTCATAAAGAACCGAAATACTTTTTACGGTTCTGGTTTCACCACTGGAACCAAAAGTGCCTCAACGTGGAAGTTGCTCGACATATGAATAAATAATGAAAAATCGACCATACTAAACTGAGATTTCAAGGACCAAAACGTTTTTATGATTCAAAACGGTCGAAAATGTTAGTTCGTAAATTGAAAGATGGATTGTGTAGAACCGGTACTTCGAAAATCATTCTTCGGGTCAAATATACGTAGTGAGAGTTAATCTGGGCCTGAAGCAATTATATTTCGTGCTGCGACGTAGAATGATTTTATTAGGATTGTTCTGTATCATACGCTAACATCCTATGGAATGCAATGGTATCATTTCCCTTCTCGCTAATACAGCTTGATTCTCTACGTAATAAGGACTGTTGAAATAGTGGTTCAGTTAGAACCACAAAACATGAACAATTATGGGTTCTTGAACGTCATATCGACATTTCATTTACTGCTGGATCCTGTAGAAAAGAAATCATCGATAAATTACAACCGACCAATTCAACCAACAACAATCCCTTCCGTTTCTCCACTATCATAGTGAAGGGGGGTTGTAAAGTGTGGTCCCGCTGAACAAGTCAAACGGGTTTCTGGATACACGAGAGAGGGAAATATGAAAATGATTTAAGCGTGTACATAGACTGGTAAATTAACGAACAGCGATGTGTGGAATGATACATATTAAATTGAGTGTGAATCATTTACATTACTGCATAGGTGCAACATTCCAGTGACTATTCGATCATGCCTAATAGAATTGTGGAATAAAGGGGAATATCCCTTTATTGTTTATATTCAAGTGCTATGGCAATATTTGAGGTTCCACGAAAATACCATGAAACTTGGTATGTGTGAGGAGTGAAGCTTGATAACTAAAGAGAATGATTGAGAGCAAAGTTGAGTTTTATGCTGAAAATGCTAACGATTCCTATTAATGTTAACTAATTTTCAATATTTCTAGTCAGCTGATGAGCCAATTCTGGTATTGAGGAATCAAGTGATGAAAAGCACTGATTCTCTCCACCTCCATAGCATTTCTTGTTTTCATGCGTTTGGTAGTTGTGATGATGATGAAAAGTTCAGTCATGATTGAACCTCAGTCAAAAACTTCTCTAATGTATTTTATCTACAGCTTTTAAATTAACCATATTATAAAACCTCTGTCGAATGTTAATCAACATTATACAAGCGCGATCTAAATTATCGGCAATTGCTACAATTATTATTAATAGCTGTGTACCCGCGCTTCGCAACGGTAGAACACACACCCCCTTGTTCACTCAACATTTTCCCTAAGTTTCATTCAGATCGGTCAAGTAGTTTTGAAATCCCGGTAATACCCCCCCCCCTACCCTAACTGCCTTTAACCCCCCCCCCCCCCATACTATTGACCCACCCTACCTGTTTAGAAACATTCCTCAATGTTCACACAACAAATTCCCAAAGTTGCACTCCAACTGGTCAAGTAGTTTTGAATGCCTGTAGACCCCCCCTCCCTCTAACATCCTGATTGAAGTACCACTTGAAATTACTCGTCGAGCTGAATCCAGAGACTACTTACAATCGGATTTACGTTCTACCGTTCAAAAGTTATAAGCATAAACGTCCTCATAGAAGTGATTATAACACGTTTTTTAGTAGTACCTATTTCATTCATAGCGTTTCAACGGATGGACAGATTTAAACGCGGATTTTTCATAAACCTTCCTAGATAAATTCTGCGTTAAATGGTACCAGCCGCAACTTTCTACGTTCAGCCGTTCTCTATTGATGATGAGACAAATAGACGGACAGACAGACAGACACGATATAGTTGCTAGTGTGACCATCAGTTCAAAGCTGCCACACGGGATCATGGGCCAGCTTGGGACGCCTGGGATCCAGGTGACGTATTGCTAGGTTCGAGACACAGCGGAATCACTGGAAATGAAGCTGCAGACCAAGAAGCAAACCTTGCCGTCTCGCTAACGTATTCTCGACCCTCTCCAGAGTATTCACCTAACTTCCAAAAACGATCTATAGGGCAGATACAAGTCGCTGTTCCCATTAAACAGTAAACCATGGTTCAGGCTGGTTACGGATGCTCCACACAGATCCTTCTGTAAGGTATCTTTCATGCAGATCGGCCACCGCTCCGTTTCCTACGATCGAATTGGCCGACGTCGTATGACTTTCTCCTATTTTTTATAATTACTCATATAGTTGAACGAATTAATTAAAACAAACTTGCCTCATCGACATATCTCAACTGTTTAATCGTTCAAATCAAATTAGTTGATTCATAAACGAATTAGGCTAGACCCATATGAATGGTGAGATAATTTTACTTGCAGATGACTCTACTTTATATTTTGTTGTTGAAACCTGGGAGAGTCCCTTTTCCAAGGCTGAACTGATCCTCCAAACTATTGATACCTACGAGCTGTTAATACCAAACTATTGATACCTCGTAGTTAATTGAGAATGGTCTGACCTTAAGTTTACATAAAACGAATTTCTTACCATATTACTTGTCAGCCCCACACATGCCAGCCTATAGTTGGAAATTGCACCTCCATGACTTGAACGGTGATAGAAATACATGTAATAGCTGTCCAGAGATTACCAGGTGTTCTAGAGACAAATATTTTGGATTCTAGCATGAAATGGGAGAGTCAGATTCACGTAGTTTGTACTAGGTTGAGAAAACTTATATACGTTTTTTCTGGATTAAGTAAAATTGTTCCTTCTGAGTTCATGAGGACGATTTATTTCTCACTAGTGCAATCAGTTTTGCTATAGGGTAGGTAGCACATATGCCACAACGATCAACTCGGTATTCATTTGCCAGAAGATATTGTTACGAGTAGCTACAAGAAGTAAATTTTTGGAGCACACTGTTCCCATCTTTGATAAACTCCAGATTCTGAAACTGAGATTTCTGGTGGAGTTAAGCAGCCTGAAACAGGCCATGGAATAATAGGTTTACACGAACTGCTCACTATGTAGTAACGATTCAGTACGAAGGGAAGATTAATCTACCTTTGGTGAGAACAACTGCTGCTATGAATGTTCACTGCTCCACGTGTACTCGTGTGTATAACTCTCTTCCGTCCACCATAAAGGAAGAATTAGTGGAGACACCAAATAAAACAAACCTGATTCTTAAGAGGTGTTTTTTACAAAAACAAAATACCTAGTTTCCTCTTATGAAAATGAGTTGCAGATTGTACGTTATCCTTTCTTTATAGGATTTTTTGTCTGTAAGGTTTTTCAACCAAAGGAGACAATGAACAATATAGAAAATTAGGATTTTTTGCACAATGCACCGACGGTACCTAACTGTTAAGTTTCAATGGGTGACTCTAGTAGCTCCAGCTTTGTAATTTACGCTCAAGTTCTCCCCATCGCGGGCAATGCCCATTAGGGAAACTGATTTTGCATTAATTGGACCTTACCTTACCTTACTATGTACCTTGTCCTACGTACTATGTCCTATTACCTTACTATGTATTATATTGATAAGAAAATATATTTATTTTCATTTCATCCAAGATTGATTATTCAACACTTCATTCCCTCTAGTTCTATTAAAATTTGAAAGCGGTCCAATCAGTATCATAGACGATTTTATTACTCTTTCG
Source organism: Stenodema calcarata (assembly GCA_963920205.1). Taxonomy (NCBI): domain Eukaryota; kingdom Metazoa; phylum Arthropoda; class Insecta; order Hemiptera; family Miridae; genus Stenodema; species Stenodema calcarata. The sequence goes on along the minus strand of OY986048.1, from coordinate 39,000,783 downwards.
CATGCCCAAATGCCACCACAGATCAAAGTGCAATGAATTTCTAAAGAATCCCTGGGTCACCGTATCCACCAAAGTTATACAAGTTAAAACGAAGCGAAATCTGTTGAGGAAGTAAAATGCAAAACGTAAAAGGAAATATTTGTTTTGAATAGCAAAATTGTTAGCGAATCTACAAAGAAAAGGAAGCTATTGTTTTCGGTTCAAAATTCTATAAACTGAGGTGTTTTACTCAACAAAAAAAAGGATACCACATTTGTTATAAAACCAGTCAAATGGAGAAATTTTACATAAAACAAGTTATTTATTCGAAAATTCGCTCTTATAGTCATGCTGCCTGGCTGTTTGTAGGATGCAGTCTCAGTAGCGGTGCAGGTCGTCCTAATGATTTTAATTCATGCCGGAAGATGACAACAAAAAGCTGAGAGAAGAGAGAACTATGTCGGGACCTCTAATACAACGCCTATTCCTCTCCGATTTCATCCATGAACTGGGTGTTCTATTTCGGAATTGTTCGAAACACACAGTACAGCGATGCGAGGAAGAGAAACTTTTGACAATGTTGTCATAGCGATTCGCTGCGTAAATTGTTCATCGCCCTGATACTCAGATTGGAAAGTGCCCGGTTACATACAGTTCCGGGAAATTGTTCCGTTTATTCAATAAATAATGTCATCGATCAATCATTCAAGCTAGAACCGGTTGCATGGACTGACGGCCGCCTATCAGGAGGTTATGATGCTGTTTCTGACGTTATTCATCATTCATTCCAGAAAATTTTACAATTCGTTACCAATTAAGAAACTGGTGGGTAATCGAGCAGAGTTTGAACTTCACGACAGGCTGATGGGTGGGAGCTTACAGGTTGTTGTGGTCGTTATTGATGTCTGTACTTCACCTTCACATTCATACTCTCCCACCGTTACGCCATAATAAGGCCTTTGCGCACTACATTGTACCTGCGGCGTTTGGGTATTTATTGGGCCACTGAGGGAAATTGGTGATTTCGTTCTCTTCTCACACTCGTTGCAAGGTGAAATATGCCTTACGATCAATATAAGCCAAAATATGCCGAATTCGCACCTCGTCGTGGGAACAAAACGAAACGCACGGTTTGGTCTGAGGTATTTAGCTCTAATCCAGTAATAATGATCAAGCTCATACATTTTCCTCATTTTTTTCCACAAATTTCGTTTCCTTAACACCACGGATAATTAGAACAAGAAATCAAAAAAAAATGTGTTGATCTAACTCAATTAGTGTTGAGTTACACCATCCGGCTGGAACAAGGACAGCCATGTGCAATTTTCCCATCTCTGAGGTCTTATGTCTTGTGGAGTAGCTCCCCTCCGATAAGGATGTGGACGTGTCTATCGAGTCGGGTGAGGTAGAATCGATGTTACTCAATGTGATTAGTATTATGAAAAATATACTATAGAACTATCGCAATATCTGGAAGGGTGCTCGAGAGAAAGTATACCTATGAGAAAATCTTATACGAGTTCTAATGTTGAAAAAAGTCGCAAATTCGAAACTGTAGAATTGTCAAATGACACGGTCAATGTGGGCCAAATACAGGTAAATGAATTGGAAAAACTCTGCAAATTCTTGACACAACGGTTTATTATCTTCCTTGTGCAGATCACCCTTCTGTCTATACCAGACTGTGTTGCAAATCGGCACCATACCATATTCTCACCGTACTCATACCATACCATACGAATTTCTTTCCTATCATACCATACTGTACTATACAAAATCATACATACAATAATATACCATACCATATCATACAAACCGAGTGAATATTGAAATGTCATCCATTTCTGACCTATATTTAAAATTTCAAGTATCTAGCTCATCATCAAAATTTAATTTGTTCAAACAAATAGGTATTATTTAAACAGTTTTACAGACAAGAAACCGAGTGAATATTGCATTGTGATCCAGTTCTGACCTATTTTTAAAATTTCAAGTCAATAGCTCATCATCAAAATTTAATTTGTATTATTACAAAAAGGTATTATTTAAACAATTTTACAGATGAGAAACCGAGTAAATATTGCAATGTGGTCTATCCCCGACTCACGGTTAAAATTTCTAGACTGTAGTTTACCAGGAAGATGAAAAAAGGTACCTAGTTTTATTCTGGGCGTCTGGGGGTTGGGTCACATAACGGCCGTTTTCGACGCGAAAGTTTAGTGTTTTTCCTAAACCTTTGCGCGCTCACTGTGAACGAACGGCTGGTCGCACAAATATCCAATTGGTCTTAAAAGATTCGTTTTTTCAGGTCATTCAAAAGTGAACTAAAAATTACACGTTTCAGTTAAATATTTTGAGATATGACATTGTCGATATTTTAAATTTCGTTTTGAACCCCTTCCCCTTGACCTAGGGTTATGAAAAGTTTCGAGGACCATTGTGGGGCTGGTCCAAACCCAAAAACCAAATTTCGTAATTTTAACTCAACGCTAACTGGGCAAAGTGGCGCAGACGGCGTACGGCGGAAGGCGTACGGCGGACGGACGGATTTTTTTTAATTCGATTTTCTGAATCTACGTGTCTTGAAACGTAAACCAACAAATTTTGAGGGGGGTTAAAAAAATTTTTTCTTTGGGCGATTCCAATTGTTCATTATCGAAGATAATAAACCAAAAGTCGAGATATGATTTACAGGATGGTGAGGTGTTTTCTGATCTTTAGGAGATTTTAAAGCCGAGTGATGAGGGATAGATGCTGGTTGGAGTGAGCAACCGTCGAGGACGATTTGGTTGTGGTGGCTGCTAATGATGAACCATGCAAGCCGATCAAAAACCCTTTACGATGATTCAAGGAGGTCCTAAGAAAATATGAGACCAGGACATGGAAGAAAACGTGCTGCCAGAGGCGATTTGGAACTTGATGTACATGACTTGTGACATGTAGGTACATCACATTGTGACCGTCGAGTAAAAGGTTGCGTGGCCTTTTTTGTTAGTAGGCAAAATTAATGCCTAGTTATTAATCATCCAGGTTGCGCTTTGATTCAGGGAGAAAATACTGCTGAAAGGGTGCACAGCGAAATCTACTTGAACGTTCTGAGGTGCTTCAGTTTGTAGGCAAGGCTAATAATAGGTGATTGAGTAACAGGCACCGTCTGGTAATAGGTTGTGGCGCTGGAAAGGTTCTCGAATCGCTGGTAACCTATTACCAAAATACCTAATATCACAACCTATTACCAGACGGTCGCTGTTACTCGAAACTAACTCAATACTCACTCAAATAACTTGTCGACAGTTATGAACACGGAACCCCGAATGACCGGCGATAAAGTGGCCCTCAAAGGCCTTTCCCCCAAGTTCTCAAAACAGTTATTCCAGTAATAAGCTGTTTCTGGTAATAGGTTATCTGGTATTAGGTTACTAGACAGTATTAGGTTATTTGAAGCGGTTACATTAAATATTCCCCACCCCTAAAGGTCTATGATGTAGTTTAATGAGGGATCGGCTACGAAGGAACATGTGAAAAGTCAGTTTGGAATAGGGACAAAACTCTAATCGATTCGATAGGGGCCTTGATTTCGATTGGCGTCTAGGAAATCGCTATCCGAGGGCTCTTGCTAACTATGGACGGTAACCAATTTGGCTCACCATGAAGTCCGGGTTTCTCTTCAAAAAAATTGTTTCTTAAACGCTCAGAGTACAGTTTTACAGGATGCAGGATTGTTTTGTTACTGACGACGGTTTAATCACCGAAACCGGTGTAACAGTGCAATCATACTTCAGTGGAAATAGAAGATTTTTTCAAATACTCTTGTTTTCCGTGGGATGGATGAAAAGTTCAAAATACTCACTGATTTCGCCCGACTAAGAAATAAATCTTGAGAAACTCAGCTGCGAGAGAAATTAGCTGAATCAACAGAGAATCCATAAACAATTTTGTTCAAGGCAGCAGTACAGACGAACTGGAAGCTGGTATCATGAGATATAGTCGGGGTGGTGCATCGAGCCAAATATGGGAGCCATGGGGCGCAAATTTAAAATGAGAGAATATATGATAAATTCAAACAAGGCCTTCCTCCCGCGATCCCCAGCATTTGGGATGAATTGCAGAAGAATTCTGAATGACCAATATTTGGTAGCTGGAGACCTCCGTACTCATCATAAATACAAAATGAGAGTCAAAGCACATTGGAGAGGAAGCTCGGAAATTGAGAACACATTGGTTCCTGCTGTCGTGCGGTGAGCCAATTTTTCATGGAAGTTCTCGTTAAATCCGAATCTGCAACAAATAGGTAGTTGGTTTACTTTTGAAAAAACCAAATTCAACGCAGATCGCGCCTTCGTACCCTAAAATACGATCAACGAATTCTCAGCAAGCGAAAGGGGCATTTGAGTTATTTTTCTCTTTCTGTCTGTCAGAACTATAGACCCCACCAAAAAAACACTCCGAGTAAAAATCACGAATATCATTCCACAGCAGCCGAAAAAAGTTATGATATCTACTTTCCGTACATAATACAAAGATGTGTAGTAATAAAAACGTCTCACCGTGGCGCTAAGGGGAGATTTCGAAACGGGTACGGTGCTAGTGAAGTGGTTAGGACATCGCGTAAATTGGAAAGAAAAGGGCGGACGGGGAAAGTGCATATCATAAATTTTCCGGCTCTATACAGGGTGTTCGCCACTTGGTGTGAAAGAAAAATTTTGGTCCTTTGGACGTAGTGGCTTGAAACTTTCAGTGCATTTTCCTATCAGCCACAACAAGAAGATCCATACCAAATTTCATGTTGTTTGGCTGTACACCCTTCAAAGTGGCCAAAATAGGACTAAATTTCAGTTTTCAGCTCCTAAGATTTTCTTGGGTGGAGATAATCGGTTAAATCTTTAACATTGCACTTGATCATGTTGTAAAGAATGTCTGTGAAGAATTTCAACTCGATTGGTCCTATTATCTAGGCTGTAGAAGTTGAAACTAAGCTCGTTGCAAAATGTCAACTCAATCGGTGAAGGTGGAGAGGCTGTAGCCTTGATCGTCTGATGAAGAACAAGGAAGGGCGAAAATCAGTGCTTTGAAGTTATATAATTCGGCTCCCTTTAGACCTAGCGACTTGAAACTTTCAGGGCTTTCTATTATCCACATCAAGAGGATCCTCGCCAAATTTCAAGTTGATCAGTCAAAAAGGAGACGAGATACCAGGAAAACGAGTTTCGTGACGTCCAGTAACGTAGGGTAAATGTACCAGTAGCTGACACTGAAATAATAAGGATCCACGCCCTCGAAAATCACTGTTTTAAAAATTGGCGGCTTCGTTGTCGTTTGGTGGCTTTGCCTGCTTCAATTTGGGCGTTAATAGTGCCTAACATCACTAATTGTTCGGTTAGTTCGTTCCAGTCGGTGGTTAGTGCCACCTGTGTTGCCATATTGGACTCAGGAGTAAGTTTTTCTTCTTAGCTATTCATTGATGTTGTTCGTTGCGTGTCTTATGTTATTATCAACACCAGGGTGTAGGATGTATTGTGTTCCATGCGTTGTAACCTTGGTTTCTCAATTTACTTGGAGGCTTTAACGGATATCAGGCACTCGTACGTGAAATTGGCATTTATCCAGTAGTTGACAGGCCCTGTCAGCAACTGGTACATCCGACAGTTTTCTTCAAACCTTCCTATTTCTTATTTTATCATTCTTGGTAGCTGCACAGGGAATGCCAATAAACGTGATTTTTTACGCAGATTTCATTTTTCAGTGCCTGACAGGGGGTGTGAATAAAACAGTCTCACAAGTGACACATCATTTTAAAGGTTTTTTTTCCCCAGAAAACGGTGGTGAAACCAGAATGACGATATCCTATTCCGTTCTTAATCTGGAGCATTTTGAAGATGAAGAAACGTGGTTGATACTTGAGATGTTCTTTATGGCAATCATGTTCTCCAATGGAGAGATTTCACATAAAACCTGTTATTTCTTCGAAAATTCGCCCTTATAGCCATGTTTCAAGTTTGGCCCACTTCCAGTAATCTAATGGGGAGTCCCCCTGTCACCAATTGGGGCGTCCCCGTGTCACCTACTGGGGCATTCGCTCTCCGAGGGAATCAACTAATGGTACAAGGAACTTGGATCGAAAATTTTATAAAAACCCATGGAATTTATGAAATTTACGGATTTTTAAAAATTTAATGAGCTAGTTAGCAAGTTGGAAATATGTTTTACCAGAAAAAATTCAAGATCGCTCCGATTGGACCAATAATAAACTGGCCAGCCTTGAAATTTTTCCTTAATATGTAAGCCACTGGTACATTTACTCTAGACACTTCTCAACTTGCTCGCTTGGCGGAACGCTACCGTGTTCCTAGATATCGGAATAACAGAGTAGAGAGGTCTGACGGAGGTCGTAAGTAGAGGAGCAATTTATAGTGAATAATGCGTGAGTGAAGGTCATTAGACATCTGATGATGGTAATAGAATTCATCATCTTCTGGTGGTGATGGAATTTACCATCATGTGATGTTGATTGGAACCGTCATCCCATGGCGGTAATGGGATTCTTCATCCTTTGATGGTGGTTGGATTCGCCGTTTCCACTGTTCGTGGTAATTGCATATTGGAAAGGAATAAGAAGAAATCAGCATTACGCGAGCCTGGAACTGCTCGTATCTCCCAACAGATCATTTCACACCTTCTACTTTGAACGAACTCGGAGGTGGAAAGTTGGGCGAGAACAAAAAAAAAAAAGAAAAAAAAGGAAGCCATAGGCATCAAAATGTGGGATCAATTAGAGTACTGGAAGTTGATATTCGCGATTGGCAAGGTCCAGGCGTGAAGGGAGGGAAGAGGAGAGAAAAAAGAACTCGATTGTTATTCGAGGTGATCGAACTGTCGGTGGCTATGTTGGTGATGGGAAAGACGTGTGAGGGGGAGGGGGGGGGGTGAGGGTTATTACCGAACCTGCAACACAATAGAGCTGCCCATCGACTGAATGGTTGAGATGGGTCATGAGGAAGGGGGCGATACGAGGGGGGCGATACAAGGGGGGCGATAAGGGGGGGGGGTGATAGGAGGGGGATGGGGGGCAATCACCCAGTCCCGCAACTCTACGTCCTTTCTCGATTTTTCCCCATCTTTCGATTCCCACTTCCTGCGGTCCCGATTATCCCGTTTCCCTCATTTTATTGGTGACACGGAGGGTTTCTACCAACCCACTTCTGGTACTGGTACTCATTTTATTGGTGACACGGAGGGTTTCTACCAACCCACTTCTGGTACTGGTACATCAGCAACCCGACAAGAACCAGTCTGTTTCCCCTTGCTACTTCTCTAATTTTGGCAGAGCACGGTTTTCGCTTTCTTCTTTATACAGGGTGTCTACAGTACCTTCAAAACGTGGCAATTGATGACGCCTTGCAGTGGAACTGGTCCTCAGGAAATCATGGGATTCAACACCAGGACCAAAATAGCACTGGTTTTGGCCAAGATCCCCTGACGATAGGCAATGAATTTGGGCTCACGTAGAGGTGGGGAACGTTGGTCCAACGTCATTACTTACCCAAAAAATGTATTTCAGTTCACTCTTTAACCGTCAATAACTGTACATACGAAGGTTAAATAAAAAACGCTCAAGTCCAATGTTTACGAAAATGGGGTTTTTACGGAACCTCCGTATTATGGACCTGGCCTTGGTGAAGCCCAAATTTCAAAATTCAAATCGGAAGTGGGGGGAATTCTGACCATAAACATACCAAACTTGGTCAATGTTTGAGTAAAACGCCTCAACGACACGCTGATAAGGAAAAACGCCCCAACTCACCAAAATATTGAGATACTTTACCTACAAAAATTTACATTATTTTGTGCGTTTTCCCAACAAAACATCCGTTTGATTGAGTTGTTTACGGTTAAGATCACTGCCTCACAAAACGGAAGCTGGAAATTCTAAAATCGCTTTAACTGTGATTTTTTTTTTTTTCCCACCGTTGAATTGGTTGAAGTCATATCGATATCGCCCCCAAAAAATGGGGTTTTTAATGAGTTGCAGTCAACTTACTTCGAAAATTTCAGTGAAAAACTTTGAGGCGAATTTCTGCAATGTTTTGAATACCGAGTCGAGGCGTTTTACCATGACAGGGCAGAGTAGGGCAGCCATCCGTCCTGATTTATCGGAACATGTCCCAATTTTCGAATTGTCCCGGGCATCTCGTCATGATTTTGGAAGTGCCCTGATTCATTTTTTTGCCGTTCCGATCTTGTCCCGATGTTTGAAAAAGTCGATGGATGCATTTCGGAGATGATTCCAAAAATCCAAGCCTATCATCGAATATCTGTGCGCCAATGAGGTGAATATTGTTGATACTTCGGAGTGGGTGGGATATATGATAGAACAAATCACTTCGATAAAAATAAACATCAATTTCCGCAGCTAAAAAAAATAGCTGGATACATTTATGCCGTAACGTTTCCATTGAAAGGATTTTTTCACTCATCACCGCTCAATCACAGATTTTACATAGATTTGGCCCTTTTATTAGAGTATTTTCGTCTTGTTTACGATGAAGATTGGTTCTCTCGACGGAACTATTTGCCATTATTTCACATTAATAATTATATTGAGTAGATTCAGACTCTTCCCTCGCCTCGGGCCTCGCCCATATGAGGGGATATTCCCAATAGAACAAACTATTCATTTACATTTGTATAGGTACTACCTATTTATTGTATGGAGAATAAATAAATAAATAAATGAATAAATAACTCTCTTCTCCCAGAAACAGTTAACGCCCTGACCACCATTAAGACCAATCTTGACGTCATTGCTTGGAATTCTTCACCTGTATCAAGCAACACAAGTAAGTCCTTCGCTCAGACGGTGGAAAAGATAGATACGTGCAATTAATTTTTTTGTTATACTCCATTAGAAAGGAATTAATATCATGTCCTATTTACCTCTTCCTATTTACTACTTAATTTCCTATCAACTTCGATGTTCATATTATAATACTAAATAAATGAACTTTTTTCAAAAATATCGTATTTTGGTGAAGTGTTCGTTTAATTACATGTCGCCCCAATTTTTGTCCCGATTTTTTTTTTCTTTTTGAGGCTGTCCCGAAAAGTTCCTATTTTCAGCGTACACTGTCCCAATTTACCTGTAAGAGATATGGCAGCCCTGGCCTACAGTAATTATGAGACAAACTCAAGGAATCAATTTTACAGCTAATTTGCAACAAAGTGTGCCTCATAGAGTTTTTTCATTACTCAACTAAAAAACCGACTTTTTTCACTTTTAAGCTTTTTTTCGTGTGTTTTCGACAGTGTCTCAGTAAAACGTCTCCAACTCCCTTAAATTGATATTTAAAATAAATGTTAAGAATACCGTTGGAAATAACGGTAAATTTCCTATCTCCCTGATATGAATTCAATTTTTTAGGACAGTCTTAATTGATGAAAAAAATGGCCAAAGTCCAAAATTTTAAGACTTCTTAAAAATCGCCGTTTTTCTTTCGTATTTTGCGCTATTAGTACGGGGTTCGTTCGGCGTGCACTCCTCGAGGAAAACGTGCCCAGAACCTCAGCTTTGCAATGGTATAAAAAAAATGTTTTTCACAGTGAAATTTGGTGGAGATAATAACGTTTGAGTCCCGAAAAACGTGAATTTTGAGGTGAAAATCAACGTTTCACACGTTTTACTTCCTTCAGTATCATAAGTTCGGTATCGCAATTAGGCATTTTTGACGCTGAAACGAATAGTGACACTCTCTGACCAGTTACAACCGTTCCATATCTCGGAAAACAGGGTAAGTTTACTATGTTCCATCGAGGAGCGTCCGAACTCAAGATAAGTGAACTTTAATTTTGTTTATTGATTCTTAGTGTTGATAAGTCTTGTTTATCCTTTTCTTAGTCTTATTCTTAGTCGTAGATTCTTAGTCTTGATCCTCAGTCAAAGCTTCTTCAATAAGTCGTATACACGATGAAACTCTCTCAGGGCTGATGATTATGACAAAGAACTGACCAGTTATTTCCAGCAGCTCGAATATTGAATATGAAGGGAGCTTGATGATGTTGCATGCTGAACTTTTGCAGACTCCGTTAAAATATCCGGTTGAAATTCACTTAGTCCAAGGGCGTTGAACATCAGGGTCATTATTCATTTGTTTATCGGGGATATAAATAGAAACGCCACCCACAACGTCCAAACGCCAATTGGAGTCTCAGTCGTAACCTAAATTTAGGACAATACATAGTCGTCACCGTTAAAGGGTCGATTACACGAGGCGAGTTTACTAGTTACGTGCCGGCTAGTTTGCTAGTTGATATTAAACTAGCTCCGTTTAATCCTACACTAGCAAACTAGCCGAATAGTGAAGAAGCTGGGGAAAAAGTAAAAGGTCGGGCTACTTTACTCGCTACTCGCCGGCGTTTGAGTGAGCTAGCTAGTAAACTTACTAGTTTAACTCATACATAACTCATACATAAACTTACTAGTAACTCATACATTGTAATGGCATTATTCTTCAGTTAAATATGTTTCCAATAACAGTGAATGATTATATATGATCATTCACTGTTATTGGAAACCAAAAATAGGTTTTTGAGTTAAATTAGTCGAAAGCATCGCCTTGAGAGGCACTTTGGGCTCTTATGGTGATAGTTGACCCCAACATAAAAGGCTCACTCCTGACATGGAATATTTCCTACAAACAGACCTAGTTTTTCAATCATTTTCCTTCAAGAATAGGATAATTAAATAATTATAATAGTGTGATGGGTTTTAGATGCATTTCAAACCTCAAGGGGAGTATATTGTATCATTAGTCCCTAAACCAGATGATGTCAGATGATTAAAACAGCGATGAAGAATTCGTAGATGCTGAGGAACTCGACAGAAGAGTGGAACAATTCTTTGTGAATAAAGTGAATTTATTTATGAATAAATTATGAAATATTGTGATTCCTTATTGTATATGAAACATTCTGATTACTTAGTGGATACGAAACATTTTGATGCTTTTTCTGATAAGAGGTACCATGCATTGATCTCAATCTATAAGGCGTTATTGCAATCATGGTTGTGGATATCCTATTAGTTGCAATTGTCAATTCAAGTCTCGTGTGTTATAATTGTTATTATAAATTAAAAAAACGTGATATCACACGCCTAGGCCTTCTATTACCATAAGAACCCGAAGTCCCTCTCAAGGCACTATGTACAATAACGGACTTTTGGCCTCCTATTACCATAAGGGTCCCTCTCAAGGCACCTTGTACAAAAACGTATTTTTTGCACACCTGGTCCCAGATGGTATTCAAGAATTGGCTTAGGGTTATAAAAGGTTTCTAGGATCAAGGATCTAGGTTTCTAGAATTCTTGGGCTGGTCCGAGCCAAATTTTTGGACAATTTTAAACGGGCAAAGACACGGATTTGTTTAAATTCGATTTTCTTAATCTGCGTATCTTGAAACGTCAACAAATTTATGGGGTGATTAAATTTTTTTTTTTTTTTTCATGGTGAGTTCCGATGTTTTATGATCGAAGATAATAAGCCAACAGGTATGTTGATGTATTGACCTCATATGTTGAAATAATTTGTCCAGAATCAGTTGGAACGTATATATCTTTATAAATAAATTACCGTATTGAACTGAAATTCAGAGAGAAATGCATCAAGCGAGTACTGGAATGTAACCCTAATGAATTCAAATCATTCATCATTGGTCATCAATTCTCGAATTGCTCTATATTTTACTCAAATACACCATTCGAATCAAATAGGGGAACAATACTCTCACATGAACCCTCACCGTCGTACTGCCAATTTTTGAAATACTCCGAGCTCGCCTTATATCAACATTCCGCCGCCCGCTGCAATACCTTTGCTAAATGTATAATAATTATTATTATACTACAGCTTCCCTTGATATTATTGAGCGAACACTATTAAAGTTCAAATCTACCACCATGTTTTAGATTGATTGCATTGAACATTGAATCCTATGACCGGAGAATGATCGACAAATAACTGAAATTTTTAAGTAGGTACTTAATTAGCGCATTTTTGAACAAAAAGAAGCTATTGTTCTCGGTCCAAAATGTTTAAAACTCGAATTTCCGAAATGTTTGTATATAACAAGCAGGTGTATGTGTATGCGTCATTCCAGACGCATAAAGTTCAAATTAGCACAAAAAATCTGTCTTGGCAATCGAAAGGCTAAGTTCGTAGATGGGCAGAAACAGGCCACTCTAAGGGGTGGTTAGGGGAATTTTAAGGGGGGAAAGATTATCCACGAACTCCACAAGTGACAACTGACACCACAGTGTAACGATCTTTTGACGCTGAACACGATGGTGAAGTCACAATTGCGATATCTCATTCCGTTCTCAAAGTGCAGCACTATGAAGATGAAGGAACGTGGTTGTTACTTGAGATGTTCTTCACGGTTCAACTGCTTTAATCAGATAACGGAATGAGACATCGCAATTCTGACTGCACCATCGTGTTCAGTGTTGAAAATTCTATAAACTGAGGTGGTACTCGGGAAAAAATATATAAAATTTGTTATAAAACCAGTCATTTCTTTGAAAATTCGCTCTTATAGCCATGCTGCATGACTGTGGATTTAATTTTTAAAGAGTATTGATGTAGTTATAAAGATATTTTTTCCATTATTCGCTTACATAACTAAATTTTTATTTCCGTTGAATACAGTGAAGTTTAGAAATTGGTGTAATTTATAGGTGTTTAAAGGACTTCACATGCGCTGACAAAGTTACTGTAAGAATTCAATGAAATCTATATGTGACCATTTGAGCACCAACTTTTCCAATTTTCGTTGTTGTTATTATTGAACTTTTCAAGGGTTAAACGCCCACTCACAGATACTCAACTGTCTGAAGGAGCTAGATTACGATTACGATTTCAATCTCCATCTTCATATTTGGATGGTCCCGAAACGGGGGGAATATGTCTCAGCGATCAAAATATTGGAGCTAATAGCAGGAATAGGAATTGTGGTAGAATTGGCCCTTACATACCAATCCACCGCAGTCAAAACAACCATGGAACCACGATTGTATCCCGGAAATATTTTACGTAAGGGACTTTCTGAAGGAGCTTTGAAGGGATATTAAGAAACTTTCTTCGATACCACTGCGAAGATAGAAAAACGTCTGCAACATCGCTACCTCATACACCATATCTTGGGCAGTGTAGCTACCTCAAGTCCGTTTAAGTTGAAGAACTAGATCTGTTTAATTAAGTAGAATATTTATATAAAACTATCATTATGGTATGTTAAATAACTTGACAGTCGTAAATAAATGTGAAAAAAAAAGTATAGTTACCTCACACACAGACCTTAACAGGAACAACTAGCCGACTAGACAACTTAATAAGGACAAAACTACCTCATACACCAAAACAAGACGTCCAAGTATATATAAATTGGATGATGTATCCAAGATTGGATGTGAAATTGGCAGTTAGGATATTGACAAAAGATGATTTAATCAATGAACATGATAATAACTGAGAATTGGTTGGATTCATTACTGGGTTTTTAAACTGTTTACATGCGCTGTCGCTACTGGGGTCCAGATTGCGACCAGTATTACTTGAGAAATTACTTTTTGCAGGATTCAGACGGTGCAAGTGATGTGAGAGATGCAGCCCATCCCGCATAATCCGTGGGAATGAGTCGTTTATTGAATTCCACGTAGAAACCGATAGAAAAGTGCAGTTCTTCTGTTTTCCATTGACTAGGTTCAGTCTTTTTTTAACAACGTATCAGTTTTGCAATAACGCCCAGATGGGTTCCACGCACTGACTTACTATTGATTCATATTTGCATTAACGATACACCCCTCCCCGAATCACCACCATTCAGGTATTTTATAACGGTCATGTACAATCCTCTTCACAAAAAACCCCATATCCGTCACATCTGTTCCACGGATCTCGTTATACTCGGGTTTTAGCAGTAGGAAGTCAACTAGTTTTTGTAGGTACACCGACTAATTACTTTGCAATTGTTTGAATTTTCACCGCCAGACCCCTCCCTTCCACCGACAGGCCCAGCGCTCAGAGGAAACCGCCGTTCGCCAGTAAAAGAGAGTTGTGAGCGGAGGCCATGTTTGATCTCCGAGCCCAAATATTAGATGAGGACCAATCAACTCATATTATTTAGAGTTGAAAGCGGTCATTTTCCCTGAAAAATGTAATTGCCTTCACTGTTCCCAATGGAAGCGGCTGGAATTCGCCACTTCCCTCTCCTCCCTATCACGCCGTCATCAAGTCAGGGAAAGATAAACAAACTTTGTCACAACCATTTTTTCCGTTGAAAAAAAAAAATGATCAAAGCGCAAAGCGCAGTTCATAATTTATTAAATAAAATTTTCTTGCAGCCAAATTCAGTCGCTAACCTATTAAAAAAAACCATCTGACGCGAATGTTTTTCAAGTATTTGATGCACTCGACTCCTTTTCAATCAATATTCTTGATCGAATGAAGGAATTGATCATCGATTATATTCAACTCAAACTCATTCAAATAAAACCAATTTGACCAATTGCAGTGCTATCAAGTTAGAGATTGAACTTGAAATTGAACTTTAGGCTTTTCGAACAGCCATGTGAAACGAATGAAACTACCTGCCCCCTCTCTGATTAAATCTTGGTAGGTAACAGCTCACACCTTTTTTCTGCTCTAAACCTCCTTAAGATTAGTTAGTTTACGTTTCATGCAACGTAGAATCCAAATTTTGAATAACTATTCTGCCCGTTGTTCGCAATTTTTCTTCGGACCCATTCGACTGATCCATTCGAGTTTTGATATGAAATCATACTTGGGTGCACAATGGCGCAATTCTTCAAATAAGCTATCATAAAGGACACCTATCTTATTATACTCGTAGTATCACTCGCGTCCATTGGAAGTAGGTACTTCTCCTCTGAGCCTATTCGATCGAAATTGAATAATTTTTTACCGAAAGCAAGAAATCTCGATTTATTCGGCATCCCTTGAGGTCGAATTCCCGGCTGAAACATTCCTAGTGGACCTCGTTCGAATAAAACTGAATTTTAATTTTGCAGCCTAACGCGCTGGAGGTTGCGACTGTCGCTCAGAGCTCACATTACTAACGGATCTTTGTTGAATATCAAATTCGAATGGTACCAATTTGACACGTCTGCGACTGAAACTTTTGGTGATGAGGCAGGTTTTAGGGAAAATGTCAAAATTCCGATTGCAGAATACTCCCCATTTGGCAACCAAACTTGAATCGAATACAATCTCGAAATCAATTACATTTACTTGAGTCTATAGGCTGTAGGCTGAATGGCCACGGGCTGTGGCATAGCGATTCATTGTGTCAAAAGTGTAACGTGTCGAACTCGCGATTTTGGATTTACGAAAATTCATAAATCAGGAATTGATCCTAAACTACATGTTTTCCAACGGACCTATGTAAAACATTCATTTCAAAATCGAATGAGACCAATTCCAACTCTCTTTGACATATTTCGATCATTTGTAATTACGACGGTACCCTTTACTCAAAGATCAAGTTGCCTATACACAAAATGTAAAATTAAAAGTTTATAAATACCCGTGTAATTAAGTAGGAATAACTATTTAAAAAGGGAAAGATCGATGTGAATGTTTTCGAGTCCCTTCAAATATTTTTTTCTGTCTTGATCACCATACGAAATAATAGGAGAAATTAAATTAAATATAGTTCGTTACTAACTGAATAGTTCGATTATATGTATCATTTATAATACATTATTATATTATAATACATATTATATGGGTTCTCATATTATTGTACTATTTGAACATGTCTACGAATTTGCCCCGTTCTACCTCTGAGCTCTCGTTGTTCAAAGCTCCGGACGGTCTTAAATAATTCCCCGAGTTGAATTGGAATTAGTATAGAAACCCCAATCATTCTGTTAAACTATTCCCCCTCATGTACTATTAATCAGCCGTAACCTCAGGTTATGAACATTTTCAAGGATCATAGTCGGCCCGGTCCGAGCCCACCAGCCAAATTTCGTAGTTTTCAGTTTATTATGAGTAAAAGTCCCGCGGGAGGATTTTTAATTTTTTTCGGATTTTACGTGGATTGAAATGTATATGAAACTTTTTATTTTTTTGAAGTATTTTATTGGAAATTAAAACCGAACAACATCTGATCGCGGAGTGTGACCTAATGAGCGAGTTTTCGAAGCAACGTTTTCTGACTACCCTCAACCTAACATTGAAACTTTTAGGTATCTATTTTCGTACCATCTAAGCCCATATATGGGCTAAGATATATCCAACACATTCATATGACCCAATAATCTTGAATACTACCACAATAAATTATTTTTTCCATTTACTTTATTTTCTATTAATTATTATCCTACTGATTTTTTTCTTCAAGTATTAAATTCACCTCTTTTGCAACTTATGAAAATTCATTTTTAGCTCGCGTAATCACTTGTGGCCACTGAAATAATATTATCCCGACCAGAATCACTACTCCTCAATGTTTTTTTCATGGTCTACTGATATTGTACACGGTTTCATCCCCTAGGGTCAAATTTCACGTAGTTTATAGTCGAAATCCTTGTTTTCCGGTAATATTTAAATGACATATTTTGAAAAATGCCTCAGAACAAACTAGCAGCAAAATATAAATACTAATATTTATTTCAAAATAAAATAAAATATTTCAAGGCCGCGGCACCTTTATTTTATGCGAAATTTGAAACCGGCGACAGTGAAACAATAATTTTATTACATCAGAACATCAACGTCTTTGAAAATCTGAAAAATGAAAATACAAAGTCAATTATTTTCCCGATGAAATCACCTTGTCAAAAATAGAGGCCTTGATGAGACCGATATTGAGGAGCACGAAGGCCTTAAATTCATCAAAGTTTTCAGATGTGATACACGAATATGCATTTCTCACAAATTAGAATAAATTTATCGGATAAGATATGAAATTAGTTTCATCAGAAATTTGAAAATGTGATAAAGCCATTTTTATGTTTGATGAGTGGGATGAGGGGTTTTTTGGTCCAAACCGTAAGGAGCATAGCTGGTAATAGGGCGACCGCAGGATAGCATCACTATTCCGTATTTCAACATTTGCCCCAAAACCTGTCTGATCTCCGAAAATGACAGTCGTTGAGAATTGAAGGCCGAAAAACCGTCTGTTACATTTGTTTGCGAAAATGAGTTACTGGCATCAAACGATTCGTTAGGATCTCCCTTATACGTTTGTTTGAAGATACCCCCGATTTGCTCAAATGCGGTGGAGTTCATGACGACGAAAATAGCAAGAAACGAGGTCAGCAATTACAAGTAAAACAATCTATTTTACAGCGTCTTCACTGTTGCTAGGCATCCAGCGCTGCGCCATTCGCCGTGGTCGTTGTTTTTCCGGTGTGCAGTCGGATTTTTTTTGTGCGTGAAATGCCGGGTTTCTGAGCGCGAATTCGTAAAACACTATCGAACACTGATGTAAGATTCGTCTTTTTATTTTTCTAGCTCAACATTGGTGGGAAGAAAATAATACAGTTACTATAAAAAACGATTCTTATACAGCTTATACGCCGTTGTGTAATAACTTGCAGCACAGATATTCATAAGCCGTTGTGTTATAATATCTGATATGTTTACTATCAGAAACAGCTCTTTAATTATTGCAGACTATTTTACTGTTTTGGTTGGATTGGAATATAATTGGAAGGTAATTGGAATATAATATGGAAAGGTTTCTCAATAGTTTCACGATTATTTTTGGTACCATACTGACTATGGTAACTTGCAAGGTTTCATCTCCTATCTTGGAACGCACATAATGTTTAATTTAATTTTTAATCAAAACTGCTGAGCCCTCTTTAGCTTCATTAGCAGGATGAAGAGCGTGGTAAAGTAGATAACCCCTGATGTGAAAATGGCTCTGCACAGTGAAGTGGGTTTCTGATATGAAGCAAATGTCAATCTTGGAATTAAAAAGGAATGCTTCAAGTTCAGTATCTCCTGTGAAATCGAAATTAATTTCGTTCTCCGAAATTCAATTTGCTGTGACGATTCGTTGAAAACTGGTGTATATAACGTTGGATGCACAGGTTTAGGGATTGGGGAATGTTAGTAGGTACACGTGACTACTTCGGAAAACCATACTCAGAGTTAGGAATGATGCGTTTTCGTTGGGAAGGTTTTTCAATATTGAAAAAAGTCCGAATTTGAAACTTTCTAATTGACCTATCGGATGGCCGGATTTTCGACGGAAATTCCCATAAATAACGGTGGAGTGAGTCCTGGGAAGAAGCGCAAACATCGGACTGCGGATAAACGAGAAACAAATTCAGTCGATGTTTTGAGTTTACGTACCATGGAAAGTAAACCAATTAATTTTTAGGAGGACTAAGAGAAAATAAAGCGAATGATGGAAAAATGTTCATTATCGATTAATAGAATGTGAGATTCTAGGGTACCACCCTACATTTCACTGCGATATTATTTATAATTAAAATTTTCAAATTTAAATCTTTGGATCGCCGTTCCGTTACTAGCCCGCTGGGCACTAATGCATTAACCCATTTTGTATGGAGGAGAGGTGGATGAATACGTACCACCTAAACACAAACAGATTTTAGTTCGATGTTTTGTTTGTGGATTCTGTGGATCGTGATATTTAATGCACATCACCTCACGTTGGTCAATCCGCCTATATTACACTCGACTGACGTGAAACAACACACAACACTGACACAGTTGAAATGGAGACGTCGTCATCAGTATGAGGAAATCACATCACATTGCGCGGACCCGAGGGAGAAGACCGTAGGTGACTGACTGACTGACTGACTGTCTGTGGAGATCTCGTACCTGAAGGTCCGAGGGTCCACAACGAGAGAACCGGCTGTACTCAATTCCCCCTTCACCGCCGTCCGGTACGCGATCTCGTACAATAGCGACCTCGCATCCCATCAATTTCTTCATTGTGGACGAACCCCCCTCCGATCGGCCGCAGAACGGCCGTCACCTCCGCAGAGGAACCCCCTGGGAAAAGATACCTTCCGTGCGAATTATATGTTCGAAAAACTGTTACGAAAAAAAAACCCATCTCAAGACATTAAAATGTGGAGGCGGGCTCAATAAAGAAACCGGTCCCCCTACCGAGGAAGCTGTACCCTTGAACCTGTCTTTTCGGATTTAAATTGCTTGACTTGGACCCCTCTTTTGATGAAACGAGTTCCTGTACCATTCCTTGAACGGGTTAGGAAGCGCTGACATAGAAACTTTTTCCGACCCGAACACCCACCCTGTAACGTATTAGTCTCAGATGACCGCACTGTTCCCACGTTTCTAAAGCTCGGCTCATCGCAAAACCGAACGAGGGTTCCGTATCCGGAACCACCTTGAGCACCGAAAAACTCACAACCTTAAACTTGAATGTTCATTTGAGGACAGCAAGCAAAGCGAATGGGGAAGTAAAGAAATAGGGATCACTCAACGGAGTTCAGGATAAATGCAAAACGATGAATAGGGGGGGGGGGGGGGGAGGAGGGTATGTTTTTGCAGGTATTACATTTGGATTGGAACATAGAATTGGGTTTTTTGACGAGTGGGATAGGGAGGGACATCAGATATTCAAAGCAACAATACTTTTTTTTTTTGTGATATTTATTTATTGCGACTGAAAATATATACATTTCATCTAGCAATATTTGTTTTCATATAATTCAAGCTCACTGTTAGGCAGAATTCCAATAAAGTCTAGCCTATTTTTGGAGCAAAGACAGGGACACTGGGTTACACTTGCACTCACTAATGGCACAGCACAATTAAGTCCAGTGGTTTGTTTCGATTGAGTCGCCGAAGTTCTCCCTCGTTATTCAGAACGTTGAGCATCTCCAGGTTCTCATGATTGTGGAGGCGATGTTCATGCTTCCTCGCGTATTTGGTGATGATTTCGTTCACAGTCTCTATTCCCAGGTCTCGATGTAAATCATCATTTCGCATGTACCAGGGAGCTCCAACTATACTTCTCAGTAGTTTGTTCTGAAAAGTTTGAATTTTTTTGACATTCGATTTGAAAAAAAAAAAAAAAAAAAAAAAACAATACTTGAGTCATTATTTAAATAATTGAATTAACATAAGGGCAAATTTGAACTGATTTTGGTTTCCAATTTTTTCAAATTAGTTGGAAATGTTTCGTTTAATATTAAGAGTTTTATCATTGAGTGTTAAATTTATGGTTTGAGAAAATTATTTAATGTATTATGTTGCCTAGTTTTTTTTAATTACAAAAATATTTCGTTTTAGTTTTATGACAAAAAAATGTATTGTTGTGTTTTTAAATCGTAGATTTTCATAATTCAAGCATTTTCCGGTCTTGATGAGACCTATCAGTAGCAGGCGAAGAATGTCGGAAAATAGACGAAAATAAGGACCTTCAGAAGTATTTTTCTAGTAAAAGCTAAAGTTTAATCAGTTCTTCATCGGTAACAAGCACAAATTTTCATTTAAGAGTTTTAAATAATAATATAATATATTATTATAATATAATATATACCGGATATATTATTATTTGAAACTCTTAAATGGAAATTTGTTCTTGTTACCGATAAAGAACTGATCAAACTTTAGCTTTTACTAGAAAAATACTTCTGAAGTTCCTTACTTTCGTCTATTTTCCGACATTTTTCAACAGTTTATATTATAAAGGGAAATGTATCGTTTATGAAACACCTATTTTCACTTCAAATGTTTTGAAATTTTGAAAATCGATTTTGAATTAATTTAAAGAATTGGTACTTCTTTGTCTTCAAGTATTTATTTATGTGCTCAACATTCCGTACTATAATATTATCTGACCATGGCCAGATGATGAAACCAATTTTTACCAAAGTCTTTTCTAACCAAACACAACAACAATTATTCGAGGTAGTTTTCCGTGTTTTTTGTTGAATATATTGTTTTACAACGCTCATTCAAATTTTTCTTGAGCCAGATTGTGGCTTTATGTATTTGGTTTTAGATTACTTTTGAACGATATATCATCGAATAAATAAATTTGCTATAACCTAATTTTCCAAGACCTTAGTGTAGGACTAGCTGACGGGCAGAACTCGGGATGGATCCATCTGCCACTCTTACCTGTCGTTTTACGGATTATACCTCTTTCAGGTCCCTTTACAAACCCTTATAATCTTAAATACCAAAAATAATAGTCATCTGTCTCACGGGAAGGAAGAATTTAAGATTTCTATATTTTGGATACCCTATAAACCCCCATTGAGCCGTTTTCGAGAATTTAAAATTTTTATAGTTCGGCTTCCTCGTATACCTACCCCCACCCATATGCATCAGATCCGGCAGTGAACCCCCCTATGTCCTTCCCCGGTCACAGAAACATTCAACGATCATGATGGACATCATCCATATTTAATTTGTTAAAACTAATAAGTATTGTTTAAACAATTATTAAAAACAAGAAACCGAGTGAATATTGCTATTTCATCCATCCTTGACCCATATTTAAAATATCAAGTGTTTAGCTCATAGGAAAGTTGAAAAAAAAAAAATGCTCAAACTTGAACTAAAATTTCAAAACTCGTTTTGAACCTCTTCCCCTGAACCTAGGGTTCGTTGTGGGTGTTGTCTGAGCCCGTAAACCAAGCGTCGTAATTTCAGCACTACTATAACTGGGCAAAGTGCCGCAGACGGACGGATGTTTGGTTTATTAACTTCGATATTATTGAAGGTAGTACGAATAATAAACTAATAACTATGTAGATAAATACTTTTGATTACCAAAATTTAGGGCTCACTGCAAAACCTCTTCATACCGAAAAATTTCAATTACAAAGATCACAATAGATAATGCGTTGGCGATACGACGGTGCAGGGGTGGATGTATAAGGGGGAGTAAAATGATGTACGGGAAAAAAAACTAGTCCTCCTATTGTAGAAGTGGTACCTGTTCCCTCCGCATTTAAACTTCGTGTACCGGACTCATCATTAGAGATGAGAAACTAGTTCCTGAACCATTTCTCGTACGGGCGTCGGCGGATTCGAATACAACCAGAAACTCTTTCCTCTCCAGCCAATACGTTCTAACGGAGGCAGGTGACTGTTGTTCCCACGCCTCCCGATCGTTATGATTGTGGAGGAAAAACGCTTCAATTTATTCTCAACCGTTTATTATTTTCCGTATAGACCAGTGTTCAGTATAGAATGCCATTGTAACGCTGATAACAACGTTGAATTAATTATGGTCATGGCGTAACGTATCGTATTGTTTCTCTAAATAGTCCTCTAAGAAATTGTCATATCTCAACAAATTGAAATTATAGGGACGTAAAAGTGGTCTCAATTGACTGCGAATCAAATGTTTCAAATGAATCTTCCGTTTTTGAATATTTCAAATTTCGAATTTCACTCACTTCCGAGAATATAATATATTCTCGGAAGTGAGTGAAATTCGAAAATATATTATATTCGTGCTGTATATTGTGCTTGAATGGTTGAAGAGCAGGAGAGAAAGTACTTATGGAATATTGAAAATAGATATTGAAATAGATTTCTTTTGTCTTCAATTCTGGAACCCCCACCCTCACCCCCGTATGTGGAATATTCGTAATCAAGGAGAAATTTCCTATAAAAAATCCGTCAAGAAAAGAGTTTCGTCCACTCCCGCCGTACTATATCGCACCGTCCTCGTATAAATAAGTGATCGATGGGGTAGTTGAGTGATCATTGGCCCTGTGATCGGAACATGGAGTTGGTGTAAAAATCACGAGCGTAAGGAGCAAACGAGTCGAGAGAAAAAAGCGTTTCACCTCTAGGAGGAGTGGGAACCTGTATTTTTTCTTATTCAAATCTCTAAGGACCAGGCTCCGGTTCCGGTGAACGAGTTGTTGCATTAACTAGGGACGGGGGTGTCCGAACATCTCGTTGCAGCAGGTGGTTTCCTGGGTCTCAAACTGTGTCAAAATAAAAAGAAAGTAACCGATGTCAGCTCCCGTTGGACATTCAGATTCCCATGTCTGTTGTTCGATCAACGCTGGGATTGAGCCTAATTTTGCAGTTTGTTCATATTTAGACAAATTTTTCACTTTTAATCAATGATAAATTGATTTCCTCTATTTTTGACCAGGAAACCGACGATAAGCACCCAAAATGTTAACTATTTCAAAACAAGAAAAAATTCTAAAGGTTAATTCATAATTCGCCCAGTCAATGTAGACATCAAACTTCGTATATGCGCATGTAATCGTAAATTTTTTAATACCTATGTTGTTAGCTAAACTTCCGTTAAGGATTTAAATAAATTTTTAACATAGGTAATTATATAAATTATAAATTTAAAAAAAAATTCGCTAAAAACAAAAAAAACGGACGGCTGCAGCATCATAAGTTGTACCTTCGAGTTTTTTGCGATCTTGGTATCTTTTCATTCTCTGAGAAGCTGGTAGCATCGTAAGGTTTCGAGTTCTTTCGACATTTCTTGCTTCTTTCTCAAGGCATCACGAAAATATTCCTCGTCCCAGAATATTATATCGTAACGTAACGTTTGCCAGTCAGTGTTTTAAAAAAATTACAAGTAAACTTTTTATCCAACCATTCTGTGGAAGACAAAATTTGTGTTTCAATTGAACTGTGGAATAGATCATTCAATAATTATGCTACCTTAGTACATTCAAAATACTGTAGCTGTTTAATAACTCACTGAGCAGGCCAAATCTTTTAAAAAAACAAAAGATCATGTTTTCTCATACCGTAGCGTAACGGTCGGAAAAATAATAGTTTCATAAAGTTTTCATAATTCATCTGTATATATGTAAATAATTCAGGGATTTTTTTAAATTTTAGCTGCTGACGTCCGTCATAGATATTTATAGCAAGATGTAGCTGCCAACAAATATATAAAGTCATCATTAAGAATTGGTTGCCCAGTATGAGAATTGGCCGGACGTTTCCACCGTTCTATCTTCAAGCCCTCATTGTTAACAAACGGCTGGTGATCTAGAAAAATTCTCTCATTCAAAATCGTGTCAAAGTAGCACAATAATTCTCCGAAATATGGCGTTTTGAACATTCCGAACCTCATTTTGAACCCCTTCTTATTGCATCATGCTCGGCCTGGTCCGAGCCCGAATATCGAATTTAGATTTTCTCTTGGTCAATTTAAATTGTTTATTTTATTTATTGAAAATAATTTAGATATTGGAAATGTATTTATTTGTTAACGTTTCGTGCATTTCCTCCTTGGCTTATTGACCGTTTTTTATTCGGAAGGTTGAGGGAGGTTCGGTATGAAAGAAAGAACGATGTTTCCAAGCTTTCGGCTTTAGTAAGTTATCTTCAGTGCTGTAACACACAACGACAAACTGCTGTGAGGTCTGATCATATAGAAAATATTGTAAACCAGATTAAAATATTCCCTACCCACCAAGTACTGACCTGTAATCCCCAACCCAGTCTCACTTCAATCATCCTCCTCAACTACAACACAACATATGAACATAATATGTTCATATTATGAACATATGAAAAAACACCTTCTACAACCTCTCTGTATGGTTATTTGTGCAGAGAAAACAAAATAAACCTGACGAATGGACTGAAAGGAGTAGAGGCTGGGACGAGGAGGGACCTACCAACTTAAGTAACTGTTAGGTATAGTCAAAATTGTTTGGAATTTTAAGTCAATGCTACCGACAATGATCAGACCTCACAGCAGGTTGTCGTTGTGTGTTACAGCACTGAAGATAGCTTAATAAAGCCGAAAGCTTGGAAACAACGTTCTTTCTATCATACCGAACCTCCTACTACCCTCCGAATAAAAAAACGGACAATTTATTTATTGAAATCCTACTGAACTTTGAATTGTCGGTCAGAGTGATGTTATTTAGTTAATTCGTGATTATATCACATCATAATTTATTGAAAACTTCACGAGAAAGTTGGGTGGGGGCGTAAGTAGGTCAGTGACGGGGCAGACAGGATGATCGCGGTAGTGCAAACAATGACGTACTGCAGAACCCTAACTATAATAGGACGACGTGGATAAACTGGTTTCCAGTTCATCTATTCACCTCCACCGAGCTTCCTATCATACGTCTTGGGTCGTTCATCGTCAGTATCTGTTACAAAGTGGTTTACGATCGAATTCTTCCTTCCCTCAGCGTCGCTAAGCCAATTTGTGAGAAAACATCCTGACTCGTCACGTGCGTATGGGGTCGTCTAGGCCAATCGTATGTCCACACACGGTGAGCTCAAAGGTGATTTAGGTTTGTCGAAAATGGCAACAGAAACTGGTGTAAAGGATTTGTTTGGCATAGTTCCCATTATATAATCTCGTTGGAATTAAAATCGAAACTGCTGCCCTTTTCGAGAAATGGCAAAAACAATAATCTCCTATGTTTGTAATATTTATTAAACGTGGTCGACTCGTAGATGCAAACGAAATTTTTGCGTAAAACTAATTCAAAAATGGACTGAAACGCCGCTAACAGCATATTTTTATCTGAACACATTCTGGAGATATGATATTTAAAAGGTTTTTGTTTTTTCAGAAAATGTTTTTCTATTTTAAACAAAAAACTCTGTACCTGGCTCCATACATAGACAAATTTGAAAAAATAAAAATTCTGAAAATCTTGCTCAATTTCTACTACCCTTTGATCAAACTACTACCCTTCTAAAGTGCCTAACTGTTATATGAGAAATATAATATAATATAATAAGGAACAAGATAATCTCAAAGTTGACCATACCGATGAATAGGTGATTGAATGGAGAAGTTTTCATGAGATTTGCTAGTTTTACAGGATTTTTTTTAACAGTAGTAACGCTCTACAGATTTTCAAAATTTTTATTTTTTCAAATTCGTCTATACTTGAGCTGTGCTTACGGTCATTAGATTGTTCTTCTCAAGAATCAATGAACACTGATCTTACAGCAAATTTTACTTTGATTCCAAAAATTTAAATTAAAATTCTAAAAATTAAAATTAAATGGAGTGAAGTCAAGAAATTTTAGTTTACAAGAGAAAAAACACGATTTTTCCGAAGAAAAAAAAAACCTATAAAATATTATACCTCGAGAATGGTTTGTGATAAAAACCAACGAATTACCAGTACAACCTCATTTTACGTGCGCTAAGGTCTCTGGATTCGGCCTTCTCCCACACTCAAATTGATATTTTTAGTGGCTCTTTCAGAAAGATAAAGCTTTGGGTTCAATGAAATTTTCCATTATTCATATAATACCAACAGGAGAGAGCAATAATATAAGCTTCGAGTTTTGGTTTTTACTTACTGTATCAGTGGCGGCTCTTCAGGGTAGGCAAGGTTGGCACCGCCTACCCTGAAAAAAGAGAGAAAACAATGCTGATTTTCGTAGGTTTATTTTTCCCTACAGAATGAATTCCTATTTTCGTCCACAATTATTGTGCTTGGAAAAGCTAGAATTCAAACTAAGTAATCAGTGACTTGGCGCAGCTCTCAACGAAATTGGGTGTGAAGAGAAATCAAAGGAGCCCATCAGAACTGCCAATTGGCATAGTGTGAAGAGGCGGAGGGAAGGGGAAGATAGGCGACACCCCCGTCACCCCTCGGTTCGCCTTACTTGGCCTTGAAATGGGGTTTGTGAAACAGGAGGGGGGTAAGAAGAAGAAATACGTTTATTTAAACATACAATGATTTTTTTACAATTCTAAAAGAACATTCTTATAAACATTACGGCATGGTTTTGTCAACCGTCTGCCGGAGGTTCGGGTTACATAATATTGTATCAAAAGTTAAGCCATTAGTAAACTAAAATTATAGGTACGTAAACGTAGGACACTGAAATCAAATCTGACAAACTGATGGACAAGTGATACTGTGAAGTATAAAATGAAAGGAGGTTACTTATAAACTAGGCTAGAAAAAATTAAAAATTAAACTCGTTGACAAGGAACCTTCAAGGGGCACTCCTCGCGGGGGCTGGAATTGAACGGCCTCGCGTTCACATTCAGCAGCTCGCAGCGCAGCTTCACGAGCCATCGGGCTTCATGCACTCCCACGCCCTCCATAGGACGCACGAAACTGACACACTTTATTTGCGGGTCCAGTTCCCTGTAAAGGGTATACCTCTCCGAATCAGCTGCTCTGTGTCTAAAGGCCATAAACTTCTCCTCGCGGTGCCCTGCCACAATTCTGGCCGTTTGGCCTTCAATTGTGCGACGTCAAACGTGCTCATGGGATTGGGAAGACCATATCTCGCCGTAAAGGTACCATAATGGTCCGCCCAGAATATCCCCGCCCGGCCAACCTCCAACGCAACAACCCTTGGGAGCCGCGAAGCCGGCATGCGAGCAACTCTCAAAATATACCCAAGAAAGGTTGTTGATAGGTTTTTGTTCATAGGTTTTGTGTTGCCCTTGTCCTTTGTCAGCTGTCTGGTCGTCTTGTGCTCTTGCCTTTGTTTGCTTATTTTCATTTTTATTTTATCAAGTGGTTTGCGTTATGTAGGTAGATCGTATTTCGTCACTTCGTTCGTTATTTCCGTTCATTGGTTTCTCGGAGATTTTGTTATATTGTATGTGTTGTGATAATGGCTACTGCAACTTCGGACTATGTAGTATTGATGCTTCTCGACTCCCCTTTTCCACGCTTACTTGAAGCTAATAAACGGGTAATTCTCCAGAGAAGATGAGGTAAGAAGTATTGATGAAAAGAAAGGACAAAATGTCAAACTGTTTATTCTCCAAGTCTTGGTAGTCTAGTCATCAGTGGTTGTGCGCTCAAGTCCTGGGTACCTACTGGATTTTGTTTCGTCAGTTTCAGAATACCTATCAGTTTTAGGAAAGCGTTGAGGAAACTTGCCAAGAGCTGCTGGAATTACATTCTTTCCCTCTGCTGAACGAAAAGAGGCCTTAGGCTGTCACTATACTTATACTATAAACAAATGGGTTAGTACCTACCTATTTTCATATTAGACAATCCAGGGATATGTACTTTCAACTCATTGTCTACCCACCCCATCCTGGCCAGAGCCGCCACTGTACTATATTAGTTTTGTAACAAGTGAAATTATTGAGTTGTTTTCTGTTACTAGACAATGAGTAATTTATTTTCTTTATAGGTACTGTAATTGGGCTATTGCCCTTGTAAATTTATTGATGAACAATATACAGACCATAGACCGTGATGTTGATAACGAGTGATGTTTTGAGTATGAGGGTTGGTCAAAAAAAAAATTGATTTATTTGGACCAACCCTCGATACTCACAACATCACTCCTTACAATACCAGTGGTCAAGAACCTTTAACCTAATTATGTTGATAACGACCTTTGCAATATTTTCAACGCTATAAACAAAAATTAAACTTGAATGATTTATTGTAACCGTAAGTAGTATACAACCTGTTGATTGTCGTTAATTCTGTCGTATTTGATCTTTATTGTTGATTGGAAAATTGAACAAAAGAAACAATGTGACCAGAAGTGGGAGAGAGAGAATTTTTGTTACTAACCTATTGTGGGGGATGGGGGGGGGGGGAGTGTCATTGCGTTTTAGTGGGCTCCTGAGGGGTAGGGCGAGGATTCGGGAGGTTCGTGAGAGAATTGAAATGGGTTAAATACGTGAGAAAGAGTAATTGGTTGATGGGTCTGCCGGAAATTTCCCGCAAACTGACAATAGAGACCCGCAATTGATTAGCAGAGATGACGGCGCAATCCATGAACAATCGCGCTAAATCTCTACTGTGCATTCTCGTTCTGTCGGCCGCGTAGATGGTTTGGTGAGGGGGGGGGGGGGGTGCTCTCATGGAGTGATGAGGGATGGTAGTATCTGTGTGAGTGAGTGAGAGGGAAGCGTATTTTGTCACTCTTTTCGGCCTCCGATGGCCCAACGAACGCGGGATTTACTTCTAGTTTGGAAAGCAAGTCTGTTAGCGAGTCCCCGATCGGACGTGATTGGTGCCCCGAAGTGTCCGCCTTTCCTTGATGAATTTCCCGGATTCGAATGGGTTTTTTAATTTTTTTCCTATACCTATATATATATTTTTTTTTTTCATCGCACTTTGCCCTAACGATGAAACTCACGTCATTTAGACGGGGATTGTGTTCGTAATCTTATAACGAATATACAAACGAATGCCACGTATCACACTACGGAAATAAAAATTTCGCATGTTCAATACAAACACTGAATAGTGAAATGAATAAGAAGAAGGTGAAAGAGACTCACTTATTTTTACAATACATGATGTTAAAAAAAATCCAAAGTCATGTAGCATGGCTATAAAAGCGAATTTTCGAAGAAAACACTGGTTTTATGTAAAATGTCTCCATTTTACTGATTTTATAACAAATTCTGCTTCCATTTTTTGCCGAGTAACAGTTCAGTTTATGAATTTTTCAACGCTGAACACGATGGTGAAGTCAGAATTGCGATATCTCATTTCGTTATGAGCATATAAACCGTGAAGTAACAACCACGTTTCTTCATCTAGAAAAGGGCTCCAGTTTGAGAACGGGGTACGAGGGGGGGACCCAAAAGTAACTGGAATTTCGTCATAATTCCTTTATTTTTCAATATTTTTAGACCAAATTTTGATCACCATCAAAGTAATTACCACTAACGGCAACGCACTTTTCCAATCGCGTCTTTCATTGTTCAAAACATTTTTGAAATTCATTCGATGAAATGAGCTTAAGGCCATCCAGGGATTTTGTTTCACCTCTTACACAGTCAAAACCCGTTTTTCTTTCAAGTCCCATTTTAGTCGGGGGAACAAAAAAATCGCAGGGGGTGTGGTCGGGGGAATAGAGGGGTGAAGCGTCGGTGGCATGCCATTTTTCGTAAGAAACTGCTCCAGAGACAGGGCAGTGTGTGCGGGGGCATTGTCATGATGAAAGAACCAGTCCCTTGTCTCCCACAAATCCGCCCTTTTTTCGAATGTTTTCTTTCAATCTCTTCAAAATCTCCAAATAAAAATGCTGATTAACCGTTTGACTCGGTGGAACGATTTCTGAGAGCACAACACCTCCACAATCGAAGAAACAAATGAGCATCGTCTTGATGTTGGACTTCACCATGCGGCTTTTTTTCGGACGAGGAGATGAACTTGTCTTCCACTGGGTTGATTGTTGCTTTGTTTCGGGGTCGTAACCATAGCACCATGACTCGTCACCAGCGATGACCTTGGAGAAAAATGCAGGGTCCTCTTGCAGCTGATTTTGCAGTTCAAAACAGGCCTGAAGTCGACGTCCCCTTTGCTTGTCTGTGAGAAGGCGTGGGACAAATTTGGCTGCAACCCTCCCCATGCGCGAATCCTTCGATAAAATTCTCTGGATTGAACTCCACGACAACCAAAACATCTCAACCAATTGATCAATGGTTCGACGACGGTCTTCGCGAATCATGGTGTTGATTTTCTCAGCATTGTCGTCAGTTCTTGACGTTGAAGGGCGGCCAGAACGAGGTTGGTCTTCAATCGTCATTTGCCCATTTGTTAAACGTAGAAACCACTCGTGGACTTGTCCTTCATTCATTCATTCAGTCACTTGTCTTGCTTAATGCAGCATCCCTTTAAAATGAGGTGTCATATGTCAAAATGTTTCAATTCGGGAATATATGGGCAATACCCCCCAACCCACCCCTCAAACCACCTTGGAGTGGCTTGATTCTGCACATCTACGAAACGCCTATCGATTGCCAAGACAGATGTTTTGTGCAAATTTGAACATTTCACTTCAATTCTATCGAGAGTTATCGTCTGTATACAGGGTGGTTCTTAATGAACGTCCCACCCTTTTTTATTGCAATATTTCGAGAGAGAGCAAAAAACTCATTGAAGTAACGTCCCCTTATTTCTTTATAAAGAATTCATAGATCGCATTTTTTAGCCCTGCGCATGCACATTTTTATTTTTTTAAATTTTTTTGACGTTCATCACCATCTTTTTGGAAAATCTTTCATATTACCATAGAGAGAGAGAGAGCGGGAGAGAGAAGCATATTTCATCAAACATACCAAAGAAATAAAATGTAATTGTACAACAAAAATATGATTGTTTGGCAGTAAGCAGAGCCCCTGTCGCCAGACAAGAGTAGTGTAGACCTTCTAAGACAAGTAAAAAAAATTCAGATAATTACACACTCTCAAGAGGATTTTCTAGATTTTCTATTGATCTGCAGTACATACGTGCTGCAGTTTTCAAATCCAAGGTGGATAACCCAGGGATATATATGTACGTTGTTCATACATGGTTCGAGAAAAATCATGGGGTAACTTTATATCTATTATAAGGAGTTATAGTAGCTATAAATCAGGTAATGACGACTTTTTGTGGTAAGAAGAGGGGAGAGGATTAACAACCCATTGTTCACTAATGAACCTAATTGGATACTAATGGGTGGACGAAGGGGATATGATATCAGGTTAGTTGGCGTGGTAGAGGAGGAGGAGATTTTTTACAATAAGTTGCGTTACTCTGCAATGACCTGAAGGCCATCGGGCCATCGAGCAAGTTGGTTGGAAACGCTGCACAAGTACAGTTTCAGCATAGTCCATACAACAGGGGGAAGACATTGGAATGCCGATGGTTTTTATCTCGAAGACAATGTGGTAGAAGCTGCAGTTATTGCAATCGGCGGGAAAAAGGGAACGGTTTCAGGAAATCAAGATATCCAATTTACAGTAAGCAGAGCATACAGGAGCAGAAGGAGATGCCAGCTGGTCAGTCGATGGGATCCCTTGACAGTCCTAGAGGGTGAATTGTTTCATCGAATGGGGGACATTTCTTCACCTGAGATCATTTTTCTGCATTTCTGTTTGGTTGTAACATGTCTTGTATTCCTCTCGTATCATTGTTCTCATAATAATCCATTTCGAACGTTAACGGACACCACTACCAGTTAGATTCTGATGCCAGCTCCTCCCCCCTCCCCACTCCAAAGGAAACCAGTCCCCTCCGTACATCCAAAAAAGCGCAATCTGAATTTTCCCAACACAGGCCAAGAAATACAAAAAATCCTCAAGCAGCCCCATGTGACATAAATCGCACAACATACTCGGATCCTCACTGTGATCAGAAGACATGCAGTTCAGGGCTATCAATGTTCCTCTGAACCTCAATACCCTTGTAGAGAAACGCCGTCGATCACTGGCAATGTTCGCAGGCCTCCAATCGTCCAATAGTTTGTTAATGCGGCTCGTTGATTCCCTCATCACCAGGGGAAATTTATTGACAATCGCGCAATAGATTATCACCCAAATACTTGCCAAAACTTCTTTTTCTCGGCAGTATTCCTGACGACAATTTAACGACGAAGTGACCCTGACGACGAAGTAATCCTCGAATCTTCTATTTTTTCATATTTAACCATTTATAGCAGATTGATGAAATGAACAGAATTACCTATGAATAGAATAGAAGAATAGAATAGAAATACGTTCATTATTTGCATCTTGCATAAATGTCCATAAGTATGCCCATAAACAGTACAGCATGGCTGCATGCAGCCATCCGCCGGAGTTTGAGTGTATACAATAATAATTAGAAATAGTTTTAGGAAAATAAATACTTCAAAACCAAAATCCATACACGAAAAATATAATATAATATTAATAATATATAATATAATAAAAATATTAATATAAATTCCTTGCTATAACAACTTAATGATTGTTCACCTTTTTTTTCAGTATCGATAAATTATCGTGGGTAGGTATCGATATTTTTGATCCGATAGTATCGAAATATCGAAAATTTTCTTCTGATAATACCGGGTATCGATACTGCAAGAAAAATATCGTATCGAAACGAGTATCGATACTTGGGCGGTATCTCAACGCCCCTAACGACCACCCGCAAGACATGATCACCTCCGTCACCAGCCGTGGGAAGCGGTGCTCTGGCATCCGGGCAACGCGTCCCAGGCAAACGACTCTCGTTTCCTGATAAACAAAGAGGTTTGGCGTCTTATGTGAGGGATCGAATATCATTTTGAATAGTGGAATAGTGTAACATCCACAGAGACTCCCAAGAAAAAATAACGGAAAAATAACAAATAAACAACATTATTTAAATAAAACGGAAAAGAATGATTTCAAAGCAGTTTTCTCTTTTCTAATTGGGTGCCAAGTGGTGTAAGTCCAATTCTTCAAATTTTCAGAATATCAATTTGAAAATAATTGGACTTACACCACTTAGCACCCAATTATTCCATTGAAAATTCTACGGTCGTTGTAAAAAGCTATCTATTGTCGGTTCTCGTTAGCTTTGCTTATCAGCTACAAGAACCGTCAATAGATAGATTTTTACAACGACCGTAGAATTTTCAATGGAATTTTCAAATTGATGTTCTGAAAATTTGAAGAATTGGACTTACACCCCTTGGCACTTAAGGGGCCCAATTAGTTTTCTATCCAGATCACTGTTCTCTAAACCCATGAGAGTACCAAAACTATACGAAACAATAGGAGAAATTGACTGAAATAATATTCCACCTGATCACTTTATTCCTGATGAAAAAAATCAATGTATTTGGTAACTAGCTCAATGATGGTCAGTTGTCCAAATTAATGTCGTTCCGACCAATTGATAGTTGATGTATATAAAGTATGGAAAAATTATTATATAAATGACTGGTTATGCGTAACTAATCTGTATTTGTATGATTCAGGGCAATAATAATAAGGAAAACATACCAGCAAACATTTAAAATTACATTCCCTCCTTCGACATGAAGAGTATGCACATCGCAAGAACATGTTCTGTTCCTCAGTATGAAAATTGTTGGAAGATCCTCCGTTTGATTCACGCTCATGTTGAAGATATGTCCTCGGTTCTACCTTCGAGCACTCATTGTAAACGAACGGCTGGTCGTTTAACGATCCAAACGGTCTTAAAACTTCTGTAAATAGATCTCCACTGAAATTTGTGCAGAAATGCATTCTGTTTATGTTTGTCAAAATATGACATTTCTAATATTTTAAACCTCAATTTCAACCCTTTTACAGGGATCTTGGGTTATTTGTAGGAGCATCCTCGGGCTAATGTACGGCAGACAGAAGTGTAAACCCACGCAATGTATGAATACAAATTATTTCTTAATAATTTAATACTTTTATAGTTTCATATAAATAAATTATAGACCGTCACTGAGCGAGTTATCAAAGAAATGTGGTTGTTACTCGAGATGTTCTACACGGTTCATCTGCTCTGATTTGGCAACGGAAAGAGATATCGCATATATGACTTCATCATTGTGTTCAGCGTTGAAAAATCTATAAACCGAGGTATTTATCGGCGTGTTCTCGAGACAAAATGTTTTTATAAAACCATTAAAATATAGACATTTTAAATAAGACCAGTTTTTCTTGAAAATTTGCTCTTGTAGCCATTCTGCTTGACTTTGGATTTTTTAAACATTTCGGATTATGGAATTGATGTTCGACGTACATACCTACCATAGCGCCAACCCTGGTGTGAGTGGAAAAATCCGTGTCTAGTACCGAAGTCGACAGTTCTTGAGGTTGTGTATTAACTTGAGGTTGTGGTTATCTTTTCGAATTAGAATACGTTTGCTGACATGACCCTGTTCAAATTTGGGCGTTTGTGGTTTATAAGCTGTGTATAAATACGAGTTGCAGTGGTTGAGGGGAGTTGGAAAACCTAATTTTAAAAATAACTTTAAAAATCCGTTGGAAACATTTTTATTATCATTTGTACAGATCACATTTCAGTGTTCAATATCGTTGTCAACCAAGAGTTGAACTATTCATAATTAATTTTCATTCATTTATTTATGGGTTGTTTTTCGTAGTACTACCTACATCAGCCTTTATTAATAATATGGAGTACCTACCAACGAATATTGGAAAATACCATTTTCCATTTAATATCTCAAGAAACAATTCGACATGACAAAACTATCAATTGCATGAAAGGTGGCTCGAAATTTTATTGGACTACAGAAGAGACTCTTACTTTGGTTCACGGACCGTGTAAAATATCAATAAATACGAGTTGCTCCCAAAACGCCTTCATGGATCGAGCTTTTCAGTTATAGGTACAGTTTAGACTTTTCAATCTTCATGCGGTAACGCTGTAGAAGTCGAATTTTCCGGCAGTGCAGATGCAGAGGGTGATGGTGAGTAGGTGCTCTGAGATGAGAGCTGTTGGTGATTACGAGTGATGGCGGGGGGTTTGATGACAGTCCAGCAGAGGCGGCGGTGGTGGTGCTGGGAGGAATCGCGAGG
Source organism: Stenodema calcarata (assembly GCA_963920205.1). Classification (NCBI taxonomy): domain Eukaryota; kingdom Metazoa; phylum Arthropoda; class Insecta; order Hemiptera; family Miridae; genus Stenodema; species Stenodema calcarata. The sequence goes on along the minus strand of OY986048.1, from coordinate 38,965,545 downwards.
CTAAAAAGAGAGCTGCAGCGAAGAAGGTCCATAGCAGGAGGTTATTACCGTCAGCTTCGGCGTTTCCTTTCCCGGTACGTCCTGGTCGATTCTTGGCAGTTTGGCGAGCTCGGAGGAAGACAGTCATACTCTCTGTTGAGGGCTCACGTAACTAACCGTGGGGTGACTCTGACCAGCGCCTAGCGCTTTAGAGGGCGTCGTCTGAATTAACTTCACAGACTCGCGAAGGTCAGGTTGTTGTCTACATGTAGATTGTCTCAGGTTGAGATATCCATCACAAGAAATAAAAATCCCAGTCATGCAGAATGTCAATAAGAGCGAATTTTCGAAGAAATAACTGGCTTTATGTAAAACTGTCTCCATTTTACTGGTTTTATAAAAACATTATGTCTCGATTTTTCCCGTGTAACACCTCAGTTTGCAGATTTTTCAACGCTGACCACGGTGAAAACGCTGAATAGAGCAAATGAACCGTGAAGAACATCTCAAGTAACAACCAAGTTTCTTCATCGTAAAGGTGCTCCAGTTTGATAACGGAATAAGACATAACAATTCTGACTTCATCGTGATCAGCGTAATAAAACCTTTATAATGAGGTTAATTTTCGGAATTTACGCGGACCCCCCCCCCCCCCCCCAAAAAAAAACTACCCAAAACCAGATTTTTCATGCACGGCATTTTTCATTCATTACGGCATCGTCAGTACAAAACATGATGAGGGTGGCGTGAGTGGACCTCTGTTTATACATGTTTCAAACGTTCCTTACAAATAGTTTGTTCTTCGCCAATCAGGAGGCTAAAATGATTAAAACTAATTACTAATAAATAATAGGTATTATTATTAATAACTAAGATTAATTATTAATCGTAGTTATTAATAATAATACCTATTATTTATTGGTAATTCATAATAATAAATAATCTATCATTTAGTGATCCAGTCAGAAAGGTGATCTGCACAAACAAGATAATAAACCGTTGTGTAGAGAGTTTGCAGAGTTTTTTTATTTGATTTTCTGCATCTACGTATCTTGGGTTAGTATCAAAGATAATAAACCACAAGAGAGATTATAGGATAGTCACCAGTCAAAATCCAAAGTATGGTTCAAGAAAATTATTTCTTTTCTTTCTTTTGGAGAAAATGAATTAAATAATCTAAAAAATTGTTCAATATTTGTCCACAATCATTAAACCACAGGTGTCCTCCTAGATATTTTCCAGATACGACATCAACTTCAGCAGCTAGAGCTCCTGGGCCTCATCATCTAAAATTGATCGCTTGGAAAACCATCTAGATCGTAGCCACACAAATAGAAGATGTGATGTTAAGAGCAAATTGTAAATAACATATTCACTTTTTGAGACACGGGATTATACAGTCCAGCAGGATTTCGAAGGGTGGTTACAAAGACGAGGCTGATGTTCTGCTCAAACTCAAAAAGCATTTGATGTGCTTCAACTGTTTCATTGATAAGGAATGATCTTGAATTCTTCTGGTTTTGGTCCATTTGTCGTTGCGTTTATTCATCAATTAAGGATTCAATGATATTTTCAACTTCGGTGATTCTATTTCGACGATTCTTTCTTTAATTTTGGTTTATTATCTTCGATCTTCGGAATCGCCTGAGAAAAAAATATCACCCAGGAAGGTTTAAGTTTCCAGATTCAGAAAATCGAATTTTAAAAAATCCGTCCATCCGGTGTACGCCGCGGCACTTTGCCCAGTTTGTGTTGTGCTAGAATTCGATTAGTTTACGGGTTTGCACCAACCCCGCAAAGAACCTTGAAACTTTTCATAAGCCTCGGTCAATGGGAACGGATTCACATCTCGACAAATTCATGTACGTTATAGTTTTAAGTTCACATTTAAATATAGTTTTATTTTTAGAATTTTTCAATATCATCAGGAGCTTTGTAAGACCAGCCGTTCACACTGAGGGCTCAAAGTTGGAGCAGATCAAAAGTCGTCAACATGTGGGTGAATCTAGCGGCAGCCTGTCGGGTCAATGTTCATACTGGCCCAGGTGATTCGAACCGCACATAGTTTTTGGATATCGAGTTAATTAACAATAACCATTGATAACCAGCAATATCTAATTATTAATAATTGACACTACTTAATAATAATAATCAATAACTATTTATTATTCATAATAATAATTAACCTGTAATTTACTGAACTAGACAGAAGGGTGATTTGCACAAAGAACAAAATAAACCTTTGTGTCAAGATTTGGCAGAGTTTTTGGATAAGTTTTTTTTTAAATTATTATTTTTTATTGGCATTAACACATGTTTTACAGCCACATATCAGCTTCAATGTATACCTAAACATATTATTATTACATATTATATTCATTATATTTATTCGTATCTATACATATCTATTTATTTTAGTGAAATTAATTGAGCTTCTCAAATATATACATTAATTAAGTTAACGACTTCCATCTTATGAACGGGGGCACCTTGAAGTAGCTGAATGGTCCTGCTTGAAGATTCCATGGCCTTATTTTCAGGGGAGCCCACTTTGTAAATATGTTGAGAGTTGAAAAATCTCGCACGTTTATGACATACTTTTTGTGTGAATTTTTTCTATGTTGAAAAACCTTGGTTATAGATCATCTATACGAGCATGAACTCAACACTGACTTAGGTTGTTCTGAAGGAAAAGAGGTATTGGGGGTGCTTCAGGTGTTTGGGCCCACTGTGTCCAAGCTGTTGGGCGAACCCCTCTCCATCCAATAGGCCGAGTCAATGATCAGAAGAGAATCTGATCCTCACTTAAAAACAGATGTACACGTCCGCGACACAGTCGGATGAAAGCTCTAGCCTAAAATGGCGCATACTTCACTTACTTTAGTTGATATCAACAGCACTTGTCCCGGGGTTTTGAATAAATTTTTCAAACATGAGAAACAATATTATGGACACGGAAGGGGATAGTAAGAGGATTGTATTCTAATATATTATATATATTATATTTTGGATCTCATCGGCCACCACCTTGACTTACCGAATCCTCCCCTTATCATCGCAACAATCGTTATTAACTCTGCAACGGTTACAAAATGGGCGCAATTTAGTGAAATACACAGTAACCAACGCCGTGGTTGACGCTAGAACTAGTTAAACTATTTGGAAGAGTGTTGAAAGGGTCGGCAAATAATCCTGCCGACGCGTTTTTCGATATAGGGGGGTTCCTATGTGTTGCCGGATGCGTAAATGGGACAATGGTTGAAAGTGATAGCCCAACCGACTTTGAAGAGAATTATGTGGACAGGCATGGAACTCATTCTCCCAACATTATGTTGCCAATGCGTCCAGACAACACATTCCACGCTTTAAATGTATATAAACAACTTTTGTGTCGTTTAACCGTCCACAAGTCAGGGAGGTAGTGCATGAGTTTCTTCCCACATGGTCAAATAAATCGAAACGAGGAAAAAAATGTCGCACTTCTCATGTACCTACTTTCTAAAAATCGTAGAGTTGATAGTAAAACAAATCCGGCGTTTGATTGTATCCTACTCGTTTTTTCGGATTTGCATTTTCACTTCTCTGGTTCCAAAAAACATTTACCCATTTCAAATGTCGGCAGTAGGATGATGAAAGTGAAAAAGTTCTATGAAAAAAACGGGCCCATGTTTCGCCAAGGGAAACCAGCCATGAAAAAATCAACAGCAGCATGGCTATAAGAGCAAATTTTTGAAGAAATAATTGGTTTTATAACAAATTTCAGTCAGAAATGATATTTCTCATTCCCTTATCAGAATAGAGCAGTTGAATCGTGAAGAACATCTCAAGGAACAACCACGTTTCTTCACCTTCAAAGTGCTCCAGTTTGGGAGCAGAATGAGATGTCGCAATTCTGACTTCATCGTGTTCAGCGTTGAAAACTATTTGAAATGAGGGGTCACTTGTAATTTATGGATAATTTCCCCCCCTTGAAATTCTCTCAAGCCCCCCTTAGAGTGGTCCGATTCTGCCCATCTACGATCTTCGCCTTTCAATTGCCAAGACAGAAGTGTTGTGCAAATTTGAACTTTTTAACTCAATTCTATCCAGAGTTATTGTCTGGAATGACATGTATACATGCATATAGAAATAAAGTTTGCGGGTGAAAATTGACCAACACTAGTCGTTGTTATTATTTGTTAACAACGACTAGTGTTAGTCAATTCTCACCCACAAACAACTCTACTCCTAGTAATAAAAAAAAACCTCCACTATAGAAATATAATATATTTCTATAGTGGAGGTTTTTTTTTATTATATCAGGTTTTTTTTATCATATATATATTATATCCTATGATTTTTAGTGTCTGAAACGAATATTGGTATAAAATGTTTTCGGAGATTTGAGTTTAAAAAATTTTGGACTGAGAAAACCCACAACCTGATGTGGGGGTGTATCTCGATTCTATCTCACTATACAACTCTTCGGATGGATTTCAATAGAGCTGTAAACTTAGTCACTTCCTGCTTTCACCGCACTCCATCATCGTAGATGCCTAAAAATAATTAATGTAAACGATTTACTGTAAATAATCATTATTGTCAGTTATTTACAACGGCGTGGTAATCTCGTTTATGTCAAACGAATCATCGGACCAATAGAGAACGGAATGAGAGGGCATTCTTTTCTGGGCAGGCGGAAGAAGGACATGCTTCCACAGGAGGAGCCTGTTGAAGAAAGTGTGGCGGTCACAGAGCTAAAGCCAAGTTCTTTGACATAAATCGCACCTCAACATAAACCAATAGATTGGGTTGAGAAGGATGTAGAAGAGAGAGTTACTCAATTACTGTATTACCTATTGCAATGGAACGACACATACCGATTTGGAATGACACATACCTATCTATGACATGTGATGCGAAATAAAAATAAATAGGTAGTTCACTTTGTAAAAATAAAACAATGATATGATCAGTTCTTTATATGTATGTGTATGTGTTCTTTATATATAAATAATGTAATGTGTCTACTCTACGGTGACGACCTTAAAATCTATTCTGCAATTACAAACATTGGGGATTATGTGGCGATGCAGAAATGCAGGCATTACTCTCCAAATGAGCTCTTTCTAAACATAGGGAAGTGCCAATCCATCACCTTTTCACGGAGCCACTATTCTATAATCGTCGATTATGCCTTGGAAGGCAAAGTGTTGCCGCGCCTGATCTGTGATCTGGAAGTTTATTATCTTTTTGTTACCACCTAGATCACATTAAGTACCAGTAAGGCGATGAGGGCGCTCGGTGATGTTATAAGATCTTCTCGCGATTTCATATTAGTCCTGGAGCCGAGGCCGAAAATGGGTGTTCATTTTAGGAGAAGGTTTGATATAAAATTATGAAAATCTAGTCAATTCTGAGTAAGAAAATCCAAGTCTGCCATTTCAAAGCGGTTGCTTTCAAAAATGGCAGCCATTTAAAAAGTGACGAAAACGCACAAACATGACCTGTCTTTAGGATGGATGGAACTTTTATAGATGATAGATTATGTCCAAACATAGATGTTTTCACCAGTCTGCCACTTTCAACCGGTTGAAAATGCGTGGCAGACTCAATTTCAAAAATTGCATTTTTTGGGTGTAAAATTTACAGTATTTGGGACGCCTCAAATTTTCACACATGATTATATATGCCCAAATAAGGAGTTTGAGACTTGTCTGCCAATCTAAAGCAGTTGAAAAGTAATGGCAGACTTGAATTGAAATATTGCCAAATTTGGTGATAAATTTCATCAGTTTTAGGAAGATTCAAATTTCAATACGTTAAAGTACCTGTGGTATGAGAGCAATAGACCATGGTCTGCCTTGCCTAGCCAGTTGCTTTCTACCGACAGACTGAAATGCAAAAATTGCCAAATTACTGATCAAAATTTTGTGATTTTAGGATGCTTCAAATTTCGGCTCAACATTGTTCTCCTGCAATAAGACTGAAAAAGAGTAGTCTGCCTTCAGTAACCCGTTGTTTTAGTTAGGCAGACTGAAATTGAAAAATTGCAATTTTCAAGGTCAAAATGAATGTATTTTGGGAAAGTTGTAATTTTGGCATGTGATACTAGCATGTTAGTGTAAACTTTTTGACGCAGTCTGCCATCAATATTCCGCTGCCTTCTGGCGGCAGACTGAACTCAAACGTGGGAAAACAGAAATAATTTCAATTATTGACCATTTTTATGGTAAAAATGCATCTTCTTTAGGACGATTCCAATTTTGGCACATGATACTACATTGTAAGAAGAAACTTTGTGACATGGTCTGCCATCAATATCCAACTGATTTTTTCGGCAGACCAACAATATTAGGTATCTTACTTACATAATATGTTACAATTTGCCATCCCTCAACACCATTATTAGCTGCAAGTAATTTTTTCTACATCCATTTTCCTTCATGTCCGACTGTAGAAAATATCTTTAATTTATAAATGAAACAAGGGAGAAGCAGAAAACAGAATGGGAAAACACTAAACTTCGCGTCGAAAACGGCCGTTAGGTGGGTCCCGGGTAGCCGCCCAGAATAAAACTGCCTTTTTTTCATCTTCCAGGTAAACTACAGTATAGAAATTTTAACCGTCAGTCGGGGATAGACCACATTGCAATATTCACTCGGTTTCTCATCTGTAAAATTGTTTAAATAATACCTTTTTGTAATAATACAAATTAAATTTTGATGCTGAGCTATTGACTTGAAATTTTAAAAATAGGTCAGAACTGGATCACAATGCAATATTCACTCGGTTTTTTGTCTGTAAAATTGTTTAAATAATACCTATTTGTTTAAACAAATGAAATTTTGATGATGAGACAGATACTTGAAATTTTAAATATAGGTCAGAAATGGATGACATTTCAATATTCACTCGGTTTGTATGACATGGTATGAGTATGGTATGGTATATTATTGTATGTATGATTTGGTATAGTACAGTATGGTATGATAGGAAAGAAATTCGTATGGTATGGTATGAGTACGGTGAGAATATGGTATGGTGCCGATTTGCAACACAGTCTGGTATAGACAGAAGGGAATTTTTTTTTTCTATGGCCATAGATTTAGGCAAGTTTAGTTATTTTCCATTGTACGGCCCTAGACCAACATTGCATTCAACACAACCATGAACCTGATTTCCAAAACGTCACTTCCATAACTAGAGAATCCTCCACATTTAAACGCCAAATTTATGAAAATATCCATATCCTGCAACAACCCAATACTATGAATATAAAACCGACATTCATCACCTTGGCACACAATTCATACCATTATTTTATAACAAAGACCCTCTACAACCCCGACTCCATATAGACAATAGATATTCTCTAAACTAAAACTAAAATATTCCCTACCTACCAAGTGCTCACCTGTAATCCCCAACCCGGTCTCTCTTCGAACATCCTCCATAACTACAAACAACACCTCTATAACCTCCACGTACGGCTATCCGTACCTACTGAGAAACAAAATAACCTGACATGTAGTTTATTCTGAACGAAAGAGACCGAGTTGAGGAAACAATACCTACATACGTAAGTCAACAACCGTACCTACCATTAAATTAATTAGAATAATTCTATTCTTGTAAGTTGTATTATTGTAAGTTGATGATTCCGACAACGGTCAAACCTATAGCAGATGTCAATATATGTTGCAGCCCTGAAGATGGCTTATTAAAGCCGAAAGCTCGAAAAAACTTCTTCTTTTCTTACCGCCTCCTACAACCCTCCAAACTGACAAAGGTTTTTCAACCAAAGGAGATTATGAACAATACAGAAAATTGTACATTGGTAACATCAACCGAATCCAGAAATAACATTATTTTGTTTACTTTTCCAACAATTTTGATTATTTATTTATCGCCACATTGCATCCGACATTTGGACATTTCACCGCTGAACACGACGGCGAAGTCAGAATTGCAATCTCGCATTACGTCCTAAAATGGACGAAGCGATTAGGAAGAAGTTGAACGAAACGAAACCTATCCATATAAACTTCACGAATCTGAAGACATAGGTAATCCCATTAAAATTTAATAAGTTAATATTAACTCACAAACAGTACCTTAAGCGGACGAGGCGAAATACATTGGCATGACTCTCGACTGCAAGCTGAGGTGGAAAGCCCATGTAAAGAAAAAAAAATAAAAAACATACCGTTCTATATGAATTTTTCGAGATATGAGATTTTCAAATTTTCAAAATTCGTTTTGAACCCCTTCCCCTTGACCTAGGGTTATGAAAAGTTTCGAGGACCATTGTGGGGTTGTTCGAAACCCATAAAAAAAATTTCGTAATTTTAACTCAACGCTAACTGGGCAAAGTGCCGCGGACGGCGTACGGCGGACGGACGGATTTTTTTTTATTCGATTTTCTGAATCTACGTACATATCTTGAAACGTAAACCAACAAATTTTGAGGGGGGGTTAAAATTTTTTTTTCTTTGGGCGATTCCAATGGTTCATTATCGAAGATAATAAACCAAAATGAAGTACGAGGTACGCGGTGTGGGTGTGACAGGGGGCGCAGAGACATAAAAGGTCTCGTCGTATGACGCACTAGTTGGCTCCTGCCAGCCGTATTACGTCATACGCTCGTGCGTCATAGGCTCTGACGTACTTGTTGGCCTCCTGCTAGCCGTCTTACGTCATACGCTCGTGCGTCATAGGCTATGACGCACTTGTTGGTCTCCTGCCAGCCGTCTTACGTCATACGCTCGTGCGTCATAGGCTCTGACGTACTTGTTGGCCACCTGCCACCCGTCTTACGTCATACGCTTGTGCGTCATTGGCTCTGACGCACTAGTTATCCTGCCAGCCGTCTTACGTCATACGCTCGTGCGTCATAGGCTCTGACGTACTTGTTGGCCTCCTGCTAGCCGTCTTACGTCATACGCTCGTGCGTCATAGGCTATGACACACTTGTTGGTCTCCTGCCAGCCGTCTTACGTCATACGCTCGTGCGTCATAGGCTCTGACGTACTTGTTGGCCACCTGCCAGCCGTCTTACGTCATACGCTTGTGCGTCATTGGCTCTGACGCACTAGTTATCCTGCCAGCCGTCTTACGTCATACGCTCGTACGTCATAGGCTCTGACGTACTAGTTGGCCTCCTGCCAGCCGTCTTACGTCATACGCTCGTGCGTCATAGGATCTGACGTAATTTCCCGCCGGTGGCTTGTGTTCTGACGTGATCTGAGGGAAAGGGTGAATCAAGGGAACAAATTTTTCCCGTTTCAGTTTATGTGCCAAAGCAAAGACATGAAAATGTCAAAAAAATGTGTAAATAGGTACCTAAGCCCAACTGTAATGTCAATTTTCTGACAATGAGTTTTCGACTATAGTTTTCATACCTTTTTACTTAAGCACTTATTGAAATTTGAGACTGATAATGAGCTGTTTGCAAATAAAAAGTCTGATAACTTCATTAGGTACATCTTATTAATCTATTTTCAAGTTCCGATTCACAGTTGAGTGTGTTTTGTTTAGATGTCGTAAAATTCGAAAACGATGGAATGACGAAACCTGTCGACTACTGACTCAAGTGATACTGTCGACTTCTAACACATGTAGGTCGACTACTAGTGCAAAACCATGTCGACTACTGAAGAAAATGTTGGTCACTGGTATCGACTACTACCTAGAGCATTGGGATTTTTTACAAAACTTGTTTTTCCCTTTTCAAACCATGTTGAATAATATTTCCCGCTGCCAGGTCTTTTAGGAAAGGATCTTGGGTACACAATGAACAGGTTTGCAATGAGAAAAAAACCGAGTGAATATTGAAATGTCATCCATTTCTGACCTATATTTAAAATTTCAAGTATGTAGCTCATCATCAAAATTTCCTTTGTTTAAACAAATAGGTATTATTTAAACAATTTTACAGAACAGACAAAAAACCGAGTGAATATTGCATTGTGATCCAGTTCTGACCTATTTTTAAAATTTCAAGTCAATAGCTCAGCATCAAAATTTAATTTGTATTATTACAAAAAGGTATTATTTAAACAATTTTACAGATGAGAAACCGAGTGAATATTGCAATGTGGTCTATCCCCGACTGACGGTTAAAATTTCTAGACTGTAGTTTACCTGGAAGATGAGAAAAAGGCAGTTTTATTCTGGGCGGCTACCCGGGACCCACCTAACGGCCGTTTTCGACGCGAAGTTTAGTGTTTTCCCATTCTGTTTTCTGCTTCTCCCTTTTTTCATTTATAAATTAAAGATATTTTCTACAGTCGGACATGAAGGAAAATGGATGTAGAAAAAATTACTTGCAGCTAATAATGGTGTTGAGGGATGGCAAATTGTAACATATTATGTAAGTAAGATACCTAATATTGTTGGTCTGCCGAAAAAATCAGTTGGATATTGATGGCAGACCATGTCACAAAGTTTCTTCTTACAATGTAGTATCATGTGCCAAAATTGGAATCGTCCTAAAGAAGATGCATTTTTACCATAAAAATGGTCAATAATTGAAATTATTTCTGTTTTCCCACGTTTGAGTTCAGTCTGCCGCCAGAAGGCAGCGGAATATTGATGGCAGACTGCGTCAAAAAGTTTACACTAACATGCTAGTATCACATGCCAAAATTACAACTTTCCCAAAATACATTCATTTTGACCTTGAAAATTGCAATTTTTCAATTTCAGTCTGCCTAACTTAAACAACGGGTTACTGAAGGCAGACTACTCTTTTTCAGTCTTATTGCAGGAGAACAATGTTGAGCCGAAATTTGAACCATCCTAAAATCACAAAATTTTGATCAGTAATTTGGCAATTTTTGCATTTCAGTCTGTCGGTAAAAAGCAACTGGCTAGGCAAGGCAGACCATGGTCTATTGCTCTCATACCACAGGTACTTTAACGTATTGAAATTTGAATCTTCCTAAAACTGATGAAATTTATCACCAAATTTGGCAATATTTCAATTCAAGTCTGCCATTACTTTTCAACTGCTTTAGATTGGCAGACAAGTCTCAAACTCCTTATTTGGGCATATATAATCATGTGTGAAAATATGAGGCGTCCCAAATACTGTAAATTTTACACCCGAAAAATGCAATTTTTGAAATTGAGTCTGCCACGCATTTTCAACCGGTTGAAAGTGGCAGACTGGTGAAAACATCTATGTTTGGACATAATCTATCATCTATAAAAGTTCCATCCATCCTAAAGACAGGTCATGTTTGTGCGTTTTCGTCACTTTTTAAATGGCTGCCATTTTTGAAAGCAACCGCTTTGAAATGGCAGACTTGGATTTTCTTACTCAGAATTGACTAGATTTTCATAATTTTATATCAAACCTTCTCCTAAAATGAACACCCATTTTCGGCCTCGGCTCCAGGACTATATTGCTTGGTAAACAATCAATTGTAAAATAACGTCTATCGAAGCATAGAAACCAATTTGCTATATTATCAGCAATCAATCCCCAGCACAGAGGAATGCTTACTGACTTCGCTTAAATGCACGTGACTTTCAAAATGAATCTTATTCACGGTACATAGGGTCCAGGCGCTGACATTCAGGTTACTTCGCAATGAAGAGTTACGTTTAAATCGTACCTACTCTACGGTACGTTACACAGGCTATTACAGATCCCTTTAGCATCTTTTGAGACGGTACGGTTGCCATGTCCAACTTAAACGCCCTAAATCTCTCATTCTGATAAGCCCTCGGACGCCAGTACATCTAATGTGAGCGAGAAATATTCACTGCAACCCACTGTTGAGTGGTTGGGGAAAAGGAAGATTTATTAGGTAGGGGGCAACCTCCTGGTACAAGGGAAACTGAGACAAGCAGTGCAGGGTCAAGATGACCAGAAGCCTCACAGACCGCTAAACGCCCATAAATTGAAGGAAGGGTTAGCCATGACTGGAGGGGTAAACAGTAACCTCCTACTTCCAATAAAACATTCACACCAGAACGAAGATAAGGGTCCGGCAACGATCTCGTTGGGAAAATGAGATGTCTCCGAAGACTCCTGTGCTCCAGTCCTTCTTCCGCCACAGTACCCACAGCCCTCCTTCCAATATAGAATTACCCTCACTAACCCCTGCATCTGTTTAGCATCCGTCTTAGATCTAATTCAGGGTTACCACACCAAAATGAATAACCAGGAGATTCACTACTTTTTTTTTCTAATCTGTTGGACAAAATAATTACTTTTTTTTTCATTCAGATCGGTCAAGTAGTTTTGAAATCCCGGTAATACCCCCTCTCCCCCAACCCTAACTGCCTTTAACCCCCCCCCCCCCCCATACTATTGACCCACCCTATCTGTTTAGAAACATTCCTCAATGTTCACACAACAAATTCCCAAAGTTGCACTCCAACTGGTCAAGTAGTTTTGAATGCCTGTAGACCCCCCCCCCCTCTCACAACCTGCACCCCGCCACATCCCACTAACATCCTGATTGAAGTACCAATTGAAAGTACTCGTCGAGCTGAATCCAGAGACTACTTACAATCGGATTTACGTTCAACCGTTCAAAAGTTATAAGCATAAACGTCCTCATAGAAGTGATTATAACACGTTTTTTAGTAGTATTTCATTCATAGCGTTTCAACGGATGGACAGATTTAAACGCGCATTTTACATAAACCTTCACAAAATGGGAGGCGGCAACACCGGAGCATATTCATTGAGAGTGTCCTGCTGTTGCATCACTAAGATTCCGGCATTTCGGAAGGGGTGTCTTGGAGAGGGACATTGCTAAGGAGATGCCTGAAAACCTCCTTCACTTTGTGAAAGAAGAGGCCATTACTAAGGTTCTAAACTAAGTTGGGGATTAGTCACAAAAGATCTTTTGGTCTCAGTGACAAGGGGTTCCTCCCGTTCCTCTTCGGAAAAATGAAAAAACAAGGATCAAGCCCCCAAAGCAACTGGAAATAGAATCCCTCGAATATGATTTGAGTCTTTTGTGACTGTATGTATCGAACAACCGTTCGTGAGCCACAGAAGATGAGCTTTGTTCGCGTTTTTGGTTTCATCACACTGTGCGCAACGTTGTATCTACGAATGAGTTGGTGGTGAACACCAGATGCTCCCCGTCTTTCACAGCCAAACTTAATCACGGAGAAGGTACGGGGACGGGGAGTAGCGTGTTTTGCCACTCATTGGATATTGTTATACTTAATTAGCGGAGTTGATCAACCTAAGCAGGCGGTCGTCACGCACCAGCTCCTTCGAAGATAGGAGATCATTCCTATTGGCAGTTACGGAGTTGCACGAGGCACATTGTTATCGATTAACAACAAGGGGCCCCTTTTGCTTTAAACATTCGTCGTAAAGATTCGGTTGATCTTCACACTCCTTTGCGTCAGTACAACGGGCGTACTTCATCAATACTGAGTGGCCACACATTTCGGCATCGTCCACCTACCTGAATCTGGTATTTGTATCGAAATAATGTTGATTGAAGGTGGACCAATATGGTTGTATGGTGGGTGGTAATTTTGGTTAACAAAACTAGAAACTCAACGGCCACTCGAATTGATGCAGAAAACATCTCCCGAGTGACAGATTGACTGGTGACGCTCAACCTTTATACGACTAATAATAGTCGTCTGGAAAGTCAACAATTATTTTCCATAACTGAGAGCTACAAATCTTATATACCGCTGACACGTTATCAACAATAGAAGAAAGAGTGATCCATGACCTATGAATGGGTTAACGTTTCAAAAATACCAACGAGTAGTAAATTTTTTTTTCTTTCTGGTTGCAAGAAACGACCTTACGAATGTGTCGAATAGAGACTAGGAATTTCGGGAGTCTACTCTCTGGACCCTCAAAAACGTGTTATCGAATTTTGCGCTTCCGCGATCTAGGATGTCATGCCTGGATTAAAAAATACGTCTTTGGTGTCGTTCTTCATGGATTTTGGAATGTGGTATCGACCATTGCAAAACACTATAAAATATGTCTTGTGGTCTATGACGACACCACTAGCAGTTCAACTAGAAAATGGACTAATATATTGATGAATTCCGTAAAATCGATTGAAAATTAGGAAATATAAAAATGAAGACAGTAAACAATTATTACAATAACAAATACAATTAATAGTTAATTGAATGTGCAATTATAATTCCAATAAAAACTGCGGAATATGATTGTTGATGTTGTTAGTAGATTGAGAATCTGTTCAATAATAAATTTAACTAATTCTCAGTCTCATGATCTTTAATTACATAGAATTCACTCCCTTACTTGAATTCAAATCAATCGTTTCTTCCTACAGATATACATTTTTTTTAAAACAGTACAACACATTGCCTATTCCCTGAAGGTTCGTACTTCTCGGAGAATCCAGCCCACATTTAATTTGTGGTCGTATAACGCACTGAGTAGTTTTGAAAAATTCGCTCATCAATTCTGCAAGACTGGAACTTCCTGCTGTATCGAGAAGTGCTATTGGTAGGTTTCAGTACATCAAATGCCGGCTTGATATTAGAGACGAATTAATAGTCTACATTTGAGGGTCAGAAGCCCCCATGTATTGACTTGACAATGGAGCCCTCAAGTCTCCACACTTCAGGGTCCAACACACTTGAACTTAGCCCGTATTAATAGACGAAATTCACTGCCGATTCCGAGTGGGACCCGCACTTGAACCAGCGAAATCTCGAGTAATCTCGATAGGTACCTTGAGTGTCGGCTTATCATTCCCTGTTCATCGCTGACAAAACATTGTGCCGGATTTTAAAAGAAACTGTCAGTTGTCCAAGTACTGTCAACTCGGCGTTTTCGCAAGTTCTTTGCCAATCCATTTAATTGATTATCAAATTATCTCATGGAAATGACCAATTTTCAAAATGAATTCACTTTTCATTTATACTTTACATTTACTTATATTGCAGTTACTGGTGTATCCAACACCATGCCAGAACAAGTAGGGGGTTACCTCTACGTTCACGACTGCAGGATTTGTAATAACAGCTCACGACAAGTTCGTAAAATCATCTCATCGGAGATATCTTCAAAGGAGATACATTTTGATCCCAGCAAGGAACTACGAGAAAACTACAACCTCGCACCCAAAAACAAGAATTGTAATAGAAAGGACCATCGACCTGAAAAGAAGCTCTTGCTTAAATGATGTGCCTAAGAAACACATTTTAATTAAAAAATATTTCTGTATTCAATAATTTGTTGTATTTAATAAACCTCTTTTCTGTAATTTCATGACGTAGATCATATAAAATATATCGTAAATAAAGGATAGTTATCCTAGATTGCTTATTTTGTCGTCTTAGACCCTCCACTATACACATTTTTTCTTAATCTATGATTCGTCTTTCACCATAATTTTTCTTCTACTACTCTTGCAACGTAAAATGTCGGATAACGTTGAAGTAAGTAAAAAATGGTTGTGTTGGTCAATGAAGAGGTGCTATGCTACTATAATATTATCTTTGGTGAACGGCCATTGCCGAGGGGTAGGTAGACAAATTAATGGTAAAAGAACAAAACTTATTTATACTAATTTATTTGGAATGACCCAAAACAGTAATGTAAGATAGTAAAACGTAAGCATTTAAAATGACACAATAAATGCTCGGCCATTGACTCTCTTTTTCAAATTTACGAGTACTATCTAATGATTCTCTCTTTAATGAATACATTTTCAAACGAAGAATCAAGTTGGAAAACACATAACAAATTGTCAAGATGTAAAACGGAAAACACCGTTCGTTTGCTTCGTTTTACTTTGAAGACTGTTTCCTTTATTGTGTTGAAGAGCGAAATCTTCCTACATTACTAGTTGACCTTAACTCACTCAAGACGATTCCTTGGTCCCACTATTAATACCAATTTCCAGTGAGACCCTCACTTGGGCGGCCCGGCCACTTCCGTGAGTGTTACTGACACTCACACTTGAGACCGGACTATTAATTCGGTCCTTAATGTCTTGTGCCAGGTTGGGTACAATATTCCTAAAGCGGTATTGTAATTTAACTCGCATTTCATGTCAACGATACTTAAAGTAGACCTGTGCGTTCACTTTTTTTTTTTAATGATTTACTTATTTTATTTTTTGTGTGTCCTATGTAAAATTTATCATGACGGAGGTCGATTATGAAATTCTGGGTCCTCAAGTCGACAGGCGGTGAATGAGAAGATTTCTACAACTTTTCCCGTGCTCAGACCCTTCTTTCCTCGTAATTGAAAATCCCCCAGTAGTTGGGCGCTCTAGACGGGTTTACAGTTGACGAACTTTCAAGTCTTTCGAGGTCGCTGCTGGACCGACAGTTTGACTGCCTGAGTGGAATAAAAGAATTAAAAAAACCACCGTTCAGAATTGCTGTAGTTTATACTTTATATTTTGATCTTAAAATCGAAAACTTTTCTCCCTGCTATGGTATTTTTTTGAAAAATTAAAGAATTGAAAAAACTTGAACACAACAAAGGAAGCGAACGAGTTTTCACTCTTTCCAAGTCGAGCATTAATTAAACGAACTAACTAGTAACTGGGTAAGTTGTGTAAGTTGTATCTGGTTTAAATGAAGTTTACCAATTAAAAACAGTCTTGCGGCTGTGCTAATTGAGACAGACGTAAAAGCTCAAAGTATTAAGTCAAAACTCTTTGTCAATTTGAAGCCAGGAGGGAAGCGACTCGAAAGTTCGGTTAATTAGACTTTCAGGCGAGTGGAAAAAATACGGAGTTTAAGACGAGGGAGGGAACGAGTGGGCATGATAGGTTCAGACCCTTTCGAAAGAGAGAAAGATGAAGGTAAGGGAGTGATGGCTGGGAGTGGAAAAAAGGACAATGGAAAGCAGGTTGTCCTTCTTTCCGTGAACTTCCAACTTGGGCCAAAAGAGGACGGTTAATTAAGGGCCGGCCAATGCTGAGATTTTCAAACGGCTAATTAATTGGGCGCCCGTCGCCTCCGCTCCGATTGTATAAAAGGCGGAATCGGTTATTTTGAATCAACTGACGCTTCTTTGGATCTAATTCACGAGATAACTTGAAATGAACATGAAAGATTAGGAAATTCCCGAAAAGAGTTATCAAAAGTTATTCCATTCAGGATGAAAGGGTAAAAAACAAAAACGATAACTATAAGCTTATAAAGGATCTTTCGGTTTTTTTTATTCATGCCAAAGCAAATTGACAAGTATTAACATTTAAACAGTATCAGAGAATATTTTATTGAGTAGTAACGAGATGAATTAACACTATCTACTATTGAAAACATTATCTAATATTACTGCTAAGTACCTTGGGATGACCCTGGACGCCAAGCTCCGCTGGAAAGAGCACGTAAAGAAGAAGAAGGACGAAATCAACCTAAAATTGAAGAAGATTCAAGAGGAGGCTCATTGGGAGAAAATCCCAACAGCCTATACATAACAAAATGCTACTGTACGAACAAGTGATCACACCAATATGGGCGGCCTGTTATGAGGCTGCACTAAGAGGAGCAACCAATAGCATACGCATTTTAATTTTATATTTTATTTCTAACATTCATTTTAGTTATTAATCAGATTAACAACTGCTTGGAAAGCATAACTATGTGTTAGGTGGACAGAAACTACAATCCTCACATTGGACGAAAAACTGTGGTGGGACATGCATATTGTTTGAACATTTCAATGTTCTAGTTTTGTAAGCTGCTGAATGTGACTCAAAACTTGGTGGGTGGAAAATCCGATGACAGTATCACAGGAATCGGTAGTAAAAGTGTTTACAGGCAAACTCAGACTAGGAACATGGCAGTTCGTTTTTCTTCGTGAAAGTAGAAAATTTAATTTGTTTGAATGAACAGACCATTGTGAGAATATCTGTTAATAAATCCACAGCCATGCGTCATGGCTAAAAGTGCGAATGTTTGGAGAAATAACTGGTTTTATGTAGGATGTCTCTATTTAAGAGGTTTTAAAACAGATTTTGCCTCCTTCCTTGCCAAGTAACACCTCAGTTTATAGATTTTCAAACGCTAACATGATGGTGAAGTTAGAATTGCGATATCTCATTCCTTCATCAGATTAGAGCAGATGAACCGTGAAGAACATCTCAAGTAACAACCCTGTTTCTTCATCTTCAACGTGCTCCGTTTTGAGAACGGAATAAGGTATCGCAATTCTGACTTCACCGTCGTGTTCAGCTTATAAAAATCATTTAGAGAGAGGTGTCACTTGTCAGACCCTTTCATTTTCAATTCACTTCTTTCAATACTTCTTGAATATTCCGTCAAAACTTGTGTAATGTACAGACATGTAATTTTCCCCCCTAAAACTCCTCTAAATCCCCCCTTAGAGTGGCCCTCTATCTATAAATTTAGCCTTTCGATTGCCAAGACAGATTTTTTGTGCAAATTTGAACTTTAATTCTATCGAGAGTTATCGTCTGGAATGACAGTGAATTCAGGATGGTCTGAAACTGATTTTGGTATATGAATTTTCAGAAATTCGAGTTTTAAACATTTTTGACCGAGAAAAATAGCTTCCTTTTCTTCGAAAATTCGCTAGACATGTTGGGATTGAAATAGGAAAAACTACTCAAGAGATTAATTAGTTACATCTAACTTATAAATCTTCCAGGTAATTATTGATATGGAAAGCTGAAAGCGTGGTCGAACGCCCCACTGTATCAGTCGCAACGGAATTCATAGAGGGCCCTGTTTCGACCGTTCCTCAAATACATAACATGAACATTTAATTGTGGTCGTAACATAATATGTTATATACACTATACTATAGTGGGTTACAGCGAACCCCCTTCAACTACAGGGGCCACCTGTTTCCATTCCTACTGATGTCGGTCATACCAAGTTGTAGAAATTACTAGAGTGGTGCCAAAGTTTTCAGACCTTTATCAGACTTCTTTCCGTCAATACGTGAAAAATATCACTCCTATTGTGAGTGGTTAAGTTTTTCCCCGTAATTACAAAATCTGATTACACGAAAATGAACAACGAGAAGTACAAGAATACTCTAATGAGTAGGTAGCAAATATGAATAATTCTGATCCACATTAGAAAGCCGGTCCACATTAGATGAATAATTCTAATCCACATAAGAAAGCGAAAATGAAAAGCATCTACTTTGAATTTGATATTGACACTTTGGCTGTCACCGTCCGAATTCTCGCAACAAGAGGAACTAAGGGGGCGATCCAAGGTTGTAAGGATTCAGAGTGTTGTGTGTCTGTCCTCGCTATCGATGAAGCGATGGACGGATTAACACGTGAACCGCGAGCAAAAGACTTGCCTCACGCGACTCTAATGGCAGGAGATGTTAATCTCACTCTTACACTTACTGCCTATTTCCCTATAGTGACATTAAGCCCGTTCCATGAATTAATTGTTGCTTTTACCTCTATAAGAAGCGGCAGTTACAAGTGGTCTGATCGCATTGGAGGACATATTTTCAACGTCTTTCACACCCTTCTTTATTTCACCACCTCATATCGATCAAGGCCTCTAGTTGACATCATTCTGAGTCTCGTTATTATATATCTTCCGTATTTCGACAAACCCACTTAAGATTTTCCGCATCCCTCCACAACATCAAGTTAAACGTGTCTATACCCAATTTTCAACTGAAATGTACCTGGCGATATAAAATCCGTTTTGAAGTTTGTGAGAAGAATTCTGAATCTGAATTCACTTATGATTCAAGCGATAGTAGTGATGGAGAGGGAGAAAAATCGGCCAGCAATCACTTCAAGGCAGTTCAAATTAAAAATTGAAAGGTGGCGAGTTCGTGGAGGTGGCTAACAATCGTGGATGCTCCCTGAGGAGGAGAACATTTCTGAGAAATCACTCGGAGAGCCTAGTTCAAGATCATGTCCAATGGAAGGCTTCCCAAGTCACTGAGAAGATATTGAGAAGGAAACTGCAAAACTTAGGTGAAGAAGAAATTGTACTACATCAAGTAGGCCACATCAATAATGGGAGTGGTGATGAAGCACTGCTGGAACCTTCAGCCGCCCGCGAAAATGATGAAATGATGGAAATTAAGAACAGCCAGATGAAAAATGATGGACCATCAAGAACAGCCAGGCGTCAAACATCAGAAGATGTAGAGACACGACATTAAAAAGAGCAAGAACGTCACATAAAAGGTGCAAACATTGCTATCTGGAAAAGCGACCCCCAATTACTCATTTCTCATTCCAGAAATGCACAAAATACATTTGCGTTCAACATTCAACTCCCATTTGTTTCGATTGCACTGAATATTATTCTGAATTGACGTTTTCTTTACACGTTTGCCACGTATCGTTCCAGATCGTCCGGAATATTCAACAAATATTTTTCCCCCATAACACTTCTTTCTTTTTTGTTTTTTGCTAATATTACATACTTACCCTGAAAAAAGGGTCACTATTTTTGGAAATAGGTATCCAAAATGGTAGATGTGACATTCTCTTGATTTTTGTTTAATTCAACTAGTCACGTACCTACGATGTTTTTCGCTAGTCTTTATTTTAGTCATAGTTCTTCGTTGTTTTCCAATGTGGTATAAGTCTGAAGGCTGAGACTGCCCCATGTACCCAGCAATAGGCCACTTTATTTTCTACATTTAGAGAAATTTGTTATGCCTGTTACGAGGGTTACCAAACGATGTGTCTAACATTATTCTCTGGGTATGTAAAAATTTGATCATGTATTTTTCATAATGAATAAATTTTAGTGAGAACTCTTTTGTGATAGTTAACACCTTTTTCCGGAATCCTTAGTTTTTTGCTGAATAAAACACGTGGATTTATGTTTTGTATGTGACATACGCGTGACTATCAATGTCGAGCTGGAGGCGCGACTGTCGGGGGTTAAATTCCAGTCCAGGGTAAAATATCCTGAAATCTTCACAGAGCGGTTCTTGATAGTAAACATATTAGATATTATTACACAATGGTTAATGGATATCTGTGCTGCAAATTATTACACAACGGCTTATGATACTTAGCAACAGTGAAGACGCTGTAACATAAATTGTTTTTCTTGTTAATCGTGGACCTCGTTTCTTGCTATTTTCGTCCACCCCATGTGCCAGTTACGAATCGTATGATGCCAGTAACTCATTTTCGAAAAAGATGTAACATAGACGGTATTTCGGCTGCGGTTCACAAATGTGTGTCATTCCTGACGATAACTTTCCGTAGCTTGTGACGGTACCCGAGTTTTTGGTAGAACCACTTGAGTTGGGGCGGCGCAAACGACCGTTATCCCCTCTTAGCTGGGTGATAAAAGAGCCCTTCGGGGACCCTTGAAGTCTACCGTCGCATTTGTCCCTACTTTCGTTTGAGGTGGCAGATAGTTTGCCACTTCTTTCTTTACAATCTAAATCCTAAAATCTCAGGATTCATCTAATAGGTATATTTTGTCAGGTGTCACCATTGACTCCGTAAGCTGTACGGAAAATGTTTCACCGAGCCTTACGAGTTGACCTCCAAAACTGGAATTCTGTGGGGTCTTTTTCTGTGCAGCGGCCGCAATGCAGCCACTAAGCAACTAACGTTTTGTGACTACTTTTCATAAACTAAAACTCCAATTTTACTCCTCTATTTTTTTTTTTTTTTTTTTTTTTTGAAAATAGCTCATCTAATTAGTCATCCTTTTATTTTTGTGTCGGAAATGTGCTCTCAAACAGTAAATTTCAATGTTTGCGTCATTGGGGTGATTTCTCGGTGTCGATCTCTCAGAAGAAATCCTAATCATACCTACGAAGATAAGTGACGCTAACAATAAAATAAGTATAAATGCAGGAAAAGTCATGCCACAGCCTGAACGGATGCGTCTAGTTGAATTAGCAGCATAGTGATCAACCCTAGTATAATCCCTACAACAACCGACTTTGTTCAACTTTAATATTGTTCGAAATATTCTCACAGATTTACTCCGTCGCAAGGAAGAACACAATATCAGTTACCACCACTGAGAAAAATGCATTATTATAACTACAGCTTCAGTTCCGCGTTTATAGCAGTGCCCGATTAATAGAAAAATCGCACCCTTAGACAAGTCAAAAACTGCAACTTCTGGGAAAACGCAATTGAAGTTTCGGATTCCGAACATTGCCTATAAAATAGCAACTTCCTCTCCAGTAACTGCTGCTCCTTTGCGTTGACTATTGGAAATATGCCTGTAACGATCTTATTTTCTTGTAGAGCTCGTCGCGATCTATCTGTTTATAGCGAGAACTCAAAATCCGATTTGTTGGACTTGTCACAGTACCATTCTCAAGGTACGAAATGTACATATGCTGGTGTACTAACAGTTTTCAAGGATTCAAGGGCACTCGACGATGTCAATCAATAGTGGTTTTACCCTGATGAAATACCATAAGCAGTCATGCCCGTATGAAGAAAAAAACTATAGCGGCCAAGTCATTGTTAAATTACTATTAAAACATGATAGAATATTCGATCAAGTTTCTCGTTATTTTTTTTTTTCTTCAGTTTTACCCTCATTTACCCAATTTAGTAAGTACGGTAGGTTGAAAGTTCGCTCAATAATTCATACTGCAGGAATAAAACTCAGTAGCTCATTTTCTTCGAAAATTCAATGAAAATGTTTTCTAGTTTGATTCCCCGATTAAGTTATTTAATAGGTACGAACTAGGTAGTTGGAAGATAAGATCTTCTGTACTACATATTATGTAGTACAGAGGAGACGAAACTAAGCAACGATAACTTGTGCAGGATTATCATTCGACTGGAGCTCAGACCAATCTGAGTGAGGCCTCGTTTTATTATTAATAAATCCGTTCCGTAGTTGAGATCCTAGACATTATAGGATGCACCAGCTGTCCTCTGACTCCCCAGAGAAGCAACCAAGTCCTCAATATATAATTCATGTCTCTCCATGTTACCAATCAATTGCAAGTTGACTACTGGAGCGCCGCCATTATTGATTCATATTGTCCCTATCTTAGCTAATCAAACTCTGATGATGATGCAGAAGTGCCATAATTCATTACGCGTCAGACAACACAACTTTCCCGGAACACTCGCTACGGCTGGTGGAGATGTTCGCTCATTTGGGTTGAGTTTCCCACATCAAACTTGATATTTCGGTACTGGATTGTGGATGTTACGGGCTCTGGAACATGTGTAAGGGTCACCCGGAACAGACATTTCCTCCTACATTTCTTACGAAAGGCTTTGAAAATGTTACAATAGGTCCTTCCTTATTTCAATGTAGAATCCAGATTCGCACTTCGAAAAACACACGATTTCTAGGCCTAACTTCATTAACTATTTTGGCTAAATATACATATCGTTAGAAAGTGAATTCGTAACAAATTTTGAAAGAAAATAGGTGTTTACAATGACTACAAAATGTCAAGAAGACGATTTTGTGGCCGGACCCTCCTTAGTTTCTAGAGAATTTTCGGAAATTGTGTATATTTATATCAATATTTTAGTATCCCGTTTCAATGAATACAACTGTATTGTTACAGATTCCCAACTTTCTCTCATCGCAACTACGTCCAAACGGAGAATTATTCAGTCTTCGGTCATTCGAGCGAAGTGCGCGCGAAGCTTTGTGGGATACGGACGTTTCAAATGGTTGATATTCACATATCGGTATTTATTTTTCTCTGCGGGTCACTGAAGATCACTTTATTCGATGCGGATCACTAACCTGGAAACGTGCACTAAACTCTCATAACGTACTGCGAGAGTGATTTCGTGCTTGTGATGTCAAATGTTATGGTGTACCTACTTACTTATTGCTTGGAGTTCCCTGGTACAACTATGCACAACTCCGCTGAAAATCATAGCGCCGACCGTCACTATTCAGATATTAGCAATCGATTTTCATTTCAGCCTTAGGTATTTAACATATTTACAGATCTTCAGGAAAATCACTCCACACGATTCTCAGATGATATGGACGCTGTTTTGAAATGATAAAATAAATATAGATAGAATGGTGTGATCTTTTAAGAAGCTGCTACCACCGAAAACTCCAGAACAACTAAAATTTAGTTGTTCTGGAGTTTTCGGTGGTAGCAGCTCCTTAAAATATCACACCGACAAACTATTTAATAGTTTGTCGTTGCTTCTTTGAGATAAGAAGCGATGTATAGGAAATGAATTTACTTTTAAATAAATTCCGTACAGCAGAAAAACAAGTGAGGTAGTGGAGACCGGGGCTAGTTGGCATAGATTTTGGTTTTTTATTTTACAATGTTTTTCAACGATTCACAACCCTCTGCCCGGAACATGATTTTACACCCTATTACAAGGAACACCGGTCATAATGACTGCTATCAAGGGAAAAAAAAAAAAAAAACGAATATCGTTCGGTTTCTGAGATTTTTCATACTTGTCTATTCATGCTCTTCACCAACTGCATGGGGTTATTCAGAACACATTTAAAGTTAAAATAACCACTGAGTTTTATTTTATTTTTTCAAACTTGAACAATACAATCAAATCATTAAAAAAATAGGTATTTCTCAATCTCCAAGACTAGAATATTATAGCAGTCTTATCGTAGTAACATTCTGTTTCTTATCAGTTCCGACGTCAACCCCCTCCGATTGACTAGAAGGGATGATGACACCTCCTGCACTGTGTCCTTAGCCACCATTCATAGAAAACTCAATTCCAACCTTGTTGTTATTAACTTATGCCATCAATATAATATATCATTCAGTTTGTCATACAATTTTACTTTCATTCACACAATACAGTCCACTTCAGCTATCGTCATTCAGCAATAATGATGGTGCAGGCAGAACACCCGTCATGGTGACGGGTACGAGGATAAGAGTGCAGAAGGAACACCCGTCATTTTGACCGATATAGGAATCACGGTGCAGACAGAACACCCCTCATTTGGCCCCGGTATAAGAATCATGCTCTAGACCGAAGAAATAAGAATTACCACTTCGACAGAAACACGCCGAAGCTTCCTCAGGGTTCACATTGGTCCAACTGAAGATGTTACGGAAAGCCAGACCTCTATTTCAGCCGGTCGCGCCACTAGAGGGGAAATGTTGAACCACACCCGTCATAATGACGGGTGTTCTGGCAGAGGGTTAAAGAGATTCCGATTGATGCTGGTGGTTGCACAACACCTTGGCATCAAGATCCCCTATACCTCGTTAATTCAAAACGTTAATTAAAGGGGGCCATTCAGCCCATATCCCGAAGGCTCCCAAGTCTGCCAATAACTCAATTGGAAAAAAACTAATTCAATGTAATTTTAATTGTTTGTAAATCATTTTTATGGTTTTATGGTTTCCTATCTACAACAAAAGTTGAAATTGAGGTAACCCCTACAGGTGGCTGCAATTTCCATACAATTTTTGTATCATGGTGTCAAATGATTTCTTCCTCTTGTGGCTACCTCAAAGTTATCCCTTCATTCTTCATGGCTGACACGCGATATTGGTCTTCACCGTAATCAACTACCCTTCGTGAGTAATTGCGGCCGTCGTATTTCACCAACACATAGTGTTCAATCTTAAAGCGAGCGACACATGGAGAGGGAGGATTAGGCTTTGATGCTGGTGGTTTTGGGAGGGAGGAAGCCTCTTCATCAGAGTCAAAAAGGTTTCCCATACTCTCTTCAATTTCTGCATAGATGATGCCATCGACTGGTGGTTCTTATGATTCAGATGGTGGATCAGGTTTCAGCGAGGCTTTTTCTGTTAACAAGGTGTACATGAACGACATTTTTGATTGCCAAAAGAACCAATTTGGCTAGGTGAACCCAATTTTCACTCCAATTTTCAGATGCTGGTATCAGGAAGTTAAAGTAAATCGTTTAAAGTAGGTATAATCATTCCCGCTAGTATTGGAAAAATGTACTAAATCGATGAAGGAAGAGTTTAGAGAGGTATGAAAGGGTTCGCCAGAGCAGGTGCACTTGATGTGGAAAGCAACGTCTATCTCGTTGCTGTGATCTTAGGGCATATGGCCCGCAATTAGAGGGTCTCCGTATCATTTTGTCAACAGGGTAAACTATCTCTCAAGTGAGACGCTTCCAGCGTCACCACCCGCCACACCTGTTCAAAGTTTGGGGATACGCACTTCATCTTATCTATCGATTTCCTCGGTAAACCCTCTTTCCACGATTTCGAACCAAGTAATGTAAAGCAGATTAGATTCCGTTCTGAGTGGGTTGGCAATGATCGATTCGGCGCTGTTATTGAGGGAACAACATAAATCCGTGTAATGATTACAGGAAAAAGGTCGATCGATAGTGTGAACCGAGTGGGTGATCGTTCGTAAGCATGTTCTTCTTATAATCAGTTCGATATATCGATTTTATGCGGTTTTGTCTTTCAAACTACATCCTTCGCTCATCTCCTATGTTTACTCAACAGGTTGGAGATTTTAAAGAGGGTCCGCTGTCTCAAGTAAGATTTAAATGTTGTTGAACTTGTGGAACATTTGTTCAACATCCAATGCTAAGAACAACTTTCTTTGTAAGTTTATATCCAACTCCGCACGTTAGGACTGCAGACAATGATAACAAACCGTAGAATGAAATTTTCGAAGCAATGAGGAAATCCAGGGATGGATTCAAAATATTCTGAAACGTGGAGTAGGAATGCGGGAGACTGTGTATGTCTGTGTACGAGTTGCGTAGCCGAGGAGTGATATTCAACTGTCCTCTTGCGGTTCAATAGGAAGAGAAACTCGAGGCACTGGTTCAGTAAGCAGTTCCCAGTTCATTCAATTCATTTCTTCAAGTGATGTCGTTCCTCAGCAGGGTAGGTACCTACACTGCGAGTTCTTTACGCTAATTCAATCAACCTCTTTGTTCCTGGTCGTCAATAACGCCGGTGTCTGTTTGGCTTTAGGGAATCATATTGATGTTCCCCTGGATTTGACGAAAGCATTTGGCTGTTTCTTGATCGTCTGTGGGAGGCAGGAATAGTAGATTGCAGCTGTATACAGTGAAACCTGTCTAATGTGGACTCTGCGTAAAGCGGAAAACGTGCCTAATGTGGAAAATATCTCTGGTCCCTTCAGACCACCAAATGCACCTAAACCTGAGCATTTGACCGTCTAATGTGGAAATGGAAATATCAGGGTCCTAATCTTTCCGTTTCCGCGTTAGACAGGTTGTCCACATTAGACGTACAAGTGCACAGTTTCTTTGGATCGGGTTGGAAAATATGAAGCAAAAACAACTCAATGGATTAGATGAATCAGTTTTTACACTCTGCTGAACATGTGCAAAAAGTAGATATGCTATTTTACAACTACAGAACTTAAGTTACTCACCAGTTGAACAAACGCTCACTTTTGTTTACGATGGCACCGAGGAAGGAACTCAAGTTAGCTGATAAATCAAAATTATTGAACTTGTGGAGGCAAAGGGGACACGTGTGAAGCAGTGTATAGATTTGTTCAAGTGTGGAGAGTCCGCAGTTTATAATGTACTGAAGAGGAAAGCGGAATTGAAGGAGGAATATGAAGCCGGTACGTTTCCTTTTCTAAGAGTTCTTCCTAAATTTTTTGGATTGGTACGAGATGATGTAGAGGACTTGTTGTGGCAGAAGTTCTATGGGAAAATGGAAATTCGGATCGAGAAATTCGGTACTCAACTGATACATAAGACGAAATCTTAAATGAAATTAATCATTTTTTAAGATTTGATGAATTTATGAACCCGTTTTGTATTCTATGTAGGTACGTAAATAATGTACACAATTTGGTAAATACACACATAATATGTGTGAATATTATTCATCTTTTTCATTGCATTGGCAAACTCCCCCCATTCGATTACTCGTATCTTGGAACCTGAGCAATGTAGTCACTCTATATAGTACCTTACTGAACCCACTATTGATGGAACTGCCAGTGAACTAAAAGCCATAAGTTATGGAATGACCTAAAGAAGCACCAGAAGACAGGTTTTCGACCTCATTTTAGATATTAAGCCCGGAACGACCATGTCTCTTTTATGCTCGTAATGTCATTAATGTCAGACACAAAAGTAAACAAAAATATCTCCCGGGAAATACAGGTAAGTGTCCTGGAGAACTTGGAACCATTATATGGTTCTAAACACCCTGTAGTCCCTGTTCAATCAGTCTGGTGAAGTTCAGGGTTTTCGGAATTGTTATGCAGGTAATTTTTTGAAGATTGGAGTCCAGAATGGGTGTACTTATTCAGGCCAAGTGTGCTTGAGTGAAGAACGCACGGAGTTGGAGTATTGGGATTTTTTTAATTGGAAATAAATGCAGGATAGAATGTACGTACTTGAGGTGATGCTGATCAACGGGTAAAACTGATACCATTTTGTACGGATTCGCTGACGAGAAGCTAGGAGCCTTTCGAAGTCACCTTTAGGAATGATTTCTGAATGAACGTTATTTTCTTTCTAATTTCGAAATAAAATTTGTTTGATATGGAATAAACTAAATTTCTATAACAAAATAAATAACTTGCATAAACCATAATTGTTTATGCAAGTTTGGAGTATTCTGAGTTGAAGGGAAAAGAGGCACCCGAGATGCGATGATATGCCCCCTTATTCTACTCGTCCAGAGATAACTTTTGTTTGATGCACTAAAACCCCTATTCTTCAACTTCTGAGCGTTACCTTTTTCTAATAAAGGCCCAATATTTATGTAATGACAAAATGTATCTAGGATTTGTGAGTAACAGGAGAAAAAAGGTAGAAAAAGATTAATAAAGCAACGTAGGAAACTATGTGAGGAAACACATAGGAAACACAGGTGTTTTTGAACAGCTTTGACAAGTTTGTAATCCTAGAAAAGCCACTACACCATGATGTTTTTTCAGAGGAAAGCAAAATGCAAAAATGTTACTAAAAAAACGCTTGCATACGAGTCTGCAACACATTGAGACATTTTCATGTTACCCCCCCCCCCCCCCCACAAGAGACAAGAAAATGTCTCCGTTTGTCAATCAAAGACATTTTCATGTCTCCATTATATACCTCTTATAAACACAGAAAACAAAAATAAAATCGGTTCAATTTCTTCTGCAATAACACACCGCTCATTTGGGACGCCTAACGACCATAATGTTGTGTGCAAACAAACTTCGTATCAAGTCATGCGCATATCTCAGCTTTTCGAAGGGCGACAACCGAGTGAGAGGAATGTATTCTAGTTCTATAACTCGAGAGGTTTCCAACGAATGGTGAACGGTTTTTGTCCGATGACAAATGACGAAGTACTATTCCCCTAGCAACGACTCGGTTGTACGCGGAAATCGTCAGAAACTCATTTGGGACAATTTTCGTAACGGTTTTTGAGTTATGTGCCATATGAAAGACATGAAAATGTCAAAAATCCGCGCAATTCACTTTAGCCTTCTTCTACTCATGCCACTCTTCACAAGTGATGGTCATCACTGCTTGGCTGTTGCAAACTGGTGCCAGGCATTCGTTGTGCCTTCGTCTGGTCTTTTTGTAAGCAGCACGTGGGCACTTGCAGCAGCGGTCAAATTTTTTCAAATTAGCAAGTGCTTCTCTTGGTGGCGGCTCTGGATAGGCTAGAATTCCTGAGTGGTTTATCAGTAGTTTAGAATAGCGAGTGGTTTATGGATTAAATTGAAGTAAAATTTAGGCATGCACAAACGTCAAGAAAGTGACGAAATGTAAGAAAAATTTGACTTACCAATTGGTTTTTCCGAACTTCACAATGGGGTCTTTTTGTATTTCAATCAGTTTGGGACCACACACTGGGGTGATTTTGTACCCTGTACTCTTTCACACGCGAACTCCACGAATTCTCAGAGCCAACCGAACTAGGACCATGCAGTTACCGCTCCACAGGGGTACCAACTGAATTTACATGGATACTAATGGGGTGGGAAAATTTGTTTCGTGAGCATAATGCGAAGGAACCCACAGTGGGGTACATTTGTACTTCATCCATGAACATTTTAAGATATTTCCAAGTTAAATTTGAACACAAATATTACTGTGTATTGTGAGAATTTGATAACAGACATCTGTGGTCCCGTTACTTTTTTTGATCGTTTTGCCGCAAAAGTGTGCCGTTATTTTAGACGGGAGTAGGTGGCACTTCCAAGAAAACGAGCGATGAGCGCAATAACAGCACGAGGGCCGCCCGTATATCGTGGACGGTTATACCTTTCAAGATAGACCGCTCGCATCACCCCACAGCACTTGAGTCCACTATAAACTCTCAGACGTTTACTGGATCAGTTATTGCATTTCTAATAAACTTCTTTTTTTCGACCGAGCGCCTCCCTCTCATAACTGCTTATACGTCTTTTGGGGTGGCCTCGGCCCGAACTTTCGGGGAAGAGAAAGACGAAAGAAATTAATAAAAAGTCTTCATTAGACTCGTTTTTATCATGTTGCGGGGGTGACGTAAAAGACAGCGTTACTTGCCCCGCACTTCTTTGTCTGCCAAGATTGGGGGAATGCGGTGGAAGGGGAAGAATTGCGTTGGTAACGACCAAACATAAAGTTGATGCGAAATCTGTACGTGTGTGGGAAATGCCTCTGCTATAAAGGGGCCTAACATCAATACCGCATCTACAAGACTCTGACTGTCCCATTTCGGACGGACAGTAAAAATGGAAACCGCTTCTTGCTTGGAATTAACGATCTCGAATAAAGTGATGTGTTAACTCGACGAATATTAACTCCTTGAGATTCATCCTCGTCACCCTCCATCGTAGTTCTTTTATACCGCTCTCTGCCTTTAGAGGCCGTCAAAGGAGCAGGAAGGACACAGTTACCTCCTCTTCATTCCCTACTTCCTCTCTCCTTTTTTCCCTCTCTCGTTTGTTTTCGTTGTGGAGAAAGCGAACCAAAAATTCTGTGACCTGCCCACTGTTGCTAAGTTTTAACTACCGCTGCTAATAAAAGTGGCAGGATATGGATAGCTAATGTCGTTGCAAGAGTGACTAAAAAATTAGCAACCACGTTTTAGCAAGGCAGCTAACGAACTTAGCACCAACGTGAAGGTTGTTAGCTGTATGTAGTATGCTGCCACGCGATAAATACATTAGCAGTACAGCCAATTCTATTAGTCAAACCTGCTCATGATATTACTTGTGTAGCTACAACAATTAGCTCCATGGCGGGTCCTTATTTGGGGGGCCTCAGCCCTGCCGGCCCTTGCATAGTTCCTCCCTAGGGATGTGCAGGGAAGTCAAATATAAATAAAGATATCAAGTACAGAGGAAACATTTTTATTTACCACATTCGACCTATATCTCACAAAATTCTTTTAGTCTGGAAAATAGTACCTACAGTTTCAAGTTACATACTACATCACTCCTTAAAATCTTAGAGTCTAGAAAACTACAGTTTCGAGTTGATGTATTCTTTCTAAAACTAATTCTTCAAATAATATAGCTCAACAGTAACACGGCTTAAAGCTTTGTCTTACATCTTCATATTCAATTTCAATAGCTTTATTGCAAAAAACAATAACATTGCAAGGAGTTGCGTACAGGGTAAAATAATATTATGAAGTTTACAGTTTATGGGCTGATGAAAGAAAGAAGTACCTACCAGAAAAATAATACAACCTTGGTGAATAGCGAATAATAATAATGGTGAAAGTAACAGAAAGCTGAAGTTTTAAAGAAAAAAAAGAGGGAGAAATATATACAGTAAGGTCACTTCACATTGGGAGCAGTAGGGTAGCAGTCAATCTGAATGAACAGCGTGATAGTATGGTGATGCGGCAGTGATCATCCAAGTACGTCCATGCATGTTATTCGTTCAGCGAAAAGGCCCTTAGCTTTAACAAAGAAACTACATAGCTATAGATGGACCGGAACTTCTCCACAGAGCTGAAGGTCAGTAGGTCCCCGATGGTCAGGTGAGCCTCGAGAACAGGCAGTGTCCGAGCGGGAGTAGTCCCGAATCCTCATATAAAACATCTTCATATAAAACATCATAAAATACATCATTATATAAAATCTAAATCACAAATTTATTAATATTAATAAACAACAATTTTTTTTTTTTTTTTTACTCATCTAACTTAGCAATGTATTGGGAAGCCACCCCTCAATAGAAAAAGAGTTTCATGAGGTGTTTACACAGGTTGCTAAATCTTAGCACCAGAGCTAAATCATTCTAGCTAACTTCTTTAGAACTCTTTGCAAAGAGGCAGCTAGGATTTAGCTACAAACCCATTAAATTTACAATTCCAGCTAATCTTTCCGGGCTAAGGGGAATTAGCAAAATCAGCTACTTTATTTGTCTCCGTGCATTATCTTGCTAAACATGAAATGTTAATGTTCTAACGCTTATTTCATTCATTGTTAGCCTTTAAAAAAGCAGCAAATGTTTTCCGCAGCCCTTCATCATTTTCTGTATGGGTTGCCCTTTTGTCTATATTACTGTTTACCACATTTGGTCATTGAACCTTTTCATAGCCCGAGGTCAATTGTGGAAATTTCAAAACCCATTTTCCGCCTCTTCCTCTTATTCGTACAGCCATTTTAAAACAGAAGACAGTTACGCTTTCGGGCGGGTATTTGGGGCTTTGGCGTTTGTACGACGTGCTGGTGGTCATTAATGTTCCATCCTTTTACACGTTTAGTTATCACTTAATACCTCTCTAATTAGTATTATTTCCGCCTATTCAATTCCAGTGTGTAATTTATTCCTAGAGCTCATCCCTGTAGCTCGGTGAAGGCCACGTTGAAGTAATTACGGCTGATTCAGGTTCGACAGGGGAAGGAAGGGTTGCCGGCTGGTCAGATGGATACATGGTAATGGAGCGGCCGAGATCCTTTTCCTCCGGACTAATGAAATACGGGCATTACAAGTCCGGGCTTAATACCTCGTCTTACTCTTAATGCCTACTAACAGGCATCCTACGGAGAAGGGAATTAAACGGCAAGAGTAACCAGTTATTGCCTTCGTAAACATTTCTAGGCTTCACCTCTTGTTTCGCGAGGGTCGAAGAAGGCTCTTCTGGTGATGCCGGCCATCTGAATTGGACAACGCCCCGGACGACTCGGGTTCTTCATAGGGATACCAAACCTTAGTTACGGATTCCCTATTCAACTACGTTATGTTAATACACCGCAATAATATTTTGATGCTTCAAGAAATCGGAATGTGATCCTTGTACACCGGGACACCTGACCGTAGCCGAGCGGAAAAATGAACAGTACCTATGCACCCCCAACCGAACTGCCAACTGGAGAACTGTGGCTCACATAATTATAATACAAGGTGTTCATTTTAAGACGGCTCAAATGCATTTCCCGCCTAAACGGTTGATCTGACCAAGAAATGCCAGGGGTAAAAGTTGTAGCCATTGAGCCTTCCTTTCCAAAAATGACCACCACTTTACGTTTCAGCCGCCCTTGCGCCTCCGGCACAAGATCGAAAGTTGGGGTTTCTAGATGACCCATATGTTTATGCACATTTCTTTAAAGGGGATAATGAAAAAAACATGCAACAAAGCGCAATTCGATACCTTAAATATCGAGAGTTAATAATTTTTCAAATGTGGGCCGTGAAGTCACAGCCCTCTATTTCTCTCAGGTCGTTTAGGAGGGTTAGGAGGCTGTGACATCAAACCCCAAACTTCATAACTTGTGAACAGAGGGCCGTACAACGTGCGGTTTTCACTATGTTCTCATAATTTAGAGCAGAAAAATAAAAAAATAAAAAATAGATACCTTAAAATTATGTAATTCCCCCATTGTAGAAAATAAAGGTTTCAAGCGTCTAAAAGACGATATTTTCGTGTTTATCGGGGAAACTATTGATTTTACAAAGCTGGCAATATTTTTATTAGACAAGCGATAAAAAATACGCTGAAAAATGTGTCACTTGTTCCCAACAGACCACGGTAAAGGAATGTAATATTTTTTCTTTAATTTGAAATTGAAAATGTCAAAACCCCATAACTCGGTAAATATTTAGGATATCGAAATGCGGTGTGTTGCATATGTTTTTTCACATATTGGTCATCTGGAAACCCGAACTTACGATCTTGAACCGGAGGCGCATGCGCGGCTAGAACGTCAAGTAATGGTCATTTTTGGAAATAAAGGCTCAAGGGCTAAAACGTTTTGCTTCTGGAATTTTTGCTCATATCAACCGTTTAGGCAGGAAATGCATTCGTGCCGTCTTAAAATGAACACCCTATAGAATAATGTCAATTTCCCATTAGGTCAACCAAACAATACCAAACTTCAGTCATTGTAATGTACGTAGGGCCAACAACTACTGGCAAAGGTACTCGTACCAACGAGTACCAAAATCGATCCAAAATGAAAATTTCCATTTTTTTTTCGTTCGAGAATGTAACCTGAGATAATGATGATGAAGGGGGGGGGGAGTGGTAACTAACTCAGTGATGGCCCCCTCTAGTTTTCCAACCGAATTCCCGGCCAACCTAATAGTAATTTATTTTTATAAATAAGACTGATAAAAACATAAACCGATTTAATATTTAGTGAAGAATAGTTTACAGATTCAATGTGACAATAATCTATATATAGATACCTACTTATCTAGCGGTACCCATATATTCCGTGCATCTCCGGGTAGTGAAACAAGTGTTCATCCAAGTGCTGAATTTGAAATCTGCTGGTAAAAACGTTTGTTTCTCTCGTGTTTCCACCGAACCCAAATTACCAGATCTAATTAGCCTAGATAATATGCTCACTAGAAGAGGCGAACCTCTCGAATATCCGTGAGGCTATGGATGAAACGAGCGAACTTTAATGTTTGGAAGAGCCTTAACAGGGGACATTGCAAATATCGTAGATTATCGTGGCATAAGTATCGGTGCATCCCCTCTCTGCCACTCATTTCACTCCTCCTCCCTATCTGGTCTGCACCCTCACGTACTGACCCATCATCGGACGACTAAACGTACGAAGGGTATTGAGCGAGGTTTTCTAATTATCAGACCCTCCATATCCTTTTGCCCACAGCGATTGGGGTTCGCTTCGGAATTTGAAATATTTGCTTTCCTCTGGCGAATGATTTCGGACGGTTTTTAAGGTAACAAGGCGGGGGTGAGTGTAGTGGGGCTCTGATGTGATGGCAAAGCAAGTTCGAGACGGGTCGGTGGGTTAGGAGGATCCGGTGATCGCTAACTTGATTACCACAACTCATAATATGCTGCAGGTTGTGATTAACTGCCTCTACCCCTCATTCGCTCGACTCCCTCGATCCTCTTTCATCTTTCCAACTTCCGCACAGTTTAACGGAAGATTGGAAAAACGGTTTTCCGTCGTTGACCCGATTTCCCGAATATACTTAATTGGTTTTGACGAAGCTTTGTCATTCTGCCCAGCGAATTGTTTCTATAACGGTCACGAGCCACGCCATTAACGCTTCTTCATTTGCATCACAAACAGGCAAGTCATATTAGCTCACAAAAGTTCCAGTCATGCAAAGTGAGCTAATGTTCAAACCTTCGTAAATAATGTTGAATGGACTCTAAATGGTATCATCTTAATCAAAACTATATTTGCGTATGGGCATGTAAAATCACTGGTCTTTTTATTGAGAAAACGGAGTACATGTCACGCTGGATTCATGAGTGAATTCTTGAAGTGAAGTACCTACTCAATCTGACCTTCAACTTACTGCATCATCAAATATTTTCCTCCATTTTTTACGCCAAGGGATTTGCCATCTGCTGTAAGTGGAGGAACAGCAACTGAGGGGGACACAACAGAAGAAGCTGCTCACAAACTGCAAAATCACGTTGGTAAAGTCAACAAATGGACGTTGGGTGAACTGTTGGAGTACAGAATCAAACACAATGGTTACTGGAGAGCCATTCAGAACTAGAGGTTCATAACAAGGTACTGCTGTAAAATTCTAAAACCAGTATGGACGTATGGCATATAAATTCAAAACAATCGATTGGATCCAACATCAAACATATTCAAACTGTCCAAAATAAAGATAAGGAATGACAAAGCTGTCAAGAACTACGCAGTAAGGCATGAAGAAAGACTTCAATGACATGTAAATTTGGAAATGATCTTAGACAACAATGAAACCGTGCGGCATTTGGATCGAACAAAACCACTCGGATTATGTATTTCGCGAGATTGAGGACCAAAATGAAGTGTCTTGTACAGTGTGCTTGTAATTAGGTCAGCTGATGAGCTGCGACTCCATTTGATTCATGTAGGTATCCAAGTGAATTAAGTAGCTAGATTGGCTGTATGGCTCAGTTGTTATTGTTTAATAAATAAAGAAATAAAAAAAAACCATTTTAACGCCAAAAACTTAGAATATAACGAGTTTGCCAAACTTGCTGAAAGGTTTGTTTATTTCACAACATTGCCACACACCTGTTTTTTAATCGGATAGGTAATAATGCATATTTTGAGCAAAACTGACGCATTATAGTTTATGAAGGTTTGTATATACATATATAATATATATTATAGCATTTCCAAGTCAAATTCAAGATTTTCCTAACCAAGTTCAAGATTTTCCAAACCAAATTCAAGATTTTCCAAACCAAATTCAAGACTTTGTTTTCAAACCAATTTATTTACATTTTAATGAGCCATAATGTTTGTACCATGATTTGAGATGTGGTAAGTGAGAATAAAGCAGAGAAATGAACCATATAATATATTCTTTTCTACTAAATATATTATATTTAGAGAAAAGAATCCTTGAGATGCTCTCCCTGGTGGATGAGATCATCTCAAAAGTTGTTAGGCCCCCAACAATCCAATCAATTAATACAACAACCTCTTACTTATCACAACAAGACTGCTTACAAAAAATGTTAATGGGAGTCATTGCCTGCTATAGCGTCAGGAAGCTTCATCATCATGTCCACGACGTAATCGGCATAGCCATGGCTAATACGGTTATTTCTTGGTAATAGGTTGTCGAGTGACTGCGACTGTCTGGTAATAGGTTCTCGAATCGCCGGTAAGCTATTACCCAAATAATAGCACAACCTATTACCAGAAGGTCGCTGTTCCTCGAAAATAACTCAATACTCACTCAAATAACTTGTCGACAGATATGATCGCACACCTTTCAAGCATTCCTTTTCCGTAACCTATTACCTGGTATTACCTAGAATAGTCCCAGCTAACCTACTATCGAGGAATCCCGAATGGCCGGCCCTCAAATCTTGAATTTTACTTGGAAATGCTATATATACGAGTATATATGTGTACTTTTCCATTCAGACAATAACTGTTTTGTGTCTCATGGTAATAATCCCAAAATTAACAAACATCTTCCAATATTATGAATTTCTCTGGCTAATCCACCAGAACGATTCAACGAATGATTCTACAAATATGAGAGTATTGTCAAAGGACCCTTTTGACAGTGATGACGCCTGACGACAATAAATGTTTGGCATCGTTCTTCATGAACAATGGAATACCGAATCGAGCATTGCATTGCATAGAACACGTTGAATGTAAACATTTCTCGAAATATGATACAATTCTATCGTTTTAACAATGAACGATTATTTCAATAAAATAGCAATCAATTGTTGAATTTCCTTTTTTTAATTGATGAATACGGTTGAAAATGTAGAGAATTAGCATATTAATGCACGGTGTATCACTGGAACTTGTCTATTTCAACCTGCGTCAGTAGTGTTTCCTTGATTGGAAATCTGAACATTTTCTACATAATTTATAAGTTTCGTTCGTAGCATAACTGAG
This sequence comes from Stenodema calcarata, assembly GCA_963920205.1. Lineage (NCBI taxonomy): Eukaryota > Metazoa > Arthropoda > Insecta > Hemiptera > Miridae > Stenodema > Stenodema calcarata. The sequence goes on along the minus strand of OY986048.1, from coordinate 38,927,932 downwards.
CAGTGATATAATATGGAACCTCAGTGAACTGGACTCAGAGAGGAATCATTTCATTCCGAACGGTTGTAGCTACGAGCATATACCGACACGACACCTGCCTAATTACTCCATTTGAAAATGATCGTACGGAGATTCGATGGGTACATTAGACGACAGGAACAAAAACTCCCTGAGCTCAAAGCGTTCGTGACATAAGGCAGTGTCATAAGGCACCCGAAAGGTCGGGCCTCGGAGATGGTGAATTATTAAAGAGATAATGTGTTATATTCGTGGACGTGCTCGCATGAGCGGTGGTGCCTCTCTTAGTACCCATGATTTCCGTGAGATATCTTTTGCCCGCCGCCCTCGCCCGTAATTGGAAGGGCCCGTCCCGTGTATTGCTTCGCTATATCCATGACATCCTATTGGCACAATAGACTTCTTATCGTAGCTTCTATTGACCGGCCCATGTACAAAAGGGACCGCCGCGGTAGTTTCCCCACCTTCACGTTCACGTCGTATCGGAAAACGATATATTTGCAGGCACCGGTGGAGTGATACTCATTAATCTCAATCTCATCGAGTCAGTGAACAGAATAAAATGTCTACCAAGGTGTTTGGTATATAAATTCCACGAATAAACTCTGCAAATTCCACGAATAAACTCTGCAAATTCTTGACACAACGGTTTATTATCTTCCTTGTGCAGATCACCCTTCTGTCTATACCAGACTGTATTGCAAATCGGCACCATACCATATTCTCACCGTACTCATACCATACCATACGAATTTCTGTCCTATCATACCATACTGTATTATACCAAATCATACATACAATAATATACCATACCATACTCATACCATGTCATTCAAACCGAGTGAATATTGAAATGTCGTCCATTTCTGACCTATATTTAAAATTTCAAGTATCTAGCTCATCATCAAAATTTAATTTGTTTAAACAAATAGGTATTATTTAAACAATTTTACAGACAAGAAACCGAGTGAATATTGCATTGTTATCCAGTTCTGACCTATTTGTAAAATTTCAAGTCAATAGCTCATCATCAAAATTTAATTTGTATTATTACAAAAAGGTATTATTTAAACAATTTTACAGATGAGAAACCGAGTGAATATTGCAATGTGGTCTATCCCCGACTCACGGTTAAAATTTCTAGACTGTAGTTTACCGGGAAGATGAAAAAAGGTAGTTTTATTCTGGGCGTCTGGGGGTAGGGTCACATAACGGCCGTTTTCGACGCGAAAGTTTAGTGTTTTTCCTAAACCTTTGCGCGGTCACTGTGAACGAACGGCTGGTCGCACAAAAATCCAATTGGTCTTAAAAGATTCGTAATTTTTCAGGTCATTCAAAAGTGAACTAAAAATTACACCGTTTCACGAGAATTTTTAGAGATATGACATTGTCGAAATTTCAAAGTTCGTTTTGAACCCCTTCCCCTTGACCTAGGGTTATGAAAAGTTTCGTGGATCATTGTGGGGCTGGTCCAAGCCCAGAAACCAAATTTCGTAATTTTAGCTCAACGCTAACTGGGCAAAGTGGCGTGGACGGCGGACGGCGGACGGCGTACGGCGGACGGTGGACGGCGGACGGTGGACGGCGGACGGCGTACGGCGGACGGACGGATTTTTTTTTATTCGATTTTCTGAATCTACGTATCTTGAAACGTAAACCAACAAATTTTGGGGGGGGGGTTAAAAAATTTTTTCCTTTGGGCGATTCCAATGGTTCATTATCGAAGATAATAAACCAAAACCGTATAAATAAATCCGGAGTCATCATTGTTCCAAAGATTTCACTTTTACCCATCCGACCGCCAAACTGTTAGATTTGAAGAAGAAGAAGAAGAAGAAAAACATGTTTATTCAAGATAAAGAAAAATACATTAATGGAAAATGAAAAAAAAAAAAAAAAAAAAAAAAACATGAATAGGATGTTGCATAATTTGCCGTCAATCTGAGTCTGCCGATGACTATGCACAGAATAAAGTTGTTAAATAGGAATACAAATTAATGAAAAATTGAAAAAATCAATGTTTACATAATTATTCAGTAAAATAACACATCAATCTTTCTCCCAGTTATATAAACATTTTTTATTAATATAAACGTAAATACAAAACATAATGTATAAAATATGAAACATAATATAACCATTGGCATTACAAATTCCTACTGCTTCTCATTGAACATTTTAGAATATATAGTGGTACCTATCAAAAATTAAATTGCTGAATCAAAAATTGTCTATACCTATTTCAATGCGTCCGTTACAAATTTATATAAATTCAACAGTTTGTCACTTTCGGAGCTGTTCAGAATTTCAACCACTTCTTCTCCCTCGAAGTAACTTCTACCAAAGTAGCCAAATATAAACTCTGATATTATTGGGTACCTCTTCAAGTGCACAAAAAATGAAAAGAGTCCTCCTCCTGTCCTAAATTACATAATGCACATTTAGCCTCTTGTTTTCCTCGCGTCCAGAGTCTCAAGTTTCAATTCAGCTGTTCACATCTCAGCTTAACTAATAGCTTGAGCGCTCTCTGCCCCCAATTTCTGTTCTTCTGTATGAATCCTCGCTGCAGAGATCGGTATAGCGGGAAAGTCTCTGAGCACTGTGAGGAGATATGAAACTCTGCCATCTAAGATTCCTTGTACCTAGCAATCAACATTTCCGTTAATTCCCTCACAGATTGCGGTCGGAAGACGAATTCGGTTAGGTCTAATCCGTACTTACGAGCTAGCAACGTACTAGCAATCCAAGACAATCTAAGCGGTAGTCTGTGTGACTCCATTCCACTCACCTTTTTCAAATGATTATAATGTAACATAAAGCGAGGAAACATCACATTCCCTGTGTATAATGTATGTCGGCGTGCATATTTTTACATTAATCGAAATTAAATTCACATCGGACTACACGAACGCGCCGAGAACCTTCTCGCCTTTTGATCTGCATCCACCCGTTAAAACCCACTCAAAAGTGTCTGATGTATAATCCAGGCCAATCATACAGATTTACGCTACGTTTAGAACGTCCTGTTTTCACCAACCTGAGGCCGAAGGTTTCGTTGTACATCTGACTGCCTAAATGTTTTCTGTCCCTGTTGAAATATCATCGGACTTGAGCAGCTTCAGCCTTATCTTTTGGGGTTTTCGGACTCTTGGGTAATATACAATTTAGAAGATGAAGTCCCATGTGAAACTTTCCAGTTTTACACTCGTTCCCTCCTACATCCAACACCACGTGATCACAGATCCTCCATCACGCCAGCATGCTCAACTTTCGTGTTTTGTTAAACCAATTTATTCGTCGCATCAACTTTTCAGACAATTTCCTAGATCTACCTCCAATATCCTACATTTCTTATTCACACAAATATATTTAGCACAAATTCCCAGCAGACATTTGTTTTCCGAGTTATTCAATAATAAACAATCCAGCTAATTGCACACATTCTATCAATGTCGAACAAAGTAGCGAGACCTTGTTCAAACCCTCCGAACAGAAGGAAAAGAACTACGAAATATATAGAAATGTCATCATCAGAGGGCGGATTCTCATGCCCTAAAAAACCACGTTTTATATCATAAAATATGCGGTAAAAACATCCAAAGTATGTGCTTAATATACTAATAACTAATTAAGTATATGCACTAATAATTAAGTATATACTAATAATTAATTAAGTATATGGACTAATAACTCCCTCTAAGGCGTTCATTTATTCTTTTTTTTTTACACTAAACATTATTTCATTTAAAAAACGATTCATGGAATGATAGAAAAACACTAAAGTAGGAACTATTGAGTTAGATTAAAACACATACAATTTTAAGACGAATAACGTTGCCAATAAATTACTAATATTTTGATAAAATAAATTGAAACGAAATTAAACTTTGTGAAAAACATAACTTTAAATTCTTCTTGAAAAATAAATACCAATATGAAGTTTAACTGTAGGTAAGTAAGTAAATTTAATTTCGGCCTTACGACCTTCGACTGCGGTTCATTTCACTTTTCAGCCTTCATCTTCATCCCCTCCGGCTATAGAAATAGTTAAGTCACAGTAAACATGAGAAGAATCTTTCCACGTCGACAGATGTGATGGGACCAAACTTCAAGCAAGTCAACTCCTCTGGGCTTAGATCAATCTAACCAGTCCCTCCTTGCAATATCTCGTTGACAGTCTTCATATTTTTCCACCCTGGATTTTTTTCAAGCACATCAGCAAGGTTGGTAGATTTGTCAAGATCAGGAAGACGACCTGGACCACAAATTCATGGTTTGCCCGAGATTCGATCATGCAAGACGTCGCGACGTCGATCGATCCAGGTCGTCAGCTGATGGATACGTGCGTCCGCCAATTGGTCAACCCGCTGAACTTTCCCGAAATAGCGCATTCACGGATTTTTACAGTGTTTAAAGGAATTTGTTTATTCATCCAAGAAGTAGGAATCAATATTTAATTTTATTTTTATTTTGCCATTTTTGTAATGTGAAGTAGGAAAATAAAATTACTTCGTGGCTGTGGCTGCTGGCTGATGCAGAATAAATATTTTTAAAAAAAAATTTTTTAAAAAGAAGCTTGGTAGATGTTATTGTGTCCCCGTTCTCGGTCAAATTCTCTTGCAATTCTTCCACATCAGCAATACTGTCTTTGAGCTGTTTGCCATCAGTTTCAAGAAAATTTATCTTCTCAATTTTCTATTTCCAATTTCGCTGTCGTGGTCGCAGCGTTGCCAGACAGGTAGGTTGGTTGGTTGGTGTGATGATGGCCAGTAGTAATGAAAGCGATGATGGCGATTGAGGTTTTAAGGTTTGATTTGATTATGAAAAGTTATATCAAGCCATGCTGCATATTTTTCCTCAAAACGAGTGGCTGGCCATGTAGGTAGGCAAAATATGCAATTGAATATGCATGAATGCAAAATATGCAAAATATGCAATTTATCTAGTGGATATGCTAATACCGAATAGTTCATTTGCTAACCTTCTAATACAATGTGTGTTATTGGATGCAGAAAGACGTGAAACGGGCAGATCACTGGGTATTTCTTCGAAATTCGGCGAGGTAGAAATATGCATTTGTATACAAACCCGCGTCCAGACATCATAGAATCATGCGTTAATGACGTTACAAGGATTTGTGACCACATCACATTTTGAAGATTACCGCTAACAATAGGTGGGAGACAAAAATTTTGCAGAATTCAAATATTCACTTGTGATTTGTATTTAAGGGGTTACTGAACAAAGTTAGTTACTCCCTCATATCCATGCATATTTTCATTCGTCTTCATCATCCTCAAGCCTATCTCTCGTTGAAGAAAACGAGTGAGAGAAAAAATCGTGTACACTTAAAACCGGTAATTTTTTGGTAATTTGTATTCATTTCAGCATTAAAAATCTATGAGAAACTGCGAGAATATTTTATGCAGGTCGAAGGATTCTAACAGTTCTTGTTTGATAGCCGTAACTTTTTGCCAGTTTTTGGCTACCGGACCATGATATATAACGTTGACGCTATTGCACCGATTTTTATTAAACTCTCAGGGAATGAACAAATTGATCTCTTCATGATCTCACGTGAGAACCGTCACCATCGGAACAACTGTAGCATTTACCCAAAATCAATTTACAATCATATTTACAAATATGAAATCTTGAGAACAGATCTACTATTGATCGGTTCATGTTCAAATTCTCGGTATTCAGGAAAGCCCACTATTTAATTCCTGTATTTATTTTCTGAATGATTATTCTTCTCGCGATTACAATTAACCTTGATCAATTAATTATCTTATACTGCCAACTCACTTGGCAGAAGTTTTACAAACATTGTCACTTTCACAAGGTTTCCAATGCGGTTCTTAGATTTTGAATGAAGACTGAACAGTCAAAGGGCGGCACTGCTAATTAACCGCAAATAGGATTTATTCAATTAGGAATTGGGAATAATTCCCAATTGTGTTGCCAGAAGATTACAATATACATTGTGAAAAATATTCAATGAATAGCCCGGGTTTCTGTATGAAAGGTTGTTGGGGCTATGAGGAAGATCTACGCTTACGTTCTCCAGATCTTTCATTGAACTATTCTGTACGCAAATGCAAGATTGCCAAATATTGTCATTGTAAAATGTACACCAGAAAACGTGATGTTATTATTTAAGCTAAGTGTAATTACCCCTTGAATGGTTGTGGTAGCAGTCAAAGTAGGTACCTTCCCGGGGCCCTCATCAACCGCGTCGCCTCACCTCCATTCTATATTTCTGTAATATGATTAGTGGTAGGTCTTTCTTCGTATTAACTGAACGATAATCCAGAGCGTCTCATCTACCCTGGATGTACACCGGCGTACATGGGATGTACAATAGGGCGGATCGATTTTGGCAAAAAACAATTTTTTCCCTCATTGTTTGATGCAATAGCGAAATTATCTTGCCTTTTCGCCTGAAAAACGCTAGGTAAAAATAGGGGCCCTGAAAAAAATGTCCTTCATGCTCCATAACTCATATGAAATATGTTCTCTTGAGGAAAATCTCGAGAGAACCCCTAATTGCCGCAAATATTTTGCTAATCCCTCAGAATGCTTATGAAACACAAAAAGTATGAGAAAAAAGAATTTCAAATCGTGAAAAAATCCAAAAAAAAGCAGCTGTATAATTGTATAATATTACATTTTATGGAGCCAGTTGATTGATAAAATAATGCGAATGAGTCACTCGGTCAGACAAGATCCTTCTTTGAATCAAGCTTGGGATTTTTCTTTTGAGACATTGAATATGTAGCCATCTCGCGCTTTCGCCCCACACACCTTCTGTGCTGCTTCAGTTACCAGTTTCTGCATCTTTCTACTGCCTGTGTGTGACACGGTAAGGATGGGATGCTCTTGAGCTCTTCATCAGTTAAGGCAGGGCACATTGTTTTCGTCGCAGTTTATTTTGGTCAATCGTCATTTTTGCTTCTATTCCAAAATCCTTTAATACAGAAGAGGCAATCAATGAGGCAGCTCTGACACTCGAGTGCGATCACAAGCAACTGCAAGATTTGGTAATTGCATGGTCATTTGGCTCATTTGTTCTGTGGTTCGTTTCATTGGACGAGGTGGAAAACCGAACTCTAGCGGACGTCTAGCGAACGCCTCCTGATCTGCAGTAGCGAACTCTCTTGGTTGTCTAACAAAGCTCAAATTTGGTTTCCATTTTTTCTTCAATAAAGCCATTTATTACCATAATACGCATAGTACATAAAGAAAAGTATTGGATACTTGAAGTAAAATTATTCGAGTACGAATTTATGTAGGCAAAAGGTAAAACAAAAACATTAGGCAATTTCAGATCTTCAAAATTCAAAGAAATTGTCGGGAGATAGATTGTCCTTCCCGATACTTCGGTTTGCACCTTACGAGGGGTAGATATAAAACTCGACAGTCTCTTTTAGGGATGGCCGATACCGATCGCGATTAATCGAAAGATCGATTATTTGCTACCGATACACCGTCTTAATCGAATCGATTAATTTTAAAAACGATTATTACAGAATCGATTGTTTGAAACCGATTTAAATCGGTATCGGAGGTTAAACTTGTGCCTTCGGAACTCCTTTTCTCCACCACTGGGCTCATACTTACAGACAATACTAGTCGTCTTACCCCCGAGCATGTGTCGCAGAGAGTTTTTTTTTAGCTACAGTTAGTCCTGAAATGTGGAACAAGTCCACAGGTAAGCATTAGTGAAGCAAGCACTGACTTTGATATTGGTGATTTTATTGTTTTATTAAAAGTTTCTTAAACATTCTTAAAAGTTCCTATTACATTTATGTTACTGGTACATTTAAATGTTTACTTGAGTATAACTAAGTGTGTTCAGTTATCTTTTCATGTGATTTTCTAAAGCATAGATATTTTAATATATTTTCATTGTTTTAGGAAAAATTTTGTCATTTATTTTTATGAACATTTAAGTGCTAACATTAAAATATTTACTTCTGAAAATTTTGTGGTATTATATGGTAACAGTTCCCCTCACACATCTCTATGCACTAGAGGTCCAGTGCTATTTTTTTAAATTGTTGCAATGAAAATGATCTTTCCCCAATATAATAGTGTCGAACTTCCCCGACTTCCCCCATAGTGTGACATGTGAAAATCGATTCGATTAATCTATGAATCGATTTTTTTCAACCGATTAATCGGATAACCGATTAATCGAGTCTGTAAAACTATCGATAATTCCATAATCGATTATTTTGTCCCCGTCGGCCATCCCTAGTCTCTTTCCTTTAGGGGGGTCCGATGTTCCCAAATGTCCGGGTGAATGACTTGTGCATATGTCTGGTCCATGTTCCCATGTGTCAAGATTGTCTGTCCATGTAAGAGTCAATCCACATTTAAGGAACGGACTTTGACCTCCCTTTTGCCAAAATTTCCTTCTGTTTTGGTTTATTTTCTTCGATTCGAATACAAAATATAGATTAATTATTATTATGAATTATGAAGTTCATAATATGAACTGACAGCGTGACCGTGGACAGCCTAAGGCCGGATTATGTTTATTTCGAATTTTTGAAGGTTCGTATCGTCGGGTTGAAGGTAAAAGTGAACAAGTGCATTTTTCGAAATTTTACAGGAGAGCCGGTCAAAATTGTCAATCAGCTTGACTAGTAGGAATGTGTGGATTGCTAACCTAATATTTGTTGAAACCCAAATGTTGGTCACGTATCCTGAAAGATCATACCTGAATAAAACGTGGAGGATACAGCAGATGAAATGCGACGTAACTGATATTCTTCAGGTTTTTAATGAAGGAGGTAAGTCGACTACTTTTACCTGAATGGAAATAGTGATGATTTTAACACGATCATTATGTAGGTATAAACTCATTTTTTTACGAAAATAGAGCTGATATATAATAATTTTTAGGTCTAAAGCCCTGTTCCCCAAGGAAGTAAGAAAACAAATTGTTGGAAAATCGATCTACCCTAATGTACAAGGGCGATGCATACCCGCCCATATTTAATAGTAGATCTGAGAGCTCCCGACCCGCCCGTTTAGTTGAAACGCCTTCGACGAAAACATATCTCGGTTCATGTTAAGTCTTATTGTATGCTCGAGGGGAAAAACAAAAATACACGTGATTAATAGGTCAACCACAACACGTATTCCCTTAGTCGTAATAATGATAGACGTGTTTTCTTGCCGGGCTGATGGGCTGAGGCACGCATACTTATCATTCACTGGTCCATTTAATTTCTTGGAAGGATAAGAAGCCCCACCAGTAAGATGACATGCGAGATATTTCCCTGCACTCTTTTTAATCAAGTCAGCTGGTTTTCCGTCTCCCCATTGCACCACCACCATTGACTTGGCCTGAAACTTGTGGCGTGTTCGTGTTCGATTTGAAGCATCTTTCCTTGGTAGCCCTAACGCAGGAGCAACTTATCCTTTCTATGTTGAGTTGATAGGAGATTAACTCTTGGCAAATCCTCAATGAAAATACGCTATTCTAAGGCCTTTGAGATTTTTGATAACTGATGTTTTGAATGAATCGACTGTTTTAGAGCATTCTGAATCCACCACTAGAATTGAGCAATGTAATAATGTACTTAGTGTAGACATTGCATGTAAGGGTGTAAATATATACACAATTTCATGCAATTACTATCCACAGGTACAATTCCTCCATTCGGCCCAATATGGTAATACTTACAGAAAAAAACTTTTTTACGCATTTTCTCCGTCTAAATAATTAACTGACGGAGAAAATGCGTAAAAAATCTATAGATCAATCGTTCAGTGGGCCCACTTTAAAGTGTAACCCTCTTATCTTTCTTGCAAGATGAAAGGCCGACGAATTGTGCGATCACAACAAATATCTCCGATAGATACGCATCATCATAACTATTCAACCAGATAATATTGATCGATTTATCAAATGTATACTGGCACTTATTATATGCTCGCCCAAGTACAAGCAGCATAATATGTGAGATATTATTAGATATTATCCCAAAAATAGAATACTTTTTGATACCGCATCGAATGAGTAAATCATCACGCTCTTGTTGATGATTTTGGTTTATTACCTTCAATAATGAACCATTGGAATCGACCAAGGGTTTACGTTCCAATATACGTAGATTCAGAAATCGAAAAAAAAAAAAAAAAATCCGTCCGTCAGCCGTACGCACTTTGCCCAGTTAGCGTTGTGCTAAAATTACGAAATTTGGTTGATGGGTTCGGACCAACCCCACAATGATCCTCGAAACTTCCCATAGCCCTAGGTCAATGGGAAGGGGTTAAAAAAAATGCAAATGGAATCGTATAATTTTTCGGAAAATTCAAAGGAATGGTATAGTTTAGTTCACATTTAGTTAGAGTTTATTTTTCAGAATTGTTTAAGACCATCCATCCACAGCTTTGTACTACCAGCCGTTCATTCACAATGAGGATCCTAGAAAATTTGTCGCTAACTACACTTTTTTTGGTTTATTATCATCGATAATGAACCATTGGAATTTTTAAATCTTTATTTCTTGATCGTGGTTTGAAAGGAAACTTGTGAACATTGAAAGTGCATTAGACTCAAAGAAAATTTAATGCTGATTTCAAAACTGTGATGAAACGTTGAAAAAAAAGTGGAAAAGCAGAGAAAATTGAGGTATCCAATAAAAAAAACTCTGCAACTTCTTGACACAACGGTTTATTATCTTCTTTGAGCAGATCACCCTAATCCAATTAACGAAATGATAGGTGAAACTTTAGCTCAACATCCAAATTTAATTTGTTTAAACAAATAGGTATTGTTTAAACAATTTTACAGTCAGGAAACCGATTGAATATTGCATTGTCATCCATCTGTGACCCATGTTTGAAATTTGAAGTCTGTAGCTGAAGACCAAAATTTAATTTGTTCAAACAAATAGGCATTGTTTAAACAATTTTAATGACAAGAAACCGAGTTCATATTGCATATAACCCATGTTTAAAATTTCAAGACCCCAGCTCATCATCAAAATTTAATTTGTTTAAATAAATAGGTATTGTTTAAACAATTTTGATGACATGAAATCGAGTGAATATTGCATTTTCATCCAGTTCTGACTTATGTTTAAAATTTCAAATCCCTAGCTCATCGGGAACTTGAAAAACAAGTAGTGAAAATTATTATTAATTAGGTATTGTTAGTTATTAATAATGTTTATGAACAATTATTACTTAATATGAATTTACTCGACATCTGATAACCATGTGCTATTAGAATCTAGATTCGACAGTCAGAATTTTGATTTGCTCGAACTTTGAACCCTCATTGTGAACGAACGGCTGGTCTTTAAAGCTGCAGATGGTAATTAGAAATCAAAAAACTTAATTCTATCTGAATATGAAACTTTCAAAATTTGTTTCCCTTAATTGAATGTTATGAAAAGTTTCGAGGATCATTGTGGGGTTGGTCCGAACCCGTAAAAACTTAAACCCTCATACGTAGAGGGGGGAGCGTCAGCGTTGTTTTCTGGAGTCAATCTATAATTTCCCTGGGTCGTTTCCCGATACTTTAATAAATTCGAATTTCCGTGGTCAAACGCTGACAATAGACCACAATTCTGATCAACTAAGTCGATATGAGTTTACAAAAGGTGGGGGGGGGGGGCAAGTACTGCTTCTAATGTTTTTGGTTCGACCACTCTGGAGATGGGTACGACTGTGAGATCTATATGTGAGTTGCCGCGTCAGTACTGTGGTCCACTGTCCCCATGGTTGGAGACCGAAGAGCTCCTTGAATACCTTCTCGCCCTTATACCGACTTGATACTTTATCTCAGAGGATGGAAGACATCATCGAGATAAAGTAATTGCAGTCGGTGGAGGACGAGGTGGTATGCAAGGAACTCCTCGCCCTCCTACCATGTGGACAGTGGACCACAGTTCTGACGCAGTAGCTTAGCAGTACGTAGATTTCACAGTCGTACCCATCTCCAGAGTGGTCGAACCAAAAACGCGAGAAGCAGTCCTTGCCTCCCCCTTGCATCCCTTGCTTCCCTAACTCAGCAAACCATTGCAAAGCCCGCAACGTCTCACAGGTTTTAAGGATTTTTCCCTCCACAATGGTTAGAAGTTTGAGCCAGGGTTTACATTTCGGAGCATTGAGAGTGCACTCAATGAATATGATATGTCACGCCCGAAATGACAGTGACGCTCTCTAGGTATAACCCCCAGAGAGAGGTTCACCTAGCCTCCGCTAGATAGCGTTAGCTAGGTTCACCTAGCCTCAGCTAGATAGCTTTGACAGTACAGTATCAATGAATATGATAATTATGACATACACGTCGGAAATGACAGTGACACTCTCTAGGTAAAACTCCCAGAGAGAGGTTCACCTAGCCTAGTGAAAATTATTATAATTTATTGTTAGGTATTAATAATTTGTATTTATTATTAATAATAATAATTATTATTTATGATTAATTAATACGATATCCGGCTGTTGGAATCGCCTGGGTTGCTTTGTGCAGAACCTGAATGATAGAGATGATGAATTAATTACCAATAAAATGTACTGATATAATTCTGGGGTTTTTAATACTACGTCGGTAATAATTTTTCTAAAAAAGAAGTACCTACTAACAAACATTCGAAATTACATTCATTCTCGTAGCACGAAACGTACCTCAGAACTAAAAACTCGACATCACTAAAACCATATGATGTTCCAAACAGCTCGTTAGTATGAACATTGACCTGTATTTCAACCGTTTGATTCACGATCGTGTTGACAGGTTCAACCTTTGAGCCCTCATTGTGAACGAACAGTTGGTCTTACGAAGCTGCGGATGGTCTCAAAAAATTCTAAACAATAAACTCTAACTAAATGTGAACTAAAAATTACACCGTTCTATATGAATTTTTCGAGATATGAAATTTTCAAAATTTCAAAATTCGTTTTGAACCTCTTCCCCTTGACCTAGGGTTAAGAAAAGTTTCGAGTGTGGGGTTGGTCGGAACCCATAAAACAAAAAAAATATTGAAACGTAAACCAACAAATTTTGAGGGGGGGGGGGGGTTAAAAATTTGTTTTCTTTGGGCGATTCCAATGGTTCATTATCGAAGATAATAAACCAAAAGGAGAATGGTTAGTGTGATTCATCCATAAATGGCAACAGTTTTTATACAATTCACAAAAAAATATGAATTTCTGGGAAAATTCACAAAAAGATGTGATTATGCCTTTTTCGTATTCATATTCATATCTGTATATTGTATCTACTGTTTAGTATTAAGAAACTTACGAGGATTGTCTTTTATAAGTAGGTATACTTAATTGTATCTTGACAATTGAAAAAACCGTTCACTTTCTCAGACAAAATTGTTTTAGTCATTGCTATCAATAATTTCCTCATCGGAACCCAAAAAATGAACTTCCTCCTCATCAAGCAGAGATGGCGTAAGATTAATATCGGCCGATTAGTTCACATGAACTTTCGACGGCAGCCCCTTCAGGCAAGGGAGCCCCTCGCTTTCGAGTTCATAGAATTGTTACAAAGCCAAAGTAGGATACGTGGTAAGAGTATTGGTCAGTTTCTCAACAACAAATCCTACGGAGGTTCGACCCGCGTACATAAATTACCAAGTTGCCGTAAGTTAGTTGAGAGAGCGGAAGGGATATTTAAAAAGTTGGCCCCATAATTATCGTCAAGCTTCCTAGTCCGAAGGGCCCTGAAAGTTGAGCAATAAGCTTGGAAGTTGCAATAAGCTTGCAAAGTTGCAATACCCGAGCGGACTTAGGTTGTCGTGGAGGGCTAGCCGGCAGCTAGCGGACGCCCTCATGATATATTCCGTTCCCGAAGGGGTTGAGCGGCTTCAAGGAACTTGAAAGACCCAACAAATCCATTGTTGGGTTATTGCTTGATAATTTTTCTTTTTCTGCAACACCGATCCTAGTCCATCGCATGATGGAGAAACTTGAGTATTTTATCAAAGGAACATAGCATTATGGAACAGAGCATTTGCAGCATTTCGCTACGGACACTTATCGACTGGAATACACTTACATATATTCATATACCAGGTCTTCAGGTTCTACTGCTGATTTGTGACTAAATTTACCTCTTCGAATTTTTCTCGCCCTCTCCAATGAATTTTATGTACCCATGAGTACATATTAAAATCAAAATTGAGATTACCGTTGGAAAAAGGTTTAAATTTATTGAGTGCTAAGGAACATTGACAGTCTAATGAAATATTTACTGTTAGAAATTCCAGAGCATTCTGAGACAATCCCTTGAATTTACCAGAATTTATGTATAGGTCATAATATGACCTAGGTCATAATATCATATTATGATGTCATTCATTTTTCGTTTCATTTTTCTTCATGGAGAAAAACAAATAGGTGGTCCTTAACTGTGTTTTTCCACCTTGTGAATGTCGCAGGCATAAATTCGTATCTTATTTATAAAACGAATAATAATATCAGCATGACTTGAGCCTCATTCCTGAAAGAGTTGGGCCACCAGTTGACAAAAGATTAGACTATACCTCGCTGATTCACAAGTCCTTGTAATAGACGCTCGAGATCAACCAGGATTGCACCCAAAAACCCTAGTAGTCAAAGGTGCCATTCGTGCTCTGGCACAAGAGAGACAATGTATGCTGATGTTTGCTGCAATTGTCGGAAGAAAATCAGAATATCAGAATTCTGATAAAGAATATCAGGGTTCGTAAAGGGACATGTAAGAGGTATAATCCGTAAAGCGACACGTAAGAGTGACAGATGGATACATCCCGAGTTCTGCCCGTCCGGGACAGGTAACAGAGGTAGATGGACACACCCCAAGTTCTGCCCGTCAGCTACGAGCCCGACAGCTAGTATTCCCTAAAAATGTACATAGTCCACGTTTTTAGAGTCATAGCAAAACTGTCTTCGACACTTCGCAAAAATCTGCTTGGGACAGCAACGCATTGGAGTGAGATTCACTATCTAACCTGCCCACCCGGTCCCCTTTCCATCACACAATCTACGGTTTGAAAGATTCTCATTAGTCTCTTCCCACGTGAGAAAGGGGGTGACGCGGCGTTCTGGTGATATTGGGAACTACGAGTTTCGGAGCTTTTAGGACAAGTTGTAACTTTAAAGGGACCTCCAATAAAAGGGGAAGTGTGCCAATCTATAGGTTATCTGACTTGTGGTTTAGTGGGGACCTCTCCCTTGATTTTTCATTATCTTAGCCTCGATAAACCGGAGTCAACATGATAAAGAGTTTTTCTCTTGTTTATCACGGGTATTCCGAAGAGGGGGACATATGGCTCACGATTTATTGATTCTCCCCTTGGCCCCGCAAGCTTTGACAACTTTTATAAACGGTTCCTTCAGCAGGCAGCTTTACACCGTAGTTGTAAAATGAGGTTTACTGTTGTTTCCCATATTTATTTCTGACCGCCCAATATATGGTCACTTTTACGATTTACTTAACTTCGGATGTCTTGCCTTCCCAACTACCCGTTATTCACAGTCGTATTCTAAAAGCCCTGAGCTTATGCTGTGAAGACGGAAGATCCAATGAAGGTTTTATGAACACGGCTTAATGGACCTACAGTGGGTTTTGGAGGGGGACACAATACTTACGAGAATCAAATGATTGCCAACTATGGAAATGCCATTGAGAATACAAGCGTGAAAGTCATGCAGCATGAATTCACATTGTCAGACATTTCAACTAACGTACATAAACCTCAACCGATTACAATTAATTTAATTAGAATTATTTCTAATTGATGAACCATTAAAACCGAATTTTAACAATTTTTGTGATGTCAAACTTGTTAAATTATGAAATTTATTGTATTATTTTAATATTATGTATTTATTACATTAAGTTCTTCTATTTTTCGGGGATTTTTTGGTTTTTCCATAATAAACCATAATAATAAACAAGTGAATCGACCAAGAAAAAACTTCTTTTTTTCGAATATAGTTTTGTGATATCTAAGTTTCTTTATCTCTTTTCCGCGCTTAAGGGAAAAACTCCATGATGTTATTTTTTCTTTAGGCGACTTCAGGTCAATAAATTTACATTAAGGAATTCAAACTTTCTACAGTGTGTCCACATTATGATCCGAAAAACTTCACTCTAGTCTACAACTAATTTGTGACAAAAAGTGCCTCTCAGAGTTTTTCTAAAGGCTCCGTTACGACACCTTTGGAAATTTCCCCCGTTCTGATTCGCCAAAATCACCGTGACCTTCATCGTGCGGTCGACTAAATTCGCAGACAAGCGACCCTCTGCGTCTGCACGAACCGGGAACATTTTGAACAGTTCACGTAATTTTATTTTATGGAGTATCACTGTTATCACTCCCCCCCCCCCCCCCCCCCGTCGCAAGGTCATCTGACGTCACGGCCTCCTTGATATCACCATGGATGCTACGCGGGTTTAGTCTGCATACGAATGATACCTTAATTGTGTCATGGATGCTATGCGGGCTTAGTATTCATACAAATGATACCTTAATTGTGTAAATTGTCATGGATGCTACAAAATTAGAGTATCCATACGTTTAATCACTTGATTGTGCAATTTCGCGCCAATTTTTCGAATTATTTTACCGCTCATTTTCAAATACTTCCTTTCCTACATACGTCATAGCATGGATGAAGCATTGATAAGTTATAGCATGGATTTTTTCAAGTATCCACCCGATTCTCCCAGTCACTTTTCAAAATTATTCCCGCAGGGGTTTTTTAAATTATTCCCCGTCTTACTCCATACAACCAATCATATGGCTTTGCCTCTCATTTTCAAAATACTCCCCCCCCCCCCTATAATTACATAAGACCAGCTGTTTCCCGCCTTTTCCAACGGTCATTTCCCCCTCCCTCCATACAACCAATCATATGGTTTCCATCTCATTTTCAAAATACCTAATTAGTCAAAATACCTAATCTACCTAATTTGTCATATGACGGAATGCCTCTTCAGCACGTATCCGAGGAGTCATCTTACAAAATACTCTCTGTTGGGAAAAACAGGTCGCGAAAATTTGTAGCACCGTCTATAAAGGCATGTAGCCGTACAGGGCAGACGTCGCAACGAGCCCGTTCTCGTCAGATCACGGAAGTTAGGCGACGTCGGGCGTGGATATTACTTGGATGGGTGACCGCCGGTGGGTGGGTCTCCCGTCCAAGTAATCTTTCACGCTTCTGTATAGGGGCGATCCCCTCTCAACTCAAGGGGGCGAGGCAATGAGTAGCTTTAAGCGAAATCATCGGAACAATTCTGATCCACCTAGGTGGACAGCCGATGACGTCCGCGACGCCTAAAAAACGACAGTCGGACGGAAATCCAACCTGAAATGGTTGCTTACTTTACTTTTTTTTACTATAAAGGCATGTACCAATTAAGAAGAACTGCCATAGATTTCCCTGTACATGTCAGGCTACAATTAGTGCAATCTCTGATTTTCCCGAACTTTGCTTATGCCGCAGTCGCGCTATGTGATTTGCGAAGTGATGACCTTGCTAGACTGCAAAAAGCACAGAATGCCGGAGTGCGCTTTGTCCTGCGCCTTAAAATAGACGAACACGTAACTCCTGCCTACAAAAAACTTGGCATTCTTAAAATTAGAGAGTTAAAGAGACTCCAGATAGCAGTGATGGTCTTCAAAGTCCTCAAATTCAGGAGACCGCAATACTTGGCTGATAAATTTCGTTTCATGGCTGACATCCACGGAAGGGACACTCGAAATAGAAAAAAAAATATTGCAAATCCCCACGCACCACACAAGGATTTTTGAAAGGTCATTTGTAGTACAAGGAACTAAAATTTACAATGATTACGAAGTTTATTTTAATTTAGAACTAAAAACAGAGGCATTTCGTGGTAATTTAAAGAAGAAATTGTTGGAAGAATATTGAACGTTGTGTGAAGCTTTGTAAAACCTATTACTAGTAGAACGAACTTATTTTGAACCTATTTTCAATCAATCAATCAATCTACACCCTGAAATGGAGATATTGCGACTGAAAGCTCATTTAATTCGTTGCTAGGGAGGTCTGTGCATGAAACCTGAAAATGTGCATGAAAATACCCAATTTTTCTCAAAAAAGTTTCCCCTTAAAAAATAAAAACGAATTATACCGTTGAAAAGCTGAAGCTTTTGCGCATTTTTTAGGCTTATAAGGTTATAACGTATTACTAGAATTATGGGGGGCTAATGAGCCTTTAAAAAAAGTGTTTTTTTCAATTTACTTATTGGGCACATTTTTCACCCTTTAGTTTATTTAACCACCAGGGAAAGTTAGGGCCAAGTGGCCCTCTCTTCCTCTTCCTCTGGATACATTCGAAAACATAATTCCTCTTACAAACAAAATACTTACTGCTAACAATTACAAATTAATATAAAGTCTTCTAAAAATTGAGATAATGTAATCAAAATCAATGTTCATCTTTCAAGAGGTTTCACGTCAAAAATTATGTTAATAAAAATAATGTTCATAATGTTCATCTTTAAAAGATGAAATAATGTTCATCTTTCAAAAGGTTCACATCACTTTTCACCACTTCATCATACACTCATCAGAATACTGCACAGAAAGACTTGATATTCAATATTCTGGCATCAAAGACATCAATATTCTACTAACCACATATGTTTCATTGTATTCCTGAAAGAATTCGTTTGTTGATCAAGGTTGAACTTATCCACATATTCGTAATAGATTTTCGTACCTTGTACCACGAATGATCTATTGTACAAGGTAGTTCTGTGAATGGGAATCTGGGAACTACAGAGCTTACTCACCGCTTAGCGGTTGGAGTTGTGGTCACCTCCGGTACACCGTCAGCATTCCCTCTCCCCTCATACCGTCCCCAAAATAAAAAACGCTGCACATTTTCCCGCAACGGCTTATTATGTTCTGAGTACATGACCCTGTTGGTTTATTAAATTCAATGAACCTTTGGAATCGCCCAAGAAAAAAAATTACCCCTCTCAAAATTACTTTTTCCAGTTAGCGTTGTGCTTTAATTAAATTCAGGTTAGGATGAACCCCTCAATGATCCTTGCAACTTTTCATAACCCTTGATCAGTGAGAAAACGAATTTTGAAATTTTAAAAACTTCATATCTCGAAAAATTCAAATTTAACGGTGTAGTAGTTTTTGTGAACTTGAATGTAGTTTGATTTTTCGAATTTTTGAAACCATCCGGAGCTTTGTACGACCAGTGGTTCGTTTACAATGAGGGCTCAAAGTTGGAGCAGATCGAAAGTCGTTAACAACAATTGTGTAAAGTGCACCAACTGGCAAAAGAAGCGTCAGAGTCGGGAACGTTATTGGACATTCCTGGTGTGGTTGAGGAATTGGCTCCTATTATAAAAATAAAAAAAACAATTTGAAAAATGGAGTGAGTTATTCGTACAATCAAGAAACGGAGCAATATATAAGATAATACAACCTCGGCCACCTGTTATTCCATGGTTCAAAAACAAAAATATGGACAAAAACGTTTGCCGCAATATGTGCCGTTTGAGAACCAACCATGGAGTATGCGACGCATAATTGAACAAAATTGGACAGGGCGACACTCCTGAATGCCAAAAATGCGGACAACCAGAGGGAACTCTTCAACATCTCGTAATGGAATGCCCAGAACTCGAGAGACAAAGACTTTCATTGTTACAGTGTGGAGTGAAGTTGACATTAATTTTGACTATTTTTCAATGCTTCAAAGAATATATATAAAGAAATTGGTAATTGTATTATGAAGAGTAATTTACATATTTAAACAGAGACTTTATATTCATAACTTACAGATACTTCAATTACTTAAATCTAATTAGATAGAAAAAACTCTGCAAATTCTTGACACAACGGTTCATTATCTTCTTTGTACAGATCACCCTTCTGTCTAGATCACTAGGTATAAATGTCTAGATCTAGATGTTAGATTAATTATTATTATGAATTATCACTAATTATTAATAATTTAATCAAGTACCTAGTGAAAATTAGTTGTGCTAAGAGCGCGAGAGCAACTCACTTTTCAGATTACTCTTAAAGGTATTATAGTTGCTTATCTGTTTTAGTGCTGAAGGCAGGCCATCAAAATAAAGAATGCTTTTACATGTATATTATATAAGATTCGTGAAAAACTGTAGTTCGACAAGGTGGCAAGCGGAAATTTAACTCCTTATTTCTAGTGTTAACATTATGTATGTTAGAGAAATGCGAGAATTTATCTGCTGAATACATGGGCTTTGAGACGGAAACAATGCGATGCATAGTTGTGAGAATGTTAAATTGAATTAAGTAAATCGTCTATTTTTAAAATTTTCAACTTTTTGTACTTGTCATATACGCGATCATCACATTTCAAACTTAGAATAAATCTCACTGCCGAATATAGAACTTTTTGCAGTCTCTGTCTACACTCACAGCTCATGTCACACATTGCTGAGAGACAGTATGTTAGATGCGGCATGATCATGGCATGAAACAAATTGTTTTTTAGATTGAGCGATCTGTGAACTAATAATTTATCAAAAGTGTATAATTGAGATCGAACCTTACGAGATATTTCGTTGGTCTGGCGACTCCACGAGAGATTCTGCTGCAAGATGACACCAAGGCATTTAATTTCGTTTTGATATTCGAACATCTTGTTATTGATATTGAGTTTGGGCACTTCCGGTAGTGACAAATTTGCCAACAACCGAGAGTGGCCAAATATGATGCAGGAACTCTTTAGCGGATTCACCACAAGACCTATCTCTCAAACCAACTCGCCATGCTTCCAAGATCCTGATTGACCAGCTCAACATTTGAACTAATTTTCTCCATTTTCGTCGATAAATATAGATTTAAATCGTCCGCATAGAGACTTAAACAAGAGAGAGAGATTGATTGATTGTATGGTTTTATTTATCGGCCTGGTGGCCCTCTCTTCCACCTTCCCTGGATAAATGTAATTACAATATTACTTCTTACAATCGAATTTGCAACATGTTATATACAAAAACAAATAAAATAAAAAACATAAATTCAATATTCTTCTAATAACCTCTTCTTTAAATTGTGCCGAAATGTTGAGTATTAAAGAGAGTTAAAGAGTTTAGGTTAAAGAGTTTGAGACTTGAATTTGAGTATTTTAAATAACATGGATGCTATCTGCAGTTTCTTCAATTCTTTTATCTTAAGTATACCAAGCTTTTTATAGGAGGGAGTAACGTGGTCGTTCAAATTCAGACGCATCACGAATCTAATTGCTGCATTTTGCGCCCTCAGGAGCTTTGCAATTTCCTCACTTTCCAAGTCGCAGAGGGCAACAGCTGCGTACTGGAATGTAGGAAAGACGAGGGAGTGTACCAGTTGTAGCCTAGTGTAAACAGGAAAATCAGAGGCTATTCGGCGTAATTGATAAATATTCTTGAATACAGAGTTACACAATGTAAAATAACACAACATGTCATGTTGGTTATTTGTTTGTCCCATGAGAGGGAGTTCTGGATGCATATTCCAAGGTTCTTGACTTCAGATACATATTCTAAGGCCACGCCGTCATAGAGGAGAGGGAGTGTACAATTCATATTTATTTTCGAATGAATTTTCGTATAACCTAGGATTATTGCTTTTGTTTTTTTCTCATTAACCTTCATACATTGAGCTGTACACCAGTTTTTCAATTTATCTAGCTCTGAATTCAAACATGCTACTGTATTGTTCACTTTTTCTGTCTTACACATTCGATACATTTGAGAGTCGTCCGCATAGAATATATATAAATAAATTATAAAAATTAAATATATAAATTATAAAAATTAAAGCAGATAGAACTGATCCTTGAGGAGTACCAATTAATACATTTCTCCATGTGGAGAAGGTCTTTTCAGGCCCTTTCACACATTGTTGACGTCCTGATAAATATGATTCAAACCAATTTAAAAGATTATCTGTGATTCCTATTGACCCCAGAATGCTCAACAATATGTCAGATCTGACATTCGAAAGCAGAAGAAAATTCGATCAGGATCATTACACAAACTTTCTCATGGTCCATTCCTCGTCTCACTTCATCTAATATTTTTTTAAGGGCTTAGAGAGAGAGAGAGAGAGAGAGAGAGAGAGAGAGAGAGAGAGAGAGAGAGAGAGAGAGAGAGAGAGAGAGAGAGAGATTGATTGATTGATTGACTCGTTTATTCACAATCTGTACAAATGTTAGGGCTATATAGCCCTCTCTTCCACACTGCACAGAAACTAAGTGGTAATTTTTCTTACAAGTCAGGTACTTACTTAAAATAAATTACATAATGATTCTTCTTTTCTAAAATTATAATTACACTAGTTCTATTTTAATCTGGTTCCAAAAGTATCCTAGGTTTTTTATTGACGTGATCGTCGTATTTTAAATTGAAAATAAACCTCAGAGCAGCATTTTGTACTCGTTGCAATATTACTTTTTTCTCTTTAGATAGGTCACAGTAAGCTAACTTCGCGTAGTCAAAAACGGGGAAAATTAGTGATTGCACAAGTTGCGCTTTCACGTGTTGAGGGAAACCGCTAGCTATATTCTTTAGTTGGTAAAGGCTGCCAAAAACTTTACCCGTCATACTTGTTATTTTAGGCCCCCAGTCCATTGTATTATCAATTAAAATTCCAAGGCTCTTAACAACTTCTTCTTTCCCTATACAATAATTACCTAATTTTATTTCATCTGTTAATACTAATTCTCTTAGCTGGGTTGCACGTCGTCTTGAACTCAACATTATGAAATTACATTTTTTAGGATTTACGCTAAGCCCATGCTCTTCACACCACGCCAATATTCCTTGCAAATCTACATTCACCTTTCTGATCGCGTCATTTAAATTTTCAACAGTTGACTCTAAATAAATTTGCAGGTCATCAGCATAAAAATGGTGTTCACAAAATAGTAAATTTTCCGGAAGAGTACTAAGATACATAGAAAAAATAGTTGAAGATAATACAGACCCTTGTGGAGTTCCTTTGACTAATTCAAGTTTTTTTGATCGCACCCCTCCGATTTCTACACACTGCTTTCTTCTCGTTAAAAAAGACTTAAACCATTTAACAGCTTCTGTACTAAAATTAAAATGTTCTAACATCGCTAATAACACGTCATGCCTAACATTGTCATACGCTCTGGACATGTCTATTTGCACTAATATGGTTATTTTTCCTTCGTCCATATACCTCCTAAACTCATCACATACACTTACTAACGCCGTTTCCGTGCTAAAGCCTTTCCTATAAGCTGACTGCTTCTCATTGATTATACCTTGGTTTTCTATGTGGTATATTAGCTGGTCATAAATTATTCTATCAAAAGTTTTACCAACAGCACATAACTTATTAATTGCTCTGTAATCTTTACACTGCTCTGGTTTGTCAACTTTAGGAAGAGGTTGGACAATAGAGTTTTTCCACACATCAGGATACACACAACTAGTAATGGATTCATTGAAAATATTAACAAGTACTTCCATTATTTCCTTTCTCAGGGTTTTTACCACATCTATAGGGATTCCGTCACTACCTACTGTTAACGAAGTGATTTGATTAAGCGCTTTTTCTACATCTTCTTCTGTTATCGTTCTAAATTTAAATGGCTCGTAGTTTTTTCTTCGTGTTTTATACATGTGAATGGTCTCATGATTATCATTGGGAATCGTTTCATCCCTACAAAAAAATATATTCAACTCATCCAGTGGCACTGTTATATAATCTATTTTCCTTTTGACTTTACCTATTCCTTGCGATTTCATGATTTTCCAATATTCTTTAGGGCTTTTCGATTGTGTAAAAAGATTTCTAAAATGTTTATTTCTAGCATTTCGTAATAACTGTTTAACTTTGTTCCTTAATTTTTTATACTCACAGAAATTTTCCTCATTTTTGTTTTTAATGTAAATTTTATACTTCCTATTTCTTTCTTTCATCGCATTTTTTATATTTTCATCTATCCACGGGGCTGGTGCACGTCTGCATTCCATCGTTTTGACGGGGCAAGCTTCGTTGTAGATTTCCGCAATAAGGTCGTTGAAAATATTAACTTTATCATTGATATCAGATGCATTTAAAACATTATCCCACGTAACAGTTTTCGCTCGCTCAATAAGTTGACCGTTTTGTAATGCTTTTTTATCTCTATACATAATTAGTTCCGGTAGTTCTTTACTTCTCCTCAAATTTAAATAACAATAAATCAAATCATGTCTAGATAACCCTGGTGCAGGCATTTGTCCGAATTTAATTACCCTCTCTATATTGCTTACTAATATGAGATCGATCAGCGAACTCGAAGTTTGAGTATGGTGAGTAGGGGCAAGTGGTAATTGTACCAACCTGAAAATAGCTAATTGTTCAATCAAGTTCTTTACGTAAAACCCTTCACCCCCTTCAATAATCTTATTTCTATCACATATAGAGAAAGAGAGAGAGAGTTGATTCGTAATCAAACAGAAATTTTACATTTAATTTAGAGTGGTCAGAATACTATTGTTCGTCGGTAGGCAAGGCCCGTAGTGACGAACAAGAGCTGCTATCATCAGGCTCAAAAAAAAATTCTCCAACTATGTTGGAAAAAAAAAAAAAAAAAAAATACACGTTGTACGTCATACAAAAAAAGCAGAAGACAGAACAAACTTAAATAAAATGAAAAATACAATTGCAACTAATTAAAGGATTCTTTGTATTTAGCTAATATACATATTCACTTGTTAAGATTGATTCAAAAACCAAGCAACCGCACTCAATCAACCAGAGTAAACGGAACTTTTGTATGCATCTCTGGACACGGATTGCAGGGGGGGGGGGGGGGGGGGGCTCCAAAGTAGGCGGCAAATAGTTGAAGATCGGGTGAAGCAGGTATCCAGGACTTCTGCTGGTCCGGGTTTTATAAATTTTCGGGTTGATTACCTTCCGTTGGATGCGAAAACGGGTACCATGAGTAATAACAACTCATTCCAGTTTGTTGGTTGCGTTGCGCACTGCTCAAATGAGGAGGTCGAGGAAATGTAGATCTAGATGAGAAGGAGACGTTGATTTTCATCGCTAACTGAATTTCTGAAATTCAAACAAAGAAGTAGTTACCTAATGGTTTGTAAACCATTACAGCATAGTAATAATAATAATATTTATTGGCAAAAAAGTGAGAGCTACACAAACAAGGGTTTCTGCTTGACAGAAAAAAACGAACCAACGACGTTTTATTGATATTCAAACATAATGCACTACAATCTAACCAATGCTTTATTATATACCATACTGGTTTGTGGAAAGATCCCATAGGAATCCAAGAAGGAAACTAAACGCGATTTTAAGCTCTTTTCTAATAATTTCGCCAGTGATAGAGCGACAGGCCTATAGTTCTGCATATCACTTCTATTGCCACTCTTGTACAAAGGAACCACAACAGTCGACATCAGCAATGTTGGAAAAGTACTGGAAGAAAAGGCTAAATCTATGTATATAATAAAATCGTGTCTGTCTGTTTTGTCTCATCATCAATTGAGAACGGCTGAACGTAGAAAGTTGCGGCTGGTACCATTTGACGCAGAATTTATCTGGGAAGGTTTATGAAAAATCCGCGTTTAAATCTGTCCAACCGTTGAAACGCTATGAATGAAATACTACTAAAAAACGTGTTATAATCACTTCTATGAGGACTTTATGCTTATAACTTTTGAATGGTTGAACGTAAACCGGATTATAAGTAGTCTCTGGATTCAGCTCGACGAGTATTTTCAAGTGGTACTTGAATCAGGATGTTAGTGGGAGGGGGCGGGGAGCAGGTTGTGAGAGGGTGCAATTCAAAACTGCTTGACCAGTTGGAGTGCGAAATGGTGACACATAATTTTCATGAACATAAGACATATAAGCTTCACTAAACTATTTTGATGGCACTCTTCTCCGAAATCATTATTGGATGCATGATCTTTAAATACAACACCATTGAAATGAGTACTTACTTTCAGAAGAACGAGGTTTGAGTTGAAATTTGAATCGGTTGTTTGGTGACGAAGAATACTGTAGCAAAATTATATTATTTATTATATTGAAAACATCGTGAGATGCTCTCAATAATCCTCCCTTTGATACGCAATCACTGAAGTGTTTGTAAGGACTAAGATTGCTAAAATTACTAACTAGAAGGAAAGAACACTCCTCACAACGTAATTTAAATTTAGAAGTAAGTACTTCTAACTTTTTTGACAACGTATCCGCTGATATAATACTTACCTACATAATATTTTCTTTGTAATAACTATTTTCGTAGTTTTCCATCAAGTATGATAGGACTTCGTTTTCAGAGTCGTTTGAATCATTACCATCCATCCGTTTTTCAATTGCCTCAATCGGCAAAAAACTTGTAATTGAATCGTTGCGAGTTTCGTCTAGTTCTATACAGTTACCATGTTCACTGGGTCTGGCACTATTTCTAAACATAAGTTTTCGTAAGGACCATCTAAATTGCTGGACATTAGGATTGTCATTTCTCCCATTGCAGCTCCTGCACTTGCTGTTCTTTTGCCACCCACGGGGCTGGGGTTTCCCGGAGCGGCCGGCTCGAGTTTCGTCTGCCTTTCACTATAGGTAGCCAGCTATCCAGGTAGTTATACATCTATGGGATGAACATAGAACGAGTTGACATACATACCTGATGGATAAGAAACGTTTTGTGGATGTGAAAATCGTCAACTCGAATACAAACTACGTAAATGTAAACGAAAACTGCATAAAATACGTAAACTTGAATACGAACTACTAAATAAACACACGAATTTTTCGTATAAGAACACACAAACACACGTAAACGAAAGTTGCGTAAAATACGTGAGCTTGAATACGATCTACTACCTAATTTAGGTTTATTTAGGTAACCTAAATAAACACGAATTTTTCGAATATGAACACATAAAGACGTGAATTTTTATGCAACGGTGTTGCCAAAACGCTTTTCACCCACCGAAAATCCCATAGAAATATATGGAACTATAGTATCCATGGCCTGATGGATGCAAGTTTTCCTTGAAGTATCCATGCCAGCATGGAAGTTGGCAGGGTTACGTGAATACGGATTCTGTCAACGGTAACCCACCTGATAAAAGTTTTTTGAACACTACTGTTGGGAACCCCAGGGTTACCAATAATAAGCATATTAGAATGCATCAAATCCTGATGTATTCGATAACGGATTATCAGTGATGATGTCGATTAATCAGTAATAATAATCGATTAATAATTATAATCAACAGCTAAACATCTATCAAAATTAGGGGTGTGTCACGGAAGAAGGAAGAAGTAGCGACTTTCAGTAGCACGGGTCTGGCAACACTGCGCAGTGCGCAACAGGCATCGGACACCAACTTCAATATCGCCATCTTGCCTTTCGCTTTCTTACCTGAAGCCAAGTTCTTTCTGAGCTCCTCCTGTCGTTTCACTGTTAGTCGCCTTTTTGAAGTTTAATCATTTTAAAATTCATTTTAATCAAGTTTATGATCATTCTGACGTTAAATTTTTCAGCATGACGCAAAGAGTGATGTCCTACGAGAAAAGTAAATTCAACGAGCTCGTTTTGCAGAAGATGCAACAATCAGAAATGGAATTCGAAGAAGCAGTTGAGTTCTCCATCACCCAGTTGGAAGCACAGGTGTGTATAATTTCTCCGTTTACGTTTTCCTCATCGGAATTTTTAGTCTTCTTCTCGTTGAAACCGAATTTGGCTCGACGCCGGTGTTGCGGTCAAATCAAGTTCCTGCTTTTGGTATCCGTTGGCCCATTTGCCTAACCTCTAAACCTAAGCTGAGCACTGCCACCGCTCAAGTCAATTTGCCACTTTACTTCTACTCGCAGACACCGAAAGTAGGTCTGATGTTGGTCATGCGGCAGCCAGGTAAATTTGAAAAAGAACATGATGTCCATGAAGAACATCACAAGTATCAACCACGTTTCTTCATCTGCAAAGTGCTTCAGTTATAGCGGAATAAGATATCGCAATTCTGACTTCACCATCTTGTAAAAACCTTTAAAATGAGGTGTCACTTGTCAGACCGTTTCATTTTTGGAATTTATGGTCGAACCCCCCCCCCCCCCACGCTAAAAAAAACCCCCCTCAGCTTTTGGACATTTCAACTCTAAACACGACGGTGAAGTCATTCCGTTTTCTCATTCCGTTATCAGATTAGAACAGACTTAACATAAAGATCACATCAAGTAACAACCACGTTTCTTCATATTCAAAGTGCTTCAGTTTGAGAACGGAATGACATCGCAATTCGGACTTGAATTTGTGGCCCTGGCGAGTACCTAGTTATTCAGAAGTAGCCTTGGCCCTAAAGTGTTCCACCCTTTGGCCCTAACATGCTGCGCTCTTTTCGACGGTGAAGCTTTTCGATCTTTAAACGTGGAGATACGAGGATTCACCACTTCACCGTCGTTTTGTTGAGTTAAATCAAAATATCAATTGGATGATTACAGGGTGTTTTAACCAGTACCGTTACCTATGTTACTAGATGCTAACGTTATCCGAGGAGAGGATCCCATCACGAAATTCTCCATCAAGTACGTCCAAAATATGCTTATAGCAATTTGCAAGATTCACCCCGGAAGCCAGGGTGTGCTCAAGCTCACATTAACATGCTTGAAAAACTTGATCACAGGTAATACGTTTCCCATTTCCACTCTTCAACGTTATTTTTAATTTTAATTTTTATAATTTATTTATATATATTCTATGCGGACGACTCTCAAATGTATCGAATTGTAAGACAGAAAAAGTGAACAATACAGTAGCATGTTTGAATTCAGAGCTAGATAAATTGAAAAACTGGTGTACAGCTCAATGTATGAAGGTTAATGAGAAAAAAACAAAAGCAATAATCCTAGGTTATACGAAAATTCATTCGAAAATACATATGAATTGTACACTCCCTCTCCTCTATGACGGCGTGGCCTTAGAATATGTATCTGAAGTCAAGAACCTTGGAATATGCATCCAGAACTCCCTCTCATGGGACAAACAAATAACCAACATGACATGTTGTGTTATTTTACATTGTGTAACTCTGTATTCAAGAATATTTATCAATTACGCCGAATAGCCTCTGATTTTCCTGTTTACACTAGGCTACAACTGGTACACTCCCTCGTCTTTCCTACATTCCAGTACGCAGCTGTTGCCCTCTGCGACTTGGAAAGTGAGGAAATTGCAAAGCTCCTGAGGGCGCAAAATGCAGCAATTAGATTCGTGATGCGTCTGAATTTGGACGACCACGTTACTCCCTCCTATAAAAAGCTTGGTATACTTAAGATAAAAGAATTGAAGAACCTGCAGATAGCATCCATGTTATTTAAAATACTCAAATTTAAGAGGCCTGATTATTTGTACCAAGCTTTCACTTTCATGGCAGATGTCCACGATACAAATACCCGAAACCGACGAAATTTCTTGCAGATTCCAAGGCATCGCACCGTGATCTTTGAAAGATCTTTTTTAGTTCAGGAAACGAAATTGTACAATGAGTTTTTTGATTTGTTTAAATTAGAGGAACGTACCTAACAGGTGGTTTTAAAATTCATTTTAATCAAGTTTATGATCATTCTGACGTTAAATTTTTCAGCATGACGCAAAGAGTGATGTCCTACGAGAAAAGTAAATTCAACGAGCTCGTTTTGCAGAAGATGCAACAATCAGAAATGGAATTCGAAGAAGCAGTTGAGTTCTCCATCCATCTTCCCATTCATTAGTGATGACTTTTCCAAAAACCATCTTTCCTGGGCACCATCATGTAGGTACATTGCATTTGATGTATTCTTAAGAAGAAGAACACAGTTGCAGTTGGTTCATTCTCGCACATGTGACAATCATTCCATGTTGAGTTAAACATTGAAAAACCATTTCTATCGTTTCTAGTACTACATGGTGTATTTTTTCAACTTTCTGGTTGTTAAATTTGGGGAGTATTTCCGCAAAAATAGGCAAAGGTAGTCAAATGGATGTCCATCCACATGTCACTCAGGACCTGTTTGTTTAATTTGGGTGGGATATTGTGACTCACCCACGCTACTCCCCATACCTGGCAACATCGGATCTTTTCAATAAATTGAAGGAGTTTTAGGGTGGACAACGATTTTCAAATGGCTTTGGGAGGTGGAGCGGAAAGTATACAAAAGCTGGTCACTAGGCTTCAAAAATGTATTGACCTCAATGGCCATTGTGTGGAGAAATAATGACATATTTTGACACGTATCTTATAAATTTATATATATATATCTTATAAATTTCATTTAAATATATTAATTTTTCAATTTTTAGCACATGTAACTTTCTGGGCGCCCCCTGTATATTCATGCGTAGGCTGCCACATTAGTAGTTATATGATTGATATCTAACTATTTGATTTGGGGTGACTAAGCTTACCTTTATAATACTTAACTGTGATATTTTTACATTCCCTACCCGATTCCAATGGCTAATAGAAAAGTATACCAATCGGCCTGGTGAAAATATAAAATATTGGAACATCCTGGATCTGATCTTGAGTCTACTGAGGCACTCGGGTAGCAGCAGAATGGTGCCAGTGGTGACACCTGAAAAAGAAACACGTGTGTAGTATTGTTCTTAATGCATTTTGGAGTGCTGAATTGATGTTCGAACTAACATACCCCAATATGGTTATGTCGGCAATGGTGCATGTAAAAGTTCTGTTTTGGAGCCATCCCTTGAATTTGGAATGCAGGGTTAATCGTTAACTTACACAATGTGTAAGTTAACGATTACCCCTGCATTCATGTCATGATCATTACTTATTATGAGTTTTTGAACCACCATATATGTTGAGTTGGTTTTGACACCGACACTGGTGCCTGCAAAACCTGTGCTTGTTATCATACTTCTTGGATCTTGGAATGCTGAATTGATTTTCATACAAACATAAGTCATTGACTAGTGTTCTGAGCTGCTTTCGGTTCTTATGACAGTTGTGAGGACGTTCGCGTCATTCCAGCCAGTTTGTAATGTGGATGATATGTGAGGTTCAGCAACTGAGCGGACCTATGTATTTGTGCTTCAATGTGATATCAATCTATCAACTGTTTAAACCTGCATTGGTGTCAATTTTTGTTATTTCTGTATTCAACTACAAAGTAACATTTTTAAAATCCACCTCGTCATACATCCTAATCTATGACTTGACTTTCAACTCAGATTTCTGTCCATTATTACCACTAAGTAACCACTTTTATGTAGCGCATTTACTCAACTGCTCAGAACTGAGTATCTCGATCTCCTGACATTATGTTATGACTGGAACAAAATTTTCGTAAAATTGCTATTGATCATTCTTACTTTGCCTTCATCAATGTGTTCTAGGTGATCCTATTGCATATAGCAAAACTGGTGGTGTCCCTCGGCAGCAACGAAGATTGCAGGAATGGTTTGACATCACTGATTCCCCTAATCATTCGCACAATGGATGAAAATATATGATGTCGAGGGTCGACATCATTCTTACTGGCGGTCAAACTAAATCACACACACTCATGATGAAAATATAGTAAGCAGTATCCCTTCTTTAATACACATTATGTTTGTTCTTATCATATTAAACCAGCTTTTTTGTATTTTTGATTTTTTTTTTTTAGTGAAGCACAAGAGTGACAGAACTGGCGCTGTGCGTGCTACAGGCTGTTGCAGCCATGGGCATTTCTAACGAACAATTGGCTATTCTCTACAAGGAGGACCCAACCTTCCTTATCATACTTAACATGTTCGATGAATTCAGGAGCCATAAGGTAAATTATTACAATTAAACTTCTATTTAAAGTTTACTCATTTGTCCGGTTGGCATATCAAATGAGTAGTTATGAGGGCAATTCTCGGAGAAAAATTCGTTTTATAGGGATATGTTGATTTGAAGACTGTGTATGGTCCACATTTCTACTCTATGACCCAGATTAACAATCTAATGGATACAAGTAGGTTTCTGTAAACTGTAAAACTGCCTGGTCTGGGGCTCTCAAACTCAGTCAGTCTTGAAAAGTTGCAAACTGAAAATTAGAAGGAGGCTAGAGCAGTCGGTGCCAATAAAAACCAAAGCGAGGACAATCCTGCTACCTCTTTTGCAAATCGTTTATAATATAAATTTATCGTTTATATTATAATTGATTCATTCGTTTATATTATAATTGATTCATCTTCTAGTTATCTCATTGTGATAAAGAGCCGTTGGCTCTCTATGGTTAATAGTGTTGATCGTTTCTCTTTGAAAATAGGTGCCCTTTTGACAAGTGCACCTATTTTCAAAGAGAAACGATCAACACTATTAACCATAGAGAGCCAACGCCTCTTTATCACAATGAGTATAACTTTTGACAAGTGCAAGCAAACATGTGCAAGGCAAAAGCTAAGAAACTTCAGCCAGCAGCCGAAATAGTAGCAAGCTTGACTAGTGTTCTGAGCTGCTTTCGGTTCTTATGACAGTTGTGAGGACGTTCGCGTCATTCCAGCCAGTTTGTAATGTGGATGATATGTGAGGTTCAGCAACTGAGCGTACCTATGTATTTGTGCTTCAATGCGATATCAATCTATCAACTGTTTAAACCTGCATTGGTGTCAATTTTTGTTATTTCTGTATTCAACTACAAAGTAACATTTTTAAAATCCACCTCGTCATACATCCTAATCTATGACTTGACTTTCAACTCAGATTTCTGTCCATTATTACCACTAAGTAACCACTTTTATGTAGCGCATTTACTCAACTGCTCAGAACTGAGTATCTCGATCTCCTGACATTATGTTATGACTGGAACAAAATTTTCGTAAAATTGCTATTGATCATTCTTACTTTGCCTTCATCAATGTGTTCTAGGTGATCCTATTGCATATAGCAAAACTGGTGGTGTCCCTCGGCAGCAACGAAGATTGCAGGAATGGTTTGACATCACTGATTCCCCTAATCATTCGCACAATGGATGAAAATATATGATGTCGAGGGTCGACATCATTCTTACTGGCGGTCAAACTAAATCACACACACTCATGATGAAAATATAGTAAGCAGTGTCCCTTCTTTAATACACATTATGTTTGTTCTTATCGTTCTGTATGTATTTTGGAGTGCTGTATTGATGTTGTCAGTTCTACTTGGAATTTCCTCCGGGCGGTACAGTTATAAAATACAAATCATCAATTAATTATGATCTCCATATTTATAAAAGGACAGTTTCTTCAGTAGCACGGGTCTGGCAACACTGCGCAGTGCGCATCAGGCATCGGACACCAACTTCAATATCGCCATCTTGCCTTTCGCTTTCTTACCTGAAGCCAAGTTCTGTCTGAGCTCCTCCTGTCGTTTCACTGTTAGTCGCCTTTTTGAAGTTTAATCATTTTAAAATTCATTTTAATCAAGTTTATGATCATTCTGACGTTTAATTTTTCAGCATGACGCAAAGAGTGATGTCCTACGAGAAAAGTAAATTCAACGAGCTCGTTTTGCAGAAGATGCAACAATCAGAAATGGAATTCGAAGAAGCAGTTGAGTTCTCCATCCATCTTCCCATTCATTAGTGATGACTTTTCCAAAAACCATCATGTAGGTACATTGCATTTGATGTATTCTTAAGAAGAAGAACACAGTTGCAGTTGGTTCATTCTCGCACATGTGACAATCATTCCATGTTGAGTTAAACATTGAAAAACCATTTCTATCGTTTCTAGTACTACATGGTGTATTTTTTCAACTTTCTGGTTGTTAAATTTGGGGAGTATTTCCGCAAAAATAGGCAAAGGTAGTCAAATGGATGTCCATCCACATGTCACTCAGGACCTGTTTGTTTAATTTGGGTGGGATATTGTGACTCACCCACGCTACTCCCCATACCTGGCAACATCGGATCTTTTCAATAAATTGAAGGAGTTTTAGGGTGGACAACGATTTTCAAATGGCTTTGGGAGGTGGAGCGGAAAGTATACAAAAGCTGGTCACTAGGCTTCAAAAATGTATTGACCTCAATGGCCATTGTGTGGAGAAATAATGACATTTTGACACGTATCTTATAAATTTATATATATATATCTTATAAATTTCATTTAAATATATTAATTTTTCAATTTTTAGCACATGTAATTTTCTGGGCGCCCCCTGTATATTCATGCGTAGGCTGCCACATTAGTAGTTATATGATTGATATCTAACTATTTGATTTGGGGTGACTAAGCTTACCTTTATAATACTTAACTGTGATATTTTTACATTCCCTACCCGATTCCAATGGCTAATAGAAAAGTATACCAATCGGTCTGGTGAAAATATAAAATATTGGAACTCATCCTGGATCTGATCTTGAGTCTACTGAGGCAAACGGGGAGCAGCAGAATGGTGCCAGTGGTGACACCTGAAAAAGAAACACGTGTGTAGTATTGTTCTTAATGCATTTTGGAGTGCTGAATTGATGTTCGAACTAACATACCCCAATATGGTTATGTCGGCAATGGTGCATGTAAAAGTTCTGTTTTGGAGCCATCCCTTGAATTTGGAATGCAGGGTTAATCGTTAACTTACACAATGTGTAAGTTAACGATTACCCCTGCATTCATGTCATGATCATTACTTAATATGAGTTTTTGAACCACCATATATGTTGAGTTGGTTTTGACACCGACACTGGTGCCTGCAAAACCTGTGCTTGTTATCATACTTCTTGGATCTTGGAATGCTGAATTGATTTTCATACAAACATAAGTCATTGACTAGTGTTCTGAGCTGCTTTCGGTTCTTATGACAGTTGTGAGGACGTTCGCG
The DNA here is from genome assembly GCA_963920205.1 of Stenodema calcarata. Classification (NCBI taxonomy): domain Eukaryota; kingdom Metazoa; phylum Arthropoda; class Insecta; order Hemiptera; family Miridae; genus Stenodema; species Stenodema calcarata. Next base: position 38,893,106 of record OY986048.1, on the reverse strand, counting down.
TCATTTCAGCCAGTTTGTAATGTGGATGATATGTGAGGTTCAGCAACTGAGCGTACCTATGTATTTGTGCTTCAATGCGATATCAATCTATCAACTGTTTAAACCTGCATTGGTGTCAATTTTTGTTATTTCTGTATTCAACTACAAAGTAACATTTTTAAAATCCACCTCGTCATACATCCTAATCTATGACTTGACTTTCAACTCAGATTTCTGTCCATTATTACCACTAAGTAACCACTTTTATGTAGCGCATTTACTCAACTGCTCAGAACTGAGTATCTCGATCTCCTGACATTATGTTATGACTGGAACAAAATTTTCGTAAAATTGCTATTGATCATTCTTACTTTGCCTTCATCAATGTGTTCTAGGTGATCCTATTGCATATAGCAAAACTGGTGGTGTCCCTCGGCAGCAACGAAGATTGCAGGAATGGTTTGACATCACTGATTCCCCTAATCATTCGCACAATGGATGAAAATATATGATGTCGAGGGTCGACATCATTCTTACTGGCGGTCAAACTAAATCACACACACTCATGATGAAAATATAGTAAGCAGTGTCCCTTCTTTAATACACATTATGTTTGTTCTTATCGTTCTGTATGTATTTTGGAGTGCTGTATTGATGTTGTCAGTTCTACTTGGAATTTCCTCCGGGCGGTACAGTTATAAAATACAAATCATCAATTAATTATGATCTCCATATTTATAAAAGGACAGTTTCTTCAGTAGCACGGGTCTGGCAACACTGCGCAGTGCGCATCAGGCATCGGACACCAACTTCAATATCGCCATCTTGCCTTTCGCTATCTTACCTGAAGCCAAGTTCTGTCTGAGCTCCTCCTGTCGTTTCACTGTTAGTCGCCTTTTTGAAGTTTAATCATTTTAAAATTCATTTTAATCAAGTTTATGATCATTCTGACGTTTAATTTTTCAGCATGACGCAAAGAGTGATGTCCTACGAGAAAAGTAAATTCAACGAGCTCGTTTTGCAGAAGATGCAACAATCAGAAATGGAATTCGAAGAAGCAGTTGAGTTCTCCATCCATCTTCCACTGATTCCCCTAATCATTCGCACAATGGATGAAAATATATGATGTTGAGGGATGTCGAGGGTCGACATCATTCTTACTGACGGTCAAACTAAATCACACACACTCATGATGAAAATATAGTAAGCAGTGTCCCTTCTTTAATACAGAGCTCTTTGTTATGAAACATTAGCCGAGAGATCATAAATAATTTTACGATCATCAAGCTATCAGAACACTTGATTGGATTGACTTATGTTAGGTTGTTCAATAAGCCAGTTCGTGCGAAGTGGACTTGTTGTTTATTAATGAATTATCAATCATCAGAGTTCAAAGCTCACTCGCTCGCAGTTGCCAAGCTACAGATCATGAATGAATGAAAGCATGCTTTATTAATAAATGCTACAATTTTAACAAAAATAATTCATAGAGACAATGTGTCAATTTATTTTCTTGGTTGATTCCAATGGTTCAGTACACTGCTCTACAAAAAAAGTGACCTGAAAGTTGTCGGCCTCATTTGATCATGGATGTGGGTTTTTTTGAGGATGCTGTATCCGAATCCATTGTCCGTTTTTTTGAATTTGGCGATTTTTTCGATTTTTTGACGTTTTTATGGTTTTTTACTACAACTTGACGGTGTATTTTCCTGTTCATCACGAACGTCGTCTCTTGCGTCAAATTAGACCAACCGGAACTCTCAAAAGTTGTAATTAGCGACGTTACGATTTTTCAACGCTTGACAAATGGAATTGAGTTTAGCGAAATTTGGTAAAATGGCCTCGAAATTCGTAATTAAATGGGATCTCCTGTCTCTGTCAATTTGTCTCCAGAACCCGCACTCATTCTGGAGACAAATTGACAGAGACAGGAGATCCCATTTAATTACGAATTTCGAGGCCATTTCGCTAAACCCAATTCCAGTCAAGCATTGAAAAATCGTAACGTCGCTAATTACAACTTTTGAGAGTTCCGGTTGGTCTAATTCAACGCAAGAGAGTGTAAACTTTCGAATGGTTGCCCTCGATATATTTTGGCAGGTCAAATGGAGTCAACAAAAACGAAAATGTAAGTGGAAAATAGGCAAAAAAAACTCTATTTTTACAGTTTTCTGTAGGTTTTGGAGGGTTTGGATCAATTTGAAAAAGAAATTGGGGTCATATTTGGATTCAGCATGAAATTTCCTACAAATCTCTAGCCCAATCATAATTTTTTTGGGCGAAGTTCGTGATGACCAGGAAAATACACTGTAAAGTTGTAGTGCGAAACCACAAAAACGTCGAAAAATCGCCCAATAGGAGAAAAAGGACAATGGATTCGGATTCAGCACCCTCATCCATGATCAAAATTTGATCATTTAATGAGGCCGGCAACTTTCAGGTCACTTTAAATATATTCTACAATAATTATTATACTGACAGCTCAAGACCAACTCATCTTATTCAGATTATACCATTCAAGGTTGTTGATTTATGGCATTCACTTTTCTGTTTATTATTGATTTTACTTTCTATTCTGCTTCAGGGGTATCTTGACTTACAGAAAAAATTAATCCGAGCCACTTGTCACATCGCTTTTGGTTTATTATCTTCGATAATAAGTCATTGGAATCGCCCAAAGAAAAAAATTGTTGGAATCGGAAGAACGCAACCGCATTTATGGAATTGCGTGCTGTGGACAAAATACTGCAGGGCATGAAGACGCACAATAATGTCAAGGTACGTGCCCTATGAAGAAATATCGTGTATGTGTGGGCTGCTGTTGAGGTATTGGAGATTGCATGAAAACCTCCTGACAGTAAAAGTAATAATGCAGCTGGCAGTACATTATTATGAGCAGTGACATGCTACTTTTAACACCATCAAAGATAGAGAGAAGGGCCATATTTTTCATGCCTAGACATTCATAGACGTGTGGATGAGAAACTGAGGTTTTCAATATCTTAGATACGTCTTTGTTGGATTGTAGTGTACTCACGGTTCAATCAAAAAGGTTGGAATTACGAACTGAGCAATAAAACGTGGAAACGTTGGTTAGGTATAGATACGTTCTCTGTGCGGCTTTCCGGTTGGTGGATGTGAAACCATTTCTGTGACGTGGAACTATGAAATGGCTCGTTGTCAGGATGTATGGATGACGTCTCTCTTTGTCCAACACGCTAAGCTATGTCTACGAGACTTCTCAGAATTTAGAATAACAGAACAGGAATTGTGTGAATACTCCTGTTAATCTGTGCTCCAGGACTAGCCCTTTCCATTATTGAAATAGTAGGTCCCCACGTGGCTATGATGAAATCTCTGCCAGGGCTGCTAATAGCGGGAAATACTCGAAATCTCAGTTCATGCATAGATAGTTCATGAGTTTGAGTGTGGGGGTTGTGACTAAAAGGATGCTGTCCACAACGGTTTACTATTTTCTGTATAGATTGTCTTTTTGAGTCTCACAACAATACGAAACGGTTGGAATAATGAAAGAAAATATTAATGGTACTTTTTGAGTGAGTATAGTTTGAGGGAAGTTTGTAACTAGCTTTATAATGGAATGTGAGAAACAGGCGAAACTTTTCATAACACTAAGTCAAAATGAAGGTACATCTGTACACTAAGTATATATGTTAAGTTTGAATGAGAGAGTATAGTTTTCGATACAAATTCAATAGATTCTGATTCATAGAATGGTTGAAAACCACCTGTAGATTGAGCGCTCCGTGGTAGGACCGAAAAAATAGCATGACTGACTCATATATTGGAACCTGAGCCAACTTTCATGCTCGAAAAGAAAGTTCAGAAAAATATTTAATTTATAATTTTGATCATTTGAATTATTATTAGTTAGGCCAGAATATAATTGGAATACCACTGAGCTAGTTGCAGGTGATAAAGTTTACCACAAGATCAGGTTTTTGATCTAATTTCTATTCAAGACTTGGGTCTCTGTGTTCGCCCTTCACTCATGATGACTGGTGGAATGCGGTGCTGGTTGTTGAAGATTGGTAACCTGTGTAGATAACCTTGTGCACCAAGTGCCATCCTACGTCTGTGGATGTTGATTGAGAACTGTTTATAAGCAATATTCTTATTTTGGTCTACTAAGAAAAGTGTTAGTTTAAAAATCATAAGCTTTATCCACTAATATTCATTTCATTTCAGTTGAGGAAGAACGGATTGATGGCTCTCCGGAGTTTGGCATTTAGCAGCAGCCAACCAAAAGATTTTTTGCACGCGGGAGTGGAATAATTCATTAACTCCCTAATGGTTCCTGACTCGAAGCTGATCAAAGAATGCAAATGCGTTCTTAAGGCACTGGGCACTTCAGAGAAACCTATCAGTTGGTACGTCCTGTTTTGGTATACTACTCATAACCGGGTGGTTTCAATCAGAATCCGAACTTGGAAAATATTCTTTAAATATGTAGGCAGTACCAAATAAGGTGGTGTTGGGAGATTGGCTCGGTACTTACACTTGGATATTATGATAATATTTGGGACACAATGTGACCTCATATCATGGTACTACATCCAACTGATGATTGGAGGTCGTACCAACATTCAATTGGTTATCACTTGTGTTCCTTTCAAGGGAAATCATGTTAGAGAAATCAATCATGTTAGAGAAATCATTAGGTTTCTATGTTCTTACTTGACGTGAGGCTCATAGTCCCTGTTAGTGCGAGAGTTTTTTAAATTATATTTTTCTGAAAGTGATGAATCTATTTTCTGTCAAGCTGGAATCTTTTAAATTCACTTGTTTAGATTCAGAATCCCAGGTTGGGACCTGGATTAGTTTAGCTGTCAGTCTAAAGGCCATCTCAGAGCGTCCAGAAGTAGAGATGCAAATAAATAATCAATTAGTTGACCCCGATTAATCGATTAATTTTTTGCATTCTAATATGCTTAAAAAGGTGCTTTTGAAATCCAGATATGTTCATAAACCGATTAATTAGTAATAATAATCGATTAATACAAATTAAGACGAACTGTTATTGTAACTACCTCTATAAATGAAGGAAAGAGGTATCCTTCATCCATGGAGGTAGTAACAATAACAACGACGATTTGCCTTCAACCCCAGGTACCCCCTACCGATACTAAGGGGGGGGGGGGGGGGTCTAGATTTTACGATTATAATCTACTGTTTCAAATGAAAGTTGTTGAGAATGGGATTTGAGACATTAATGTTTTTTGAACACTGTGAGGGTGATATCCCCTCAAAACTTTTATTTTTTACAAGATTAGCTGGTCTCTAGCCTGGGTTGCGAAAGGGCGAGGGAAAATAACTGACATGGCTAAAAACTATTCTACCTGCCTAAATAATAAATCCCACCTGCCTAAAAACTCATCTAACTAAAACTAAATTTATCAAGAGCCAAGGTAAGAGATAAGGTGATGTTTCTTAAAAACGACCAAGTTTCAGGCTGTAATCCCGGTTCATTCAAGTCCAATAAAAAAACTTATATCACCACAAAAAATAATGAAATTTCATGGGCCACACTGGGTTTATTCCTTGGTAAAAGTCCAACTTTTCGGGAAAGTTTGCTCGCGCCCAAAAAAAAAGGTTGTGGAAATGAAAATTTGACGTAGAATCCGAAACTGCAATGAAAGGGGGGTTTCCATTTGAAAAAAACTAGGTTGGCATGCATAGCCGAAAATGTGATCGTTGAATTCGTTGTATGAAACAAGGGGACGTTATTTCGATGAATTTTTCGCTATCTCTCAAAATAAAAAGGCTGGGTCGTTCATTAAGAACCACCCTGTATACACAGACGTGAGCAGAAAATAATACTTTCAGACCTACTGGTGTCTTGTTTCTTCTGTTGTTTCAGGGATAAATGAAAATCGTCAAGCTCTGACTGATGAAGAACTTCCTTTGTGTTCATCGATAATGAACCATTGGAATCGCCCAAAGAAAAAAATACTTTTTTCTTCGTCTTGAGTCGTTCAATTTTATACTTACATTACATTAATAGTTTTGGTAATTCTAATTTGTCTGCTGATGTAATGCTGTTAGGAAACACTGCAGCAATTGATACGATGGTTACCTATTTTTCTACTGAAGTCAATAAATTGGCGTACCTTTCAATCTAGTTTTTTTCTGCCTGTTACTCCCGAGTACCCAGTCCTGGTATGATTTCAAATTTGTATTAGATTCTTCAAGTAAATTTACCAAGGGTGTATTCTAACATGACCTCCAGGTTTGATGAATGATTCTGAAGTAGTGGATTTATTAATTACAAAAAAATTTGATGGTTGTTCAAGTCAGTGAATTGACATCTTGATCATCCTTTTATTTCATAGATCCGGAGGTTTGCATAATCGTGTAGTTTGATTATTTTGGCTGATGGATTTGACTTGTTTTATGTATTGGCTTTCTAGTGCCTTGAAGCCTCATTCACTATTGGGAAGGTTCCCCAGCATTTCGCCTGAGTGACTGCCAAGGACGTTGAAACTTCCGCTTTTCACCCACAGAGCTTTGGCGTGTACTGGAGGTCCTTTGGTTTCTATGTGGTGGTCATTCCATGGTCTGTTGGTACAGTCTTTGATTTGTATGCTTCAACCTGGTGAGCTGCAGAGGCTGTCTGAGGTATTGCTGCAATGTAAGCTGGAAGTGGGACATCTTCACAGGGCAGGATCAATTGCTTGTGACAATGGTCTGGCAGAAGTCCGTAGTGTGTGAGGAAGTCTACCCCCAGGATGGCTGCAATTGTGAAGGTCCACAGAAATTTCTTTTTCCCAATCTGTAGAGTAGCCCTGGTGGTACCATATGTTGTGAGAGGTGTACCTATTATTGGCCGCCACCAAGGCTCCTTGTAGACGGAGTTCGATAGGTTCGGAGACCTGGGCCCCACTGACGGTTCTCGAGTTGAGATTGAAGTTGGTTGATTTTTTTGACTATTTCCCAAAACATACAAATACATCGTTATACACATTACCTAACTATTATATAATATATGATGTACATGTTGATGCCCAACAATATCAATATATATGAGGAAATTAGGAAATTACTTCCTTCGAAAGGGTAGTCCCGCGCACGAAGGAAGGAGCCCCTATGCCACAGGTCTGAGCATCATTATAAAAGAAAATAACATGTAGCGCGAGTTCTCTTAGGGCTAGTGATGGACTCTGAGTTTTCAAGCCATTTCGTAAGTTCTCCAAAAACTCGTTTTTTGCGAAGCACACTTTAAAATATTAAACCAAATTTTCACGTCTGAACAACACGTGAATACTCGAAATTTTTAACAACAAGAAAGGCGAAACGGCAATGAAGGTTTGAGAAAGCGACCGAATAGGTTGTCCAGTTTTCCTCGTTTTACTGAATGTCGTGGTTTTTGGAATAGCATAGAATGATATCTGTGAAGGCTATGAAAAAAACACACCTGACGTCGTCCATTTATACATGTGGTTGGGACAAGAGACATAAAACACGCGGAGAACTTATCGGAGAGATATTATTCATTGACGTGACTTGACAAATCGTGAAGGCGAACGCCTAAGAGACATTACGCGGGAACGGACCAGCTACTCCACTTTGGTAATGAACCCCATTTGGTGCATTAGTTCACCAAATGTAGTGGATCAAAGATAAATTGACGTAGATACAAACATAGATTATACTGGGGGTTCCTAAGGAAATTCACCTGGATAAAACACATTTGGGAATAACAAAGCGCGGTGCGATTAGGGTGCACGCTACGACAAGAATAGTAAAGGTGCCATCACAATACAAGTTGACGTCTCAAATTCTTTTATGGACTCCTTATCGAGGCCACTCAGTAGGTACACATGACATGCGTATCTCAGTATTAGCCTCAGTACTCATGACTGAATAACTACGTTCTGGGAAGACCTCCTGGTAGTATAAATGGAAACACGATTAATCAAATAGCCAGGAAACTTGAATTATCCATTGGTGCCCGACATGGTTTTTGAGCGCTTCTGCCCAACAAACACCTACTTTAGCGAATTTTTGATTTTTATACTAAAATTCGTTCCAGATCATCCTGAATCCACTGACAAAAAGCCCCGGTTTTGGGGAGTTTTAGGGGGGGAGGGGGGTATTACCCATAAATTCCAAAAATGAAACATTCTGACAATTGACAGACTAAGCAGTCTGACACCACATTTCAAAGGGTTTTTTACGCTGAACACGATGGTGAAGTCAGAATTGCGATATCTTATTCAGTTTTCAAAATGGAGCACTTTGAAGATGAAGCAGCGTGGTTGTTACTAGAGATGTTCTTCACGGTTCATCTGCTCTAATCTGATCACGGAATGAGATATCGCAATTCTGACTTCACCATCGTGTTCAGCGTTCAAAAATACATAAACTGAGGTGTTACTAGACCAAAAATTGAGAAGAAATTCATTACGTACGTATCCAATAGGTATCCAATACTTTTCTGGTATTCAACACATTTTTGATCCCCCCCCCTTCAAACCCATCTGATTTACGAGCGGTATTACCAACCATCCTGCTGAAAAACCAGAAGTTGTACCTGAATCAACAACACGACAACTTAGGTATAACTCCTTAACTTCTAATTAAATCCTAGTGACCAACATAGAGCTAATTTTACCCCGATGATGATCTATTTTTGTGGCGCCTCGTAACTACGGAATTCAGAGAATGGAAATTCTACCTTCCGATCGGATTACCTCATTACAAGTCCTAGCCTGAACAACCTATCACCAACTATTACCAAATTACTATGTGTCGCTAATCAACCGCAGTACCTGTATAATTTTAATATTATCACCGTTGTATATATAACAAAAACGAATAAAATGCAAATTTTGTTGTATTCATGCATTGCGGGAGGACCGTCGACATTAATCCTAGAAAGTAGATGAACTAGCTTATCACTCACCTTTCACTCCTATCGACAAAACAGCTCGAAGTATAATCCAATGGCACATCACCAACAATCACGTTTTGTATCGAAATGCCCTTGACCTGACCCTTTGCGATCGAGTTCCATTCCGACATCGCGAACACCCCGAAACTCACGATTACATTCGAAAGTGGTGGAAGACCAGAAGGAGTTGAATCCGTCGATATCTTGATGCAAAATCACACTTTGTACAATTTGGCTAATGCGTTCTCAGCGTTCCACTTTCATCAAAAACCCTCTCGCCTACGCCACAACACATTGCAAAAGCGATTTTTCTTTTTGCTTGGCAAAGATATGCTAATAATTCAGTAACCGGATTTCCAAGGACTCTCCATCGGGCCCCATTTTCACCTCAAGACATCGTACCCGCTGACATCGAGCTTGAAGTCGTCTAATTCGAGGGAGGAGACAGTCAAAATCATTCGGTTGAGAGCGGTGAGGGGGCATGTCTCCAGGCAAACGGTTAAGTTAAGGTGTACGTCAAGAGCCGCACAATCGATTAGGCGAACGGAGACAAAAAGTTTTGCCGATGAGGGGAATTTAAGGCCACTTCATAATGAGTTGGCGAGGGCGTTTCAGTAAGATGTAGGTCTCCAGCAATCCCCTAAAAGTATATGGCCATTTGTGTGAGAGTGTGGCGCCACTCCAAATGCTCCTTCCCTCCCCATCGCCCGCTTTCCTTTTCCTGCACTGACCTCATCTTCCCTTCCCCGCAGACGGTCGAACCAATTACTAAATTCCCAATTACTCAGGCACACGGGTGGTGGTGGTGAGGGGGCTCCCACCTGTAGTACTCGTCTCTCTTCTATTACAGTGTACAGCTGCTATCAATTGGGTGCAATATCCCGTGTGCATCTCTCCTGTCCGCCCTCATAACGGAGATATGAAGTGTCTAAGGGCCGGTTCAAAAAAAGTCAGTAACCGAGCTGTAACCCAACCGAGTGGCACATAAACATTAACTGATAGCATAAATAACTGGTATCTATGTAGTTATCGATATAAGAATTATAAATAGTTGTAGTGATAACAGTAACTAGTATACTAGTATACTGTTTCCTAATTATTGCTTGGTATCTTCGCCAATTACGTAGTTATCTTTTTTAAGATAAAGAAGAAGTGAAATGCGGACAGTGAAATCACTTTATAGAACTAACGGATGTTAAAATCACAATGTGACACGTTTTCAGCTGTGAAGCCGGCAGCTATTTTGTCGTCCGACAGCGACCTTGAAGGAACAAAACCCACCTCTTAACCCCAGCTCACGACTGGGTTACTGAACGGAGGCAGATATATCGCAAAAATAATCAATTAATCTTTTTAGCGAATTTTCGAAGAAAATGTAGCTATTGTTCTCGGTCCAAAATTTTTAAAACTGGAATTTTCGAAAAATTTTCATACCAAAATCCGTTTTAGACCATCCCTCATAAATTCTCATAATGTATTTTGACAAGTGACACCTCATTTTAAAGGTTTTTTGTATGCTGAACACGATCGTGAAATCAGAATTGCGATATCTCCTCCCGTTCTCAAAGTGGAGCACTTTGAAGGTGTAGAAACGTGGTTGTTACTTGATATGATCTTCATGGTTGTTCTGCTCTAATCTGTTGCGGAATGAGATATGAGATATGAGGGGAGTTTTGGTGATGTTGGTGGGGGGGGGGGAGATTCACCCATAAATTCCAAAAATGAAACGGTCTGTCAAGTGATACCTCATTTTTAAGGTTTTTACACGCTGAATAAGATGGGGAAGTCACAATTGCTATATATTATTCCGGTCTCAAACTGGAGCACTTTGAAGATGAAGAAACGTGGTTGATACTTGAATCTGCTCTAATCTGATAACGGTATGAGATATCGCAATTCTGAATTCACCATCGTGTTCAGCGTTGAAAAATCTATAAGATGGTGAGTTTGGGGGTGTTTTAGGGGGGGAGGGGGGAATTACTCATAAGTTCTCCGGATCTGTCTGCTGGTCTTTGGTCAAATACATGTCCCAGGCATATGTGACATGTACTATTGAACCGATACCGATTGAATAATTCAATGAGGGAATGAGCTCTACACTATTTCACTCACATCAGAAATTGAACTACCGTGACCACTGCCCAAGCCCTAACGTAAAGTTTATTAGACAGCTACATCTTCTACATCTTCAGCTACATATATTCTGTATGATTTTGTGGAATGGGCCAACGAGAGCCCCATTTGGACTTCAAGGTATTTCGAACAACAGTATCCTCGCGCAAGCGTGTATATGTTCTATAATACTTTTCCGATGGTGAGTAATTCTTACGGTATTTCGGAAAGGGTCTAACGGCATTCCCCTATAAATTTTACCCACTAATTATCAGCTAATTATATATACTCGTAAAACAAAATATCTTGAAGACGACCATGTAATGGTATGAAGAACCTCTACTGGCACGTGGTTTTCTGTATTTTGGATAGTTTTGGTGCACCTATCAGGTGGATTGATTTGATTATTGTCGCAAAAAGATCCAACTGTTTCCTACAACGGTCAGTTAAACGAATTTTTCCCGAGCTTCAAGCGGTCATCACTCGATGCTCTACCTCTGCTCGCCCGATAGGTTGAAAGGAAATGGAACCAGAATCGGTAGAAAACCGTTCATAGCGTCAGCTCGTTTGGTTTGGGATTTATGGTCATTAAGAGAGGTGATTCAAATGACTAATGACGGGATGGAGCAGGGTGATCACCATTAGTGACTCATATTTCGTCGCACCTGTTCCTTTTTTCGGGATGTTCTTGAGGGTCGGGTGCGTGGCGGTCAATTGGATCGCGTGCCTTTTGGGCTCACGTTATTCTCTTTGGTTTAGCCGCAATTTCCTGTCTTACGCTCCCCGTAGAGTTTTCAAAGAAACAAACAGGTCCTCGGGGCTTGGAGAAATGGTAAGGGTAGGTCAGTTTGGACGAATCTCCACACGAATGAGACACATCGGTAACAAACAAATAGACTTTATTCTTGAAGGAAAAATTGTAAATGAATAAATAGAAAACACTTCGTGTGCTGAAAAGAATCGGCTTGCTCGCAAATTTCGGTACAGATAAATGAAGGTATCAAAAAAATCAATATTGAAACAGATAATTTAAAAAGAAGGAGGAAGTGACAAAAATTAGAGTGTTGTAATGTGGTTCCTCGATCGTTGATTATAATAAAGATAATAATTATCATAAAGAATCGATTAGCTTGCCGTATAAGTTCTCCGCCCGGTACATGGGGAACTGTAAAGATCGTATTTTTTAGTTCCTTGTAATAAAAACAACCAGGATTTTGGGTAATAAGCCTTATGAGCGGCTAACTTTCCGGTACGGTAGTGTATTCGGCGAAAATGTTGGGTTGGAGCGAAGAAGAGACGGTTAATTTCACAGCAATGCTATTTGAGGGAGTTGCACAAAACGAAATAAATGTCTTCAGAAGTGAGGTTTTCGGACGGCGGGTTATGATGGTACATAAATGAGTTATTGGGCTGATTGATATCTTCTCTGGGTGATAGATTTATTAGACACCGTTGATGGCTTCTCCTACCGACAACCCGCTTTCTGGTAGTACAGTATTCACGGCACATCTTCAAGTAGAAATGTGATAAGACAACAAAACTTCCAAAGTTCGTTTTCGGAAAACATCGCTACTTTGATGATCTTTCGATGCAAAATTTAATTGTCTCCAACTTTTTTGTTGAACAAGAACATTTTTAGATAGTTCCAATAGGCTCCGTGTAGAGAAATACGCCGACAAACGTGAAATTTCGAGATTTTGGATGATTAGGCAGCTGATGAGTATTTCAGGTTTTGGAACATGGGACATCTTCCTTGAAATATCAGGAATTGACGTGATATTTTCCTTGTTCGCAGATCACTCTCCTATCTAGATCAGTGGTAGGGGGTGTACCCTCGGGTTGAGAAAACATTATTGGTTTATTATCTTCGATTTTCAAATCTCCTCGTCAATAGCTTGCATTTGAGCTCAGAGATTATAATCGTAATATCTAGACACCCCCCCCCCCGCTCCAGGGGTAGCGGTAGGGGAGGTACCCCCGGGTTCAAAAACATTAATCTTTCAAATCCCCTTGTCAAAAACTTTAATTTCATACCGTAGATCTACAGGAAGAACGTTGCCCCGGCTTGCCACCGTTTCATACACGCTCTTATGGCGGCTGTTCATTGGCTCAACCTTTGAGGGCTCACTGTAAACGAAACTTGGCACAAATTCTAAAAATTAAACTCTATTTAAATTTGAACTAAAAACGTCATCATCCGCTCCACGCGTCGGAAAAAGTGCGCCTATAGGAAAACCCAGCTTTATCGTACTCGGCAACGGAAATTGTTTGGATTTTGTTCCATTCAATATTCGGATTCTTCTTGTTATTAGGAATAAGTCCACCAAAAAGTACCCAAAACTCAGTTCTGAAAATTCCGAAGCCATTGCAATATTGTATTTTGGTCGATAATTCGCTTTACCCACACAAAATAATGAGGTGCTTATTGGCGCACAGGACGTAACAACTTGTCTCTATAGCGTTTGGCGCCGAGAAGTGACGCAATGGGGCTGCTGTGAACATAACACCTGATTTTGGGTTCAAAATATTTATAAAAAAAAAGCTCGTGGCGTATCTACGACAAGAAAACAAATCATAATATTAATAATAATTATCTGGTTTATAATAACCAAAGTGGTTTTTATAGTGATGCTGAGGAATGTGTGCTACGTGTAAAATACCGGGTGATGTCAATAGCGATAATGAATCCTGACTTTAACCATGAGTTATCATCAAACCACCATTTAGGAATATCGCTCAGTTGCCGTTAAATATTATCATTAGTTGCCACAAAGGGGGCATCGCTTCGAGGCTGACGGTTGAACAAGGTGAAAACGACGAGTAAATTGTGTAACCGTTTCCACTGATGCATCCAATCTTCGGGGTACCGATACCGGTTTCCACTGAAGTAGGAGCAGTCCACAGTCAATGGTGCGGTTGGCGGCAGAGGTACCACGCTCGCCACAAAGTAAACCGTTAGGTCTCCATGCGAGAGAGTCAATTATGACAGCTTTGAACATGCAAATAGACTTTCCTTAGTACAATAACTTAAGCCTCGCCTCTTCCACCATCCCCTTTTGAATTCCATATTATGAGACAGCGGACGCTAATTGTGTGCACAGCAGTGTCAACACGGGCCCCTACCTTGCCGCTATCCCGGTTTATGACCACTACGTTAGTGAATCTGAGCCGACATCATTATTCTCATATAATAGTATAATATATTATATTAGTTAACATGTACAAGTTTTTTCTTGTGGTATTTCCATCGAATATAATCATTTGAAGGGTTTGTATGGTGAATAAATACTGGATGGTGGATAAATAAACGAGGTTTTGGTATAGATAGAGGTGTTGTCAAGTGCTATAATAGTGAATAGGTGAAATGGATATGAAGCGAAGCAGGATGTCGATGAAGGTAGTGAGCACGGTGTTGGGATTGAAGGTTTCCAAACAACAAGTGATCCGCATGTCGAACGGCCACTCACCTACTCTAATCGGCAATAGGTGTGGGCGGAAGGGGAAATTGGTGGTTGGGGAGGAGGTCTTCGAACTCTTCCGAATGAGAGCGTTTGTCTATCACGAACTATTTGGATATGCTGAACCGTAAGTGCTGTTCAGAATTTGTCTGTGTGCAGTACATGAGTATAATTGAATGCAATTAATGTATTTTTGAAAAAGGTCTTCACCCCCCCACCATAGCCCCATCCCTGATCTTAACCCATTAAGAACAACGTACAGTTTTCTGTTCGGCAATTAATTAGGGCGTCCGGGGACACGGGTGGGCGTTGGCTGCCCCTTAAGAACACCACGTGAGGCTCCTCTCCCTAGAGAATTCCGTGATAGGGACCTTATCTCTCCCTCGCTGTCTGTATGCATATTCCCTTACGACGATCGTCCTCCGTCCCTTTCAGTTCTTAATGTTCCCAAATGGGACTCGCACGCATGAAAAAGAAAACAACACACAAATGGCACCTTCGAAATAAATATCGAACTAACCTCCGTGACTCCGGAATAGCTTCTCAATAAGTATATGACTGTTTATTTATACATCTGCACATAGGGCCTTTTGACCCTCTCTACCATGATGACAGGAAACTAAATTACAAATTAATATAAAAACATTTCACCCTCCTTCTCAATTAGTGAAATATTAATAATAATAATAGATTACTTCAATCCGTGTGAGCTTGCCATAAACTAAATTTCAATTTTCATGCTACACATATACAAGACAAAAAACGAAACTCTACTTTAGTACATTTTCAATAGTTATTCTTTAAACACTTGTCACTATTAATTGAACACTAATGTCCTTCTGAAATATATGCCTGTAGTCGTTGTACAGACGTACATGGAATGACTTTTAATTAAATTTCGTTTTATGATGTGGAATAATAAGAAGGACCCTTCTTATTATTCCACATCATAAAACGAAATCCATTGTACCTATGAGAAATATGTGTTTACAATTATTGTAAACACATATTTCTCATAGGTACCTACAATGGATTTTCAAACTTCAAGATCTTGAGTAGTGCAACCCCTAATTTATACACACGCCACTCTTTGATCTTCAACCCTCCTATTCTTTTATAATATGCGGTTACGTGATCCCACTTGTGGATTCTAAATATAAAACGAATACATTCTGTGCCCGCTGATGGCATTCCATCTTTTCGCTAGACATGTCGATGTAGGCCAAACTGGCGTAATCCATGAGTGGAAGAAGCAGAGATTGAACTATTTATTTTTTTTTACACCGAGAGGAAAATCGTGAGCCAGTCGTCTGAATTGAGAGAGAGAGAGAGAGAGAGAAAGCGTTTATTTCAAAAAATTAATAGAATTTTCTATAAACAATTATTCACGCTTATACTGCTAATCCTTTAGGATTGTCGCAGGGCGTTTGTTCGGCCTTTACTCTGTTTACTAGCTCTATACATACTTAACCTTACTTAACATGTCACATAAATACCTTTTTAATAATTTAACACAATACAAAATAATACTTCGTACAATACCATACAATACAATACAATAACTATTGAATTTGACAATATAAATGATAAACAATTCAATCTATCCCTATTCCTACCAAATTACTCATAACTAAACTCTTCCACCAAAAATTTTCTATATTTTCCCGCTTTCTTCAAGTATAGCACAAGGCCAGACCATCCCCCAATTCCATCCAAAATGTCCCTCAGCTCCAGAGTTGTCAATCGGGGCCTTCTCATGCACGCCACACGGAACTCTCTCAGCACCGGACAAACAGCCATAAAGTGAAAACATGTCTCTGGCTCATCCAAATTACACATTGAACATTTGTTTGTTTGCTGTTCCCTCCCTCCA
The DNA here is from genome assembly GCA_963920205.1 of Stenodema calcarata. NCBI lineage: Eukaryota > Metazoa > Arthropoda > Insecta > Hemiptera > Miridae > Stenodema > Stenodema calcarata. Next base: position 38,876,770 of record OY986048.1, on the reverse strand, counting down.
CCACCTGTAATTTACATTTACCATCTCAGCTCTGGCCCTAAACACAGCGCGTGTAATATCCAAGGACGTGCACGCCAGATACTTTCGTCCACCCCCCGCCGTTCTGTCTAGTTGTGCATACAGTTTGTGATGCTGCGACTCATTTACCTCCCGGTCCAGGTCTCGCTTCCACGCTTCTATACTCTTTTCTCTCGTCTGAATTGATATAAACCCTTGAATACATTACAACATACAGCTGATACTTGTTCCGACCACTTGAGATTGCAGTCAACAAATAGTCCTAAGTTCTTTACTTTGCTTCACGTATGGAATCGTGACGGATTGAACAACAATTTTAGCACATGACAAAAAATCGATCTGATTTATTGGAACAGAATCACCAACAACCATAGCTGTACTTTGAGAGAGCGTTAAGTGATTATATCCAAAAGTCACAGAACATCTATTTTATTAAGTTCTTCTACGGTCCAGTAGAAAACCCACACTGCAAAGTAGAAACATATCATTTCACATTTTAGTAAATTGCTCAAGAGAATGAAACATTGCAACGGCACCACTCATGAAAAATATAGTTCATTTTCTTTATCATCAACTTTGTGTTAGCGAATTCTGATTTCGTCCAATGACCTCGATAATTTGATACTGTATTATTTTGACAGACAAAAATAAAATCGGACTCTTTTTGTTTCCCAAAAATATATATCTTCGAACTCATCCTGTGTTATGTCATTACTAACATTCTGCCTCTACGGGTTATATACAGATATGAAATGTACATTACTTCAAAAATTCCTTCATTCGGTTCATGCTGCATGACTTGCACTCTCCAACTCGATAGACTTTTAGATAAGTAAGATAAAAATTCCGATCTAAAGAAGTGAAGCGGCTGGTGGAGCCGAGAAATTGATTTATTATTTTTAATTAAAGAGAAGATCCCCAGTGAGTAAGACAGGTCGGGACGTAACACGCTCCAACTTTACTTATTACTTTGCTAAGTAAGTCAGAAATTTGACGGTGATGCGCATAACTTAAGGGACATGCGATCCTTATAAGTTTGGGGGCCGATCATGTCTTGGGCTGTTCCATCGATCCCCGTGAGAACTGAGGGCGGGACACGGAGCAGGGAAGGAACGTGTTCAAATTTTCACCTTGCGGAAGGACAATTTTTCCATTTGAGCGAGTGGAGATGAGAGCAACATTCCAACAGTGCATATTTTGCGCTTTGTTTTCAAAAACTTCATATATTTTAACCCACATCATAAGGGGCTACATAAAATATGATTCAGTAGGTACACATACGTATTTCTGTGTACACTTATTCTTGTTCAAACTTGTGAAAAATCGAATGTTTCCTGATAAATTCTGGAAAAACTACTCCAAAATTAAATTTAAGAAAAGAAAAAAAAACACGAGGAACAAGCAAAACGCAGAATATTCTACAAAACCATACGAATCTCTGAATTGTCGAAGGTTTTGCCAAATAGGTTTTGCGTTGTAATTCTCCGATATTGGCGTTATGTAATATTCGAGAATTTTTCCTATTTTTGGATTCCTTAGGTTCCGTCTTTCAGGGGGGAGGTACTCAGGTAATAAATCTTAACACAATCAATAATAATAACGCGCATGTAATATAAGAAAATGAACAACATTAAGTAAAGACCCAAAAGAAAGATAAGAACGTTTAACCTAAATAATGAACATGAGATAATCAAACGAAACGAATTAAACTAATTTTAGAACAAAATGAACAAAGATGAGATTGTTAAAAGGACAAAACCCTTTTTATGTCTTAAAACCTTAATATTCTCTTATTTGAAACTAACTCTATTTAAACATTAAAATGATCTACCTTATTTCTCAGCGACCACAACTTATTTCGTAAACTCCCGACACGAACAACACTAATCGACTGTTCACTCGACTGTTTTCTCTATTGGACAAAATCACGGTCCTCGTGGGTAACACGTGATTGTTGAGTGCTCCGAAGATAACGACTGGCTTCAGCGGTTGTCACAATCGCGCTTGGAGTCTTCCCCACCACCTCCTACTCTGCCTTGCGTTTCCCACTCCTCCTCGAACTTGAAAGGGAAGACGGCACCGTCTGTGCCTGAGGTGGGGGTTGCAACCCCTGTTTCCCCCCATTACACCCCTCCAACACCCGAAGGCCGATGTCTCCATCGGCTCCTTGACCCCTCGTCTCAACTGGCAGCACTGGCAGGCTGGCTTTTCCAAGATATGCGGCCATAGTCTTCTCGTACCGCCAGTATCTGCATCCGGCACACCTTTGGTTGGCAAGTGTTGTTGTTCCCTCAGGTTCCTCTCTTACGTCTTCTACTAAGTCAGTTATTATCTTGGGTTCTTTGGGTTGTCTGTGAATGGGTCTCGAGTGGTGGGGTTCCTCCTCCTCTGAATCAGTCCACACCTCAACAGGGTCTGAGGGAGTAACCATTGGTGGCACCAGTGGATCTGAGGATAGCTGGATGTCTGTGATCTGTGGTGGTTCCAGGGTGATGGCCTCATCTAGTATCCCCTCCACAAAAGCGGGTTTCATCCGGCTACGATGGTGTGCTCTTTTTCCAGCCAGGTCTTCCACCTCGTACTTGACTTCTGATAGTTTCCGTGTACCGTTCAAGGGGCCCACCCAGGGGCTCCAGAACCTTTTAATGGTTCCAGGTGGGGCCACCAGCTGTCGTACATATTTTGACTGATTCTTTCCTGGTATGGGTCCAACAAAATCAATACCCACAATTTGGCCATTGCGCTGTGGTAGTTCTGGCTTCTGAATTGGCAGCTCCAAGTTGCTAGGAGTGTTCCTCCGTTGGCAGTCCTCACAATGGCGGACAAACTCTTTGATGTCTGCTGCCATTCGCTTCCAATACCCATACTTTCTAGCCACTTTTTCAGTTGTCTCTCCCCCTTTGGTCGGCTTGGCGGTGTGTGAGGCAGTCTGTCCCTTTTTCCGCTCTGGCATTCCCACTTGGGGTTGCGCTCTCGCCCTCAGTTGCGGGGGCCGTTCCTTCTCCTCAGGACAAGCGGTGATTGCCCCAATGGTCTGATGCCCTCCGGTTACAGGGTTTACTATCTCTATCATCCCAGTGTCTGTCCTTATTTCTAGGGGCAGCTTCCTAAGAAGATCAAGTCCCAGCAGATTCAGCCCAGAGTCGGGTCTAGCAAAGACACAGAAAGTGTGGCGGAGCTTCACTGGTCCAATGGTTACTATTGCCTCCTGAGATCCTCTCAATGGCAGGGGCTGTCCATCAGCTCCCCATAATTTGGTCTTGGTGGGCTGAATTGGTACTCCGGGTATGGGATCTGAGAGGGCTGACACAGCTGCCCCTGTGTCAAGTACCATCTCCCTAGGGTTTTCGTTCAGGTGCAGCCGTACCCGGATCATTGGCAGTGCAATGCCTCCCATGGTGGTCTGGAATGCAACTACCTCATCTCCTCTCACTTCCTCGTCATTTGAGGTGGTAGTCAGTGCAGCTGTTGGGTTGATGGTTGATGGTCGAGGGTTTGAGACTGGCATTGTTTTCTTCTTTCGATAGCACTCGGCCTCCAGGTGGTCTCTTGCCCCACAGTAGTCACAGAAGACGGCGCTCTGTATGCCAGAGGGGCAGTTGACCGGGAAATGCGTCATTTTCCCACAGTATATGCATGGGTACCTGGGCACTGGAGCCGGGCCTGTTGGTGGTCTTAGTTGGGTTGTCTGCCATTGACTCTGTTTCCCATTCGACCTGTTCCCATAGGCTGCTTGCAGATTGGTCTCTGCTTTATTTTCGTTGTGCCTCTGTAGGCATCTGGCTGCAAAATGCCCAGCCTCCCCGCAGGAATAGCACTTCCTGGCGTCCTGAGTGAGGTTTGCAGCTATGTCCCAGGTAAGTTCAGCCTCCAATTCCCCTTTACTCACCTCTTCCCACTCCTCAGCCCTCTCAACTGCTTCCTCTATGGATTTAGGTGGGTTGCTTTGGAGGTACAGTCGGAGGTCCTTGCGTAACCCCCGCACAAATGCTGCTAGGGCCTTTCCTCTCACCCATTCTAATCTCTGGTCCTGGGCGAGGGCGGTCTCTGCCCGCACAGCCACCCCAGCTGTGGTCTGCAAGCGTTCAGCAAACCTCCGGACGGTTTCCTCTGGCTGGCGCTTCATGGTCCACATTTGGATTGCGGCTTTTTCAGGATTGCCATGCCCATACCAGCGCAGAATCCTCTCCTTGATGGTATTGTAAGGCTGGGCGCCAAGGTCTTCTTCTAGGAATCGCTTGACCCCTCCCCTCAATCTTGCCCGCAACACTCGCACCCGCTGATTTTGGTCCAATTGGTGTGTGGCCTGTTCAACCTCTGAAAAGAAACTGGATGCTGATATGGCGCCCGCCTCGTCTGGGTTCCAAGGGTCTATTTCCAGGTACAAAGACCTAGGAATGTCGGTCGGATCCCTCCCTCTTGGTGGTTGGTTTTGGTGCTGAAAAAATTGTGCCATCTGCTGCATTGCTTGGGTAACTGCCTCCAACAGTTCTGCAGAACCTTCCTTCGTCGTTTGGTTCTGTGACATGATGACTTTCCTTTGATTATTGTGCACGTTTGCAGTTTTCCCTTTCTATCAATTTTTTTTTTTTTTTTTTTTTTACTTGGTAGCGTTAATGATGTTTGTATTGATTTTTGTGTATCAATACGTTTGTGTCTCGGTATAATTGTTTATCGACACGCTTGTGTACCGATACGTTTGTGTGTCGATACGTTTGTGTATCGATACGTTTGTATACCGATACGTTTGTATACCGACGCGTTAGTATACCGATACGTTCGTATACCGATACGTTTGTATACCGATACGTTTGGATACCGATACGTATGTGTATCGATCCGTTAGTGTACCGATGCGTTTGTAAGTCAACACATTCATGTGTTGATACGTTTGTGTATCGGTACGTTTGTGTATCGGTACGTCTGTGTATCAATACATTTGACGGAAATGACCACTAACACAGATGAGTCTTGATATGTTAAAAGTTTCCAGAGTATTGTTATAAATAAAGTGTTGGTCAAGAGTATCAATATGGAGATGTATTGGTACAATTGGGTATTGGTTTTGGACAGGATTTTTCGGTTTTGGGTCGGGGATACAGATTTCTAAGTGGTAGAGGTTTTTACCTTGACACAGCCTCAATGCACTACTCTCGAAATATTGTGAGCCTTATCCCCCGCTTTACAAAAATGTTCGATGTTTTCTACCCAATAAATCCAATACTCTGAGTTTCCTCTCTGAAAGCCGAATCCATATGAACCTTGCTAGTCCGTCGGGATCGAAATCTCCGAACTATCTCACCGCTTTCCACCACTGTAATATTCGAGAATTTTTCCTATTTTTGGATTCCTTAGGTTCCGTCTTTCAGGGGGGAGGTACTCAGGTAATAAATCTTAACACAATCAATAATAATAACGCGCATGTAATATAAGAAAATGAACAACATTAAGTAAAGACCCAAAAGAAAGATAAGAACGTTTAACCTAAATAATGAACATGAGATAATCAAACGAAACGAATTAAACTAATTTTAGAACAAAATGAACAAAGATGAGATTGTTAAAAGGACAAAACCCTTTTTATGTCTTAAAACCTTAATATTCTCTTATTTGAAACTAACTCTATTTAAACATTAAAATGATCTACCTTATTTCTCAGCGACCACAACTTATTTCGTAAACTCCCGACACGAACAACACTAATCGACTGTTCACTCGACTGTTTTCTCTATTGGACAAAATCACGGTCCTCGTGGGTAACACGTGATTGTTGAGTGCTCCGAAGATAACGACTGGCTTCAGCGGTTGTCACAATCGCGCTTGGAGTCTTCCCCACCACCTCCTACTCTGCCTTGCGTTTCCCACTCCTCCTCGAACTTGAAAGGGAAGACGGCACCGTCTGTGCCTGAGGTGGGGGTTGCAACCCCTGTTTCCCCCCATTACAGTTAGTTCCCAAAATAATCTTGAACTTGAACATTCTCCTAGTAGAAAATATCTTGCTGGATCAAATGGCGATGTTTTTCATCCCAAAATACCAAAAAACGCGGTACGAATTACATTCTCGCATTGTGGACTGAAATTGGGGGTAATTTACTAAGTAAGAAACTTGTATCTTCATCTTACTTACCATAAACTTGAATACTAAAGTTTAGGTGGATACTTGAGTGCCCAAAATTTTTATTGTTCAAGCTTATAAACGTTTGCACTACGTTTATTGACACAAGATTGTAAATTGAACCAGTTTTCAGAAAATAAGTACCTACCGCCGGAGTGACAGGCCTCAATTACAGCAACAAAACGCTCTATAAAATTGATTAAGTTAAGTATATTAAAGTTTTCTGTGCAAAAATAAATGGCTTAATAGTTGAATTCCTCCACCAAAATGAAACGACATGTCCACGCAACTTTGCAGAGGCCTTCAACTGGTACTACCCCTGTCCATTCAACAGACCAACAGCCTGCTCCCTGGTGATGAAGCTGGAGCCAAACACTGGCATCCTAAACTCCGCGATGATGGGGCATGCAGAGGAAAAGAAGCGCATCCTCTCTTGCCCTCATACTGCACAACGAGCAGTTTTCGGACGTCCCGCTCCTGTATGGCCTAGCGTTGAGCCAGAGCCCCTCCGTGTGCAGCTTGACAACCCACCGCCTTGTGAGCATATCCAGTCTGAAATCCTTCTTGGAACTCGCTCATCTAACATTAGCATCAAGCTCCCTGTAAAGTGTGAAATGGTCCGCCGCATGAGCTCTGCGGCCGTAGAAGACAAAGTTTTCTACATGAAACAGGTTCATGATCATTCCAAAATCAGCACTCAGTTGGGAGGCGATCATACACACCAAGCCTCGTCCATATTCCTCGGCCCAGAATACTCTTTCTGCAATCACCTGTCGAGCAACTATCTTTGGAAGCCGGTGACAGGCATGGAGAAGACCTTCGCCATGTAACTCAGGTGCAGTCTCGGCGACGAAGTAAAACAAATTGTATATTAAATATACACTTGCTGAACTATACTTATACATTTTTTAAGTATCAACAAAACAGCATGCAAGTTTGCATCAAGAAAAAAAAAACCCCGGCGTTTGGTTCAGTAGAATATAAACCTTCAAATGGAGTCAATCGCGTCTTCTATCACAAACCTTGTCGTTAAAAAGTATGCAAACTTCTCAAAAATGCTAATAATAAATGTATAATAAAAGTACTCTTGAATATCACGAGTAAAAATTATGTTCTTACTTACCTCGTTATCTCATTGAAAGTTCCGTCTCGTTGAAAGAGGGTGGGTGGGTTCCACATCGACAGGTGAAGACGGTTCACTAGAATCGTAACTGACTCCAGGAGTGTCAATATGCTAAGCTGAAAATTCGTATCTGCGAAATAAGAAGCAAGTAAATCGTATCCGGTGTCAGATACGAGTCGTCTATTGAGGCACTTACGACTTTTTTTTTTTTTTTTTTCAATTTATTGAGACCATTGGTTTTTACGATGTTCCTCATTGGCTAGTTAATATCTAACAAGCAGACTTAGTCTGAATTACCTGGTGTCAACCTGAGTTGTAGCAAAAATAATCGCACGAGGCGAAACGAGGAGGATCTGCTTTTGGCGAATATACGCTCACTATACTCGAATACATAACAATCTTACCTCGCTTGTTAATTAGATATTTTCTAGAGATTGGGATGATGAAAATGAAGGAACGCTGAATGTCTCATGAATATTTACATTTATATTTCAACCATAAAATTACATAATACTCCTTATAGAAAAACAGTTATTTCAAAATTCTATTCATTTGCATCTACTTTATTCTCGTATGTTTTTCGTAACAAAATGTTATAGGATCAAAATATATATGATATTGAAGCCATTTTCAGCTCAGACAGGCACTGGTTGTAAAATAAGCAAGTTAAAAAAATATTGTTGAGGATGTCTGGTACAACATTGATTCTAAACACTAATTTCCAAAGTGAAAAAAAGAAGTCAATAACATCTTACAAAACATCAATGAACATCATCCGTAACTTGATCATATTATCGCAAATTTAATTTTATTTTATTTTACAAATTGGAATGTGAAACAAATCAAGATGATAACAACCCACTTGTCCGCAACTTTTTTGTTAGTCTAATCGTTCCTTATCGCCCGCCTGACATCGTATAATTTGACTTGATACAGCAAACTGGATGATTCATCGTACTTTCATAGAAGCAAGCTCCTGTGATGCTGACTCAATTTGTTATCTCATTCATTATCTTTCTCGGCATTTGTATTTATTGGTTTGATGCTCTCATAAGCTGTGATAACGGTCATGAAGATTGTCTACAGACATTGTCCCAATATTTAGGGCGTTCATAGCAGAAGAAGATAGTGAATAGGGTCATGAAGAGAACCAAGCAGATGATTCCTGAGGCGTAGTTGGTGTAATCGATGAGGGTGGCAGCACTTAGGTCCTGTTATTGGCTCAGCGGTGTTGTTAGAGTTCAGAGTGATGGTTTCGTTGGTAATTCTCAATGATTTCATCATGCGCATCACTAGCCTGATGATGATTCTCCAACGTTAGGAAACGGTCGAAATAAGCCCCATTAACCCGTCCCACGTCCTTCTAAGAGAGCTAAATGATTTTCCTGATTGAGTGGCTAAAAAGTTTATAAACATATTTGATTGAAAAATATTACGTTAATTAGAAACCTGAAAAATCGAAGAAACGCCATTGTTCCTTGGGGAGTTCATAGCAGAAGACGGCAGTGAGTAGGACCATGAAGAGAACCAAGCAGATGATTCCTGAGGCGTAGTTGGTGTAATCGATGAGGGTAAGGTGGCAGCGAGTAGGTTCTGATGTTGACTCATTGGTGTTGTTGGAGTTCAGAGTGTTGGTGTCGTTGTTGATTCTCAAAGATGGCATCATATACATCACTAGCCTGATCATGATTCTCCAACGTTGGGAAACGTTCGAAATACAACTCAGAAGGGTAGTCAAGATCCTTCCGTTGTTACGCTCGTCAAGGTCGACTCCACCTTTGCCGGTAATGACGTTGAAAAGTCTGCCCAACAGGTTTTCTTTCAGAAATCTTGTTTGCATGAGAAGATTTTGAAGAGTGTTGGTATTTCCGTTAGCATTAGTTGAAGCACTGTTATCGTCAGCGTCTATGTGATCTATTTCGATGGTAGTACTGTCGAGCTCGGGTATGCTTTCGTTGGGTTCGTGGACTATGGCGGCGTCAGTAATCATGTTGAGTACAGGTAATTTATAAATACCTTTGATGAAGTCGCAGAACGAAGCGAACCGAGTGAGATGAGCAGCAACACGCTCCATTTTGACTTGTCGGTCGATGATTTAGTTCACACTTGATCACTAAATAACTCGAACTAGAAATATGTCACCTTGCACGGTAATTACAATCAGGTTAATACGATAAGCAAATAACTCGACTGCTGTTTCCTGTGGACTGAGCGTCTAGAGTCATAGCCGGGTAGGCACAAATAGTAAGAGCCCCATCTATAACGGAAACATGCCATATCCCCTCATCCCACTGGAATCCTCCACGTTTGTTTTAGCTCAATTAAAAGAGATACGTAATACGTTGGACACTGTTCATATTTTAAATAGCATTCAAAACCAACCGATGAATACAAAGTTAAGTTCAGACAAGGAATCATATGTCCAGGAATTTTCAGGATCAAATTCGAACTCTAATTGTGTCAAACATAGCGTTGAAGACCATATAGACCAATATGAAAAATTCTCAGGTAGCGAAATCAAACAGGGGGTAGCGGGAATAAATAAATGTCCATCAAACTAATGAAATCGAAAACTGAAAATGATTGTGAACTCTAACGCGTTTTTGTCCCATTTTGATTTTGAAGGCCTCAAATGTAAATCCACCAATTTTCTACCCGATGAGTGGATTATTATTATTTGGTGTATTATCATCAATAATGAACCATTGGAATCGAACAAAGAAAAAACATTTTTAACCCCCCCCCCCCCCAGGCAAAATTTGAAAAACTCTAAATTCTTGACACAATGGTTTATTATCTTCTTTGTGCAGATCATGGGGGGGGGGGGGGGTTCCTAGATTTTACGATCATAATCTACGGGTTCAAATGAAAGTTTTGACGAGGAGATTTGAAAAATTAAGGTTTTTTGAACCCGTGAGAGTACCCCTCCCCACCATTACAGGGTAGGGGGCCCCCTACCCGGTACTCTCACGGGTTCAAAAACCATAAATTTTTCAAATCTCCTCTTCAAAAAGTTTCATTTGAGCCCGTAGATTATAATCGTAAAATCTAGAACCCCCTCTGGCAGGGGTGGTTGGGGGGGAGGGTCATTGGTCAATATACCAAAATCCGTCCGTCTGTCGCACTTTGCCCAGTTAGCGTTGTGCTAAAATTACGGAATTTGGTTTACGGGTTTGGACCAACCCCACAGTGATCCTCGAATCCTCGAAAGTACTCATAACCCTAGGTCAATGGGAAGGGGTACAAAACGAATTTTGAAATTTTGAAAAACTCATATCTCAAAAAATTCTAATGAATCGATATAGTTTTTAGTTCTTATTTAGCTAGAGTTCATTTGTTCAATTTTTTTAAGACCATCCGCAGCTTTGTGCGACCAGCCGTTCGTTCACGATGAGGGGTCAAAATAGGAGCAGATCAAAAGTCATCAACATGAGTATGAATCATTCAGCAGCATGTGAGATCTTTATTCATACTGGCCCAGCTCATTCGAACAGCACATGGTTTTCATGTCTCAAGTTAATTAATAATAATAGTAATAAACAATTAATAATTAATCGTAATAATTAATAATAACTAACAATAATCAATAATAATTTACAGTACTTGATAATAATTTTAATAATTAATGATAATTCAGAATAATAATTGAGAAGTTAACTTTCAAAAGGGCATATATCCACATTGGTTTTTCTTCGGGAAATCGAAGAAAACGTTTCACGGCATTCTTAAAAATAATTGGTTTTTCTGGGTTACCTACTTAATTATTTTGGTCCGAGACCACTTACCAAATTTCCAGACGTTTCGATTCCGAGATTTTTCGTAATAGTTTCTATAGAAAGTTATGGCAATTTCAATTTTGGATGAAAGCCTTTTTGGCGTAAAATTTGGATAAGTTCCCTTTCGGTGAAAAACGGACTTGCAGCTGACAAAAAATACATTATAGACAAGTAAAATTGAACAAATTAAATTTGATAGATATTAAATTTTAATATCTATCACAAAAAACTTCTTGCCCACAGAAACGACTTTCTTTGAATATGAGAGACGCATGTAGTAGGTTAGGCTCACACTTTAAATCTTTGTTGCACCATGACCACGACGCCTAACTTGGTCATACCCTGAAATATATTGAGGAAGGTACAGATCTTGACTATTTTTACCAACCTTTCTGTAGAGAAAACACCGATTGTCGGAAATATCCGTCCAGGTGAGAGCCATGCACTTGAACTTTGTCGAGTTGTGCGCGGTTTTATTTTCTGTTTCAAAAACACAAGATTAGGATCTGTATCCGCGTATTTCTTGGCTCTCTCTGCTTTACGCCGCTCTTCGTACGTAAATGGTCGCTTCCCCGAGCCACCATTCAACGAACTTCCATCGGAGTTCCTTCCATCGGAAATCCGAAATCAGAAAACAACTGACAAATACCAGAAACAATAGAATAGAATGAACAAAAATCGAATTGACCGAACTGACCGATGAACTGGATAGTCGACTTGACAACAACATGGCGCACAGCCGCTAACGACCGTGCACAACGGTCATGGCACGCGCCACCTGTTGAGGGAGATAGATAATATCTATCTACATTCTATATTATATTATATTATATTATTATTATATTCCACATTCTATATTATAGAATGTGGATAACATACTTGGAAAGTGCTGTGCTCAAGCGGTAGCCTGCAACACTAAATTCAAAACGTTTTGAGGCAACCTCCTTCAAAATGGATAGATGCCTTTTTGATATGAAAAAATGTCCAGCGGCTATCTACTGCAGGATATGTTCCACATTAAATAAACTGCCCAAATAAACTGTAAATAAGCTGCCCAAAAATAGGGACTAGATATATGCCCTTTTGGTGGCAAGACCAATGTTTGCACTCCCTTTTGAATGGAATAGAAACCTTTTTGGAATGAAATAGATGTACAGGTCGAAAGTTCCTATCCCAAAGATACGAAAAACGCCAAAAAACGTATAATTTTCAAAAATTGATATACGCCTTTTTGAAGTAAACTCCGTCTGTCATTTAGTGATCTAGACATAAGGGTGATCTGTACGAAGAAGATAAACCGTCGTGTCAAGAATTTGCAGAGTTTTTTCCATCATACTAATTGATACTGCGAAACGACAGACGGTCGATATTTGTCGGAACTCACTAGTTCGAAAGTAGCACTAAACGTCGAAAATTCGGTTGCAGCCTCAAAGGTTTGATTCAGTACCGATGAGGAATGTGAGTGATTGAGTCAGCGGTTTTGGCGAGAAAGGAACATCGACGAGTGACTCGAACCAGATGTGTCGATCTTCGGGTTCACCGTTGCATTCACGCGGAGTTTAGGGACAATGCACTGACGGCTGTGCAGTGAGTTGGAAGCTTGTGTGTTTTTTTCTTTTTTATCAGAAGGGTCAAGCAAAGGGGGCTTTCTGCAACGCGAAACTGGGAGAGGACACGCTAGATCATGTGCAGCCCCTTCCTTCCGCCAAACCCGCAATCAGATCTCACTCCCAATAGGAGCAACTTTTAGAAAAAACGACGTGTCAGGGTGGGAAAGTCAGGGCAGGCGGTTGCATAGGATGACGATAGGGAGGTCGGTTGGACGGAGTGTGTCATCCCACGGCTGGAGGGTTAGAGTAGGTTGTGAGTAGGTTTGTATTGGGGAGTAGTGGCGAGCGAAGAGAAAGGGCCGCGACGTGTCCCATCGTATCCTGAAATCTGGAAATGAATGCAGCTACCAACTGCACAGTCAAGCCGGCTCCCGCGGTTCCGGCCCCTCTGAAATCTCGCTTTTTAGCGAATTCCCAAAGAAAATTCGCTTCCAAAAAGACCTCGAAAATATGAATACACCATTCTGATTTGAAACTTTGGATTTCAACGGTAGTGTTGCATTTTTTCAGTAGTGATGCATTGGAATCAGCCGAAGTCCTCGAAAAATGAGGGAATTAATTCACTTCTTTGGTGAATCCCAAACTGTATCTTGAAACGGTAGAGGGATTATGAGTATATTCACTGAAGTGCAAAGAGGTCTTGATTGATTATTCCTTCCTGTCTTCGATGATTCGGAAAGGTAGTAACGGTAGAGGAATCCAATGCGAATACATTTTGAAAGCTTCGAAATCCCGACGTTCTCAAAGTCTGCAGCCCTCACAAATCCTGGGCGAACGGCATCCGGTGAAATAGGTATATGAAGATTTCTCGAGGAGAAGAGAGAAGGGAGGAGAGAAAAATGACGGTAAATTTTCTGGTAGTACGGGAACTGGGCAAGTGCTTCACTTGGACGAACAAAAGAATGGCAACACCGGTAAACCCTTCTGCGCATGATCGGCAAGTCCGCGAAAGGCTGCTCACCGAAGTAGCGGCTCTCCCGTCTGATCAAGATTTCTCCGGATTGTACGCAGACGACCTCGTCTATGCAGTGTGTCACAGTGACTCCATAGAAGCAGCAGGCCGGGTTACAGAGGTCTAGAGGTGCTTGGCCAAAGGTGAGAGTGAACTCACTCAAGTCTTGCGTCGTCACGTACACATACAACATGAATTATGTCGAACCAGCTTTATACTACCAAGGCCAACCTATACCAAAAGCAAGAGAGCATAAGTACTTGGGAGTCATCCTAGACAGGAGGCTCACATTCAACGAACATGTTTCCGAACTCATACGTAGAGTGCGCAGCCGGGTTACATGTTTGAATGAAATCCCTTCTTCATAGTCGCCATGTCTCACTCGTCAACAAAATCATCATTTACAAGACGCTTATTCGTCCAATATGGACCTACGCCATAAATGTGTGGGGCACCTGCTCGCGTTCGCAGTTCAAGAAGCTGGAGCAACAGCAAAACTCCATTAAAAAAAAAAAAAAAAAAAAAAAATCAAGGCCATTTTAACCCACTTGACAACGACGGCTTCAGAAGACCGGAAGTCTGACGACTAATGCGACCTCGTCACATCATGGACGTTATTACATAGTGATTAATAAAATAAAATGAAAAGTGGCATGCATATTACAACACAGGACCATCTAATTTTAATATTACTCAATTTTTCACTGGACTTTCAACTCAATCCACGTAATTTTGAAAACCACGACTACCAAGTGCTTCTTCCATGAAAGAACACTGTTATTGCGTTTTACAATGAATGTGTTTCGCCTGTTGTCATTGAGGTATGTTTATTGTAAACGGTCTCAAACAATTCCTAGTAAACAAAAAAAAAAGTAGCGGCTGAATATGAAAACCGCACCGGTATTTCACGTTATAGGTTTCAAAGGTAACACCGAAATCAAATCATCTACATGAACAGAGGAACTGCAGGCCAATTTCAATTCTCGGGAACAGCTGATTGAACCAGACGTTTTGTGATACCAAATTTCTTGTTTCTACGAAAAAGAGGTAATATTGATTATTCGTTGGTAGGCGATTCTTGTTATACATCACGAGAAGACGAATTTATCATTTGTGTAATTATTTCAGTAATTTTGTTACGAGCCATTCTAGACCTCTACCAAATAGCCTACCTTGGCTACATGAATGGAAACGTAATAGATTTATGAGAAGCAGTGTATCTCCATTTAAACATTTTTATTGTGTGAATGCTTGATCAGATATTCAAGCCCGTCACAGTGATAGTATTTTATTCAGAAACCCCATCGCCAGTCAAACCCAGGCCCTATAGTAGTGTTGGGAGCACTTTGAACATCTGTCCCACGATTTTGGCTCACTCTCTAGGAATGTTTATAAACGCTCGCCAAATCTCTCATTTTTCGTTCCCCCAAAGCTCAGGCAACACGGTAACATTTCGGCTGTAGAGTGTCAAGTGTTTCAGAAAGTTCAGTGGCCGTCAAACCATCCAACAGATGTATTCTCTGTTGCTAGTAAGTGGCGTATTTTTATTAACCCGCACTTCTTAGGTTGTATGAAACCATTGAAAATCCGATAATTTAAAAAAAAACGTTATTAGTGTTTAGGTGTAGTAAATGTTTATCAACTGGTCTTTTGAAATTTTCAAATTGGTTGCATGCCTAGCCTACAGCAAGGGATTTTATGAAAAAACCTCACTCCCTAGGCAATCACGCCCTAGGAATGTTGAAATTTTTCATTCACCTAGGGTGTGAGCTTTTTACTAGGGAGTCATTTGAATAACTAAATAATATTATATTAATTTATTGTTACAATAATAACAATGATAATAAACACTAATATTTCTAATGATTGCCAAACTTGAGTGAAAGGAAGACTCCAATTAGACTCGGCCTGCGTCTGGTAAGCGAAAGCTTACTTGATTTTGAAAGCACTTATTCTGCATTTCTTTGTGATTCTTACTATTCAATAAGTATGTACATACATATTGTTGCCTTATTAAGTTCAAATAAATGTCACTAATGGTGGCTCAAAGTAAGACTGAAAAAATACTTACTGTGTTTGCGTGTTCTTGTTAGATTGGGAAAGAAAATACGAGAAAATTGTTGTAAGCGTAGTTGTAGCTTAGTTGTAAGCGTTAACAATTCAACTGTACTGGGATTTTCAACGAAGAAGGCGGTATGGTTTTAAAACATTCCACATTTTCTTGTAAAACTCAGACAAAATTAAATAAACTCCCCAAGATTCTTTAAAAATATGCGTTCTTCTCACTCCCTAGGTGGCAACTTCCTAGATTTAAATAATTTTAATTAATATCTCAGTTATTCTTAGTGATTATGTGCGCCCACATAACAGACTTACTACTGCCAACCTCCGGAACAAGTTCAGGCCGAAAAAAACTGAGTTTCAAGCCATTTTAGAAACAAAAACTTTCAGACTGACATTGTACCAAAATTGTGAAACTACCCAGCTGTTTTGGGCAGCTGAGACATGGTCGAAAACACGAAAACAATGTTGGAAGTGAAAGAAGTCGGTTTTTTAGTTCATTAATGAAAAAACTCTATGTTGCAAATTAACTGTAGAATTTATTCATTGAGTTTTTCCCATAATTAATTTTTTAGTTCATTAATGAAGAAACTCTTTGTTGCAAATTAACTGTAGAATTTATTCATTGAGTTTTTCCTATAATTACTGTGGACACCCTGTATATCACACCAGTTATTTCCTTATTTGGATGCGTGATTCTTGAAGTGGAGTCAGTTTAGGGACGAATCCAACTATACGAACTAAATCACTCGTGACGAAATCGTGGAAAGCCATGTTGAGAAGAACAAGAGTATTTGAAAAATCGTCTATTTCCACTGAAATATGAGTACACTGTTAGACCGGTTTCGGCGATTAAACCATCGTCAGTAACGTGGGTATTGTTTTGTTACTGACGATGATTTAATCGCCGAAACCGGTCTAACAGTGTACCTACTCATATTTCAGTGGAAATAGACGATTTTTCAAATACTCTTGTATTTCTTTCAATCCAACTATGTTTACAATACTGAGTAGTGCTGTATAAAATTATTGCAATCAAGGCCATCTGCAGATGCTGGTGGACAAAATTTGAAATCAAACGTAAATGGAGTCCATGCGTTTGAGATTGTTCGTGAGATTCAACGCTAGGTGTTGTTATCTTGAAACGGATATCGTTGGCCGTGAAATGGACTCGTACAGAGGACAAGCCGGGTTATCTGGTCAGGAAAGATTTAATTAAGGCACAACGTCGAATTGAATAGAGTCAGCTTCGGTAGGGGAATAGTAAGATGCGGCTAAATTAATTTAGAAGGGTGACGGGCGGTATATGTGGAGACTAAGGTAATCCAGAGAATGGGCAGCGTCCGAGTGGGTTAGTCTTAGTGAGGGATAAGTGTGGACGAGGACTGCCTAGGAATTAGGGTAAGCCGTCAGAGTAACAAGATGGACCAAGGGGCAGTGAACGGTGTCCACAGTGAGAGACTGGACCCTGAGAGGGTAAGACAAGGGGACTCCGATGGAACACTATCGGCATCCGTATGCCGTAATGTGACACAACGGAAAACAGTTTCCGCAGGTTTGTCTTGAATCTCCTTATAGCTCGGGAGGGTGACTCGGGGGCAATTAATTCAAATCCTCCCACTCTCAACTCACCTACAACCCTCGCAACAACACACACGCTCTACTCGCCGCTCAGATTAGCATTTATAGAGACCGTCACCCTGGGCCTCGCTTGACTAATGTTTTCCCTAGGCTTTTCCTTTCGGTCTCATTGTCTTCCAAGATGCGGGCCGGAGCCGCCTCGCCTGAATGCATACTATACCCCTCACCTAACCCAACTCACAGAGTTCCCAGTATTAACCCTCTCCGACCTATCATTATAGTCACCTCTAGTGCTCACCCTCATTCATCCAAGCATGAATCAAGTTCCTTGTATGAGTTGAAGTTATACAACAAAAGACCGTAGTGTACTGTCTCAAACATTCCCCCTTGTTCAAACCTCCCAAACACCCATTTCATGAGATCATTTCCATGCAATTAGTTCATTCTTTCTCTGTTCTAAACACCTCATTTATAGCTAATCCTATTCAACATTGGCACACTATGGTAACTGGGTCATTCAAAAAAGATGCACCTTTTTTTGTGAATTTTTTTCTCTATATTGGTTTATTATCTTCGATAATGAACCAGTGGAATCGCCCAAAGAAAAAAAAATTTTAACCCCCCCCCCCCCTCAAAATTTGTTGGTTTACGTTTCAAAATACGTAGATTCGGAAAATCGAATAAAAAAAAATCCGTCCGTCCGCCGTACGCCGTCCGCCGTACGCCGACCGCCGTCCGCCGTCCGCGCCACTTTGCCCAGTTAGCGTTGAGCTAAAATTACGAAATTTGGTTTCTGGGTTTGGACCAGCCCCACAATGATCCTCGAAACTTTTCATAACCCTAGGTCAAGGGGAAGGGGTTCAAAATGAATTTTGAAATTTTGAAAATTCCATATCTCGAAAAATTCATATAGAACGGTATGTTTTTTATTTCATATTTAGATAGAGTTTGTTCCGTAGAATTTTTTAAGACCATCCGCAGCTTTGTACGACCAGCCGTTCGTTCACAATGACGGCTCAAAGATTGTGCCTCACAACACGATCGTGAATCAAACTGTTGAAATACAGGTCCATTTTCATACTAACAAGCTCTTTGGAACATCATATGGCTTAAGTGATGTCGAGTTTGTTGTTCTGAGGTGCGTTTCGTGCTACGGAAATGAAAGTAATTTCGAATGTTTGTTGGTAGGTACTTCTTTTATAGAAAAATTATTACCGACGTAGTAATTAAAACCCCAGAATTATATCGTATTAATTAATCATAATTAATAATAATTATTATTAATAATAAATACAAATTATTAATACCTAACAATAAATTATAATAATTTTCACTAGGTACTTGATAAAATTGATAATAATAATTAATCTAACATTTAGGATCTAGACATTTAGACCTAGTGTTTCATCTTCCAGGTAAACTACAGTCTAGAAATTTTAACCGTCAGTCGGGGATAGACCACATTGCAATATTCACTCGGTTTCTCATCTGTAAAATTGTACCTTTTTGTAATAATACAAATTAAATTTTGATGCTGAGCTATTGACTTGAAATTTTAAAAATAGGTCAGAACTGGATCACAATGCAATATTCACTCGGTTTCTTGTCTGTAAAATTGTTTAAATAATACCTATTTGTTTAAACAAATTAAATTTTGATGATGAGCTAGATACTTGAAATTTTAAATATAGGTCAGAAATGGATGACATTTCAATATTCACTCGGTTTTTTTCTCATTGCAAACCTGTTCATTGTGTACCCAAGATCCTTCCCTAAAAGACCTGGCAGCGGGAAATATTATTCAACATGGTTTCAAAAGGGAAAAACAAGTTTTGTAAAAAATCCCAATGCTCTAGGTAGTAGTCGATACCAGTGACCAACATTTTCTTCAGTAGTCGACATGGTTTTGCACTAGTAGTCGACCTACATGTGTTAGAAGTCGACAGTATCACTTGAGTCAGTAGTCGACAGGTTTCGTCATTCCATCGTTTTCGAATTTTACGACATGTAAATAAAATACATTCAACTGTGAATCGGAACTTGAAAATAGATTAATAAGATGTAATAAAGTAGTTATCAGACTTTTTATTTGCAAACAGCTCATTATCAGTCTCAAATTGCAATAAGTACTTAAGTAAAAAGGTATGAAAACTATAGTCGAAAACTCATTGTCAGAAAATTGACATTACAGTTGGGCTTAGGTACCTATTTACACATTTTTTTGACATTTTCATGTCTTTGCTTTGGCACATAAACTGAAACGGGAAAAATTTGTTCCCTTGATTCACCCTTTCCCTCAGATCACGTCAGAACACAAGCGACCGGCGGGCCATTACGTCAGAGCCTATGACGCACGAGCGTACGACGTAAGACGGCTGGCAGGAGGCCAACTAGTACGTCAGAGCCTATGACGCACGAGCGTATGACATAAGACGGCTGGCAGGAGGCCAACAAGTACGTCAGAGCCTATGACACACGAGCGTATGACGTAAGACGGCTGGCAGGAGGCCAACAAGTACGTCATAGCCTATGACACACGAGCGTATGACGTAAGACGGCTGGCAGGAGGCCAACAAGTACGTCAGAGCCTATGACGCACGAGCTTATGACGTGAGACGGCTGGCAGGAGGCCAAGAAGTACGTCAGAGCCTATGACGCACGAGCGTATGACGTAAGACGGCTGGCAGGAGGCCAACAAGTACGTCAGAGCCTATGATGCACGAGCGTATGACGTAAGACGGCACGCAGGATAACTAGTGCGTCAGAGCCTATGACGCACGAGCGTATGACGTAAGACGGCTGGCAGGTGGCCAACAAGTACGTCAGAGCCTATGACGCACGAGCGTATGACGTAAGTCGGCTGGCAGGAGACCAACAAGTGCGTCAGAGCCTATGACGCACGAGCGTATGACGTAAGACGGCTGACAGGATAACTAGTGCGTCAGAGCCTATGACGCACGAGCGTATGACGTAAGACGGCTGGCAGGTGGCTAACAAGTACGTCAGAGCCTATGACGCACGAACGTATGACGTAAGACGGCTGGCAGGAGACCAACAAGTGCGTCAGAGTCTATGACGCACGAGCGTATGACGTAAGACGGCTAGCAGGAGGCCAACAAGTACGTCAAAGATTGTGCCTCACAACACGATCGTGAATCAAACTGTTGAAATACAGGTCCATTTTCATACTAACAAGCTCTTTGGAACATCATATGGCTTAAGTGATGTCGAGTTTGTTGTTCTGAGGTGCGTTTCGTGCTACGGAAATGAAAGTAATTTCGAATGTTTGTTGGTAGGTACTTCTTTTATAGAAAAATTATTACCGACGTAGTAATTAAAACCCCAGAATTATATCGTATTAATTAATCATAATTAATAATAATTATTATTAATAATAAATACAAATTATTAATACCTAACAATAAATTATAATAATTTTCACTAGGTACTTGATAAAATTGATAATAATAATTAATCTAACATTTAGGATCTAGACATTCTAGTCTGTTCGTTTAATTTTATTTGGTTTACCAGAAGTGTAATGTTTGTGTTTTTAATTTTTAATTTTTCTTGTATTTTGGATGCCAATCAATAAATAAATAAATAAATAAATAAATTTAGACCTAGTGTTTCATCTTCCAGGTAAACTACAGTCTAGAAATTTTAACCGTCAGTCGGGGATAGACCACATTGCAATATTCACTCGGTTCTCATCTGTAAAATTGTACCTTTTTGTAATAATACAAATTAAATTTTGATGCTGAGCTATTGACTTGAAATTTTAAAAATAGGTCAGAACTGGATCACAATGCAATATTCACTCGGTTTCTTGTCTGTAAAATTGTTTAAATAATACCTATTTGTTTAAACAAATTAAATTTTGATGATGAGCTAGATACTTGAAATTTTAAATATAGGTCAGAAATGGATGACATTTCAATATTCACTCGGTTTTTTTCTCATTGCAAACCTGTTCATTGTGTACCCAAGATCCTTCCCTAAAAGACCTGGCAGCGGGAAATATTATTCAACATGGTTTCAAAAGGGAAAAACAAGTTTTGTAAAAAATCCCAATGCTCTAGGTAGTAGTCGATACCAGTGACCAACATTTTCTTCAGTAGTCGACATGGTTTTGCACTAGTAGTCGACCTACATGTGTTAGAAGTCGACAGTATCACTTGAGTCAGTAGTCGACAGGTTTCGTCATTCCATCGTTTTCGAATTTTACGACATGTAAATAAAATACATTCAACTGTGAATCGGAACTTGAAAATAGATTAATAAGATGTAATAAAGTAGTTATCAGACTTTTTATTTGCAAACAGCTCATTATCAGTCTCAAATTGCAATAAGTACTTAAGTAAAAAGGTATGAAAACTATAGTCGAAAACTCATTGTCAGAAAATTGACATTACAGTTGGGCTTAGGTACCTATTTACACATTTTTTTGACATTTTCATGTCTTTGCTTTGGCACATAAACTGAAACGGGAAAAATTTGTTCCCTTGATTCACCCTTTCCCTCAGATCACGTCAGAACACAAGCGACCGGCGGGCCATTACGTCAGAGCCTATGACGCACGAGCGTACGACGTAAGACGGCTGGCAGGAGGCCAACTAGTACGTCAGAGCCTATGACGCACGAGCGTATGACATAAGACGGCTGGCAGGAGGCCAACAAGTACGTCAGAGCCTATGACACACGAGCGTATGACGTAAGACGGCTGGCAGGAGGCCAACAAGTACGTCATAGCCTATGACACACGAGCGTATGACGTAAGACGGCTGGCAGGAGGCCAACAAGTACGTCAGAGCCTATGACGCACGAGCTTATGACGTGAGACGGCTGGCAGGAGGCCAAGAAGTACGTCAGAGCCTATGACGCACGAGCGTATGACGTAAGACGGCTGGCAGGAGGCCAACAAGTACGTCAGAGCCTATGATGCACGAGCGTATGACGTAAGACGGCACGCAGGATAACTAGTGCGTCAGAGCCTATGACGCACGAGCGTATGACGTAAGACGGCTGGCAGGTGGCCAACAAGTACGTCAGAGCCTATGACGCACGAGCGTATGACGTAAGTCGGCTGGCAGGAGACCAACAAGTGCGTCAGAGCCTATGACGCACGAGCGTATGACGTAAGACGGCTGACAGGATAACTAGTGCGTCAGAGCCTATGACGCACGAGCGTATGACGTAAGACGGCTGGCAGGTGGCTAACAAGTACGTCAGAGCCTATGACGCACAAACGTATGACGTAAGACGGCTGGCAGGAGACCAACAAGTGCGTCAGAGTCTATGACGCACGAGCGTATGACGTAAGGCGGCTAGCAGGAGGCCAACAAGTACGTCAGAGCCTATGACGCACGAGCGTATGACGTAATACGGCTGGCAGGAGGCCAACTAGTGCGTCATACGACGAGACCTTTTATGTCTCTGCACCCCTCCCACACCACCACCGCGTACCTCGTACTTCATTTTGGTTTATTATCTTCGATAATGAACCATTGGAATCGCCCAAAGAAAAAAAAATTTTAACCCCCCCTCAAAATTTGTTGGTTTACGTTTCAAGATACGAGATTCAGAAAATCGAATAAAAAAAAATCCGTCCGTCCGCCGTACGCCGTCCGCCGTCCGCGCCACTTTGCCCAGTTAACGTTGAGCTAAAATTACGAAATTTGGTTTCTGGGTTTGGACCAGCCCCACAATGATCCTCGAAACTTTACATAACCCTAGGTCAAGGGGAAGGGGTTCAAAACGAATTTTGAAAATTTGAAAATCTCATATCTCGAAAAATTCATAAAGAACGGTATGTTTTTTATTTCATATTTAGATAGAGTTTGTTCCGTAGAATTTTTTAAGACCATCCGCAGCTTTGTACGACCAGCCTTTCGTTCACAATGACGGCTCAAAGATTGTGCCTCACAACACGATCGTGTATCAAACTGTTGAAATACAGGTCCATTTTCATACTAACAAGCTCTTTGAACCATCATATGGCTTAAGAGATGTCGAGTTTGTTGTTCTGAGGTGCGTTTCGTGCTACGGAAATGAAGGTAATTTCGAATGTTTGTTGGTAGGCACTTCTGTTATAGAAAAATTATTACCGACGTAGTATTAAAAACCCCAGAATTATATCGTATTAATTAATCATAATTAATAATAATTATTATTAATAATAAATACGAATTATTAATACCTAACAATAAATTATAATAATTTTCACTAGGTACTTGATAAAATTGTTAATAATTATTGATAATTTATAATAATAATTAATATAGACATTTAGACCTAGTGATCTAGACAGAAGGGTGATCTGTACAAAGAAGATAATGAACCGTTGTGTCAAGAATTTGCAGAGTTTTTATTTCATATTTAGATAGAGTTTGTTCCGTAGAATTTTGGTTTATTATCTTCGATAATGAACCATTGGAATCGCCTAAAGAAAAAAATTTTTTAACCCCCCCTCAAAATTGGTTGGTTTACGTTTCAAGATACGTAGATTCAGAAAATCGAATAAAAAAAAATCCGTCCGTCCGCCGTACGCCGTCCGCCGTACGCCGTCCGTGGCACTTTGCCCAGTTAGCGTTGAGCTAAAATTACGAAATTTGGTTTCTGGGTTTGGACCAGCCCCACAATGATCCTCGAAACATTTCATAACCCTAGGTCAAGGGGAAGGGGTTCAAAACGAAATTTAAAATTTCGACGATGTCATATCTCAAAATATTCAACTGAACCGTGTAATTTTTAGTTCACTTTTGAATGACCTGAAAAATTACCAATCATTTAAGACCAATTGGATTTTTGTGCGACCAGCCGTTCGTTCACAGTGAGCGCGCAAAGGTTTAGGAAAAACACTAAACTTTCGCGTCGAAAACGGCCGTTATGTGACCCAACCTCCAGACGCCCAGAATAAAACTACGTTTTTCATCTTCCCGGTAAACTACAGTCTAGAAATTTTAACCGTGAGTCGGGGATAGACCACATTGCAATATTCACTCGGTTTCTCATCTGTAAAATTGTTTAAATAATACCTTTTTGTAATAATACAAATTAAATTTTGATGATGAGCTGTTGACTTGAAATTTTAAAAATAGTTAAGAATAATACGTAGGCATGTTCCATTGTGATTGCGATTAATAGCTCGCTAGCACGGCTCTTCTCCCTACCACGGGCACTCGCCCACACAGGGGAATAGTTTCTGTACAACAATTTTTTCAACTTGTATTTATGCATTTACTTGAGAAATAAAACTTTTTTCATTCATTCATTCAGTTCAGAACTGGATCACAATGCAATATTCACTCGTTTTCTTGTCTGTAAAATTGTTTAAATAATACCTATTTGTTTAAACAAATTAAATTTTGATGATGAGCTAGATACTTGAAATTTTAAATATAGGTCAGAAATGGATGACATTTCAATATTCACTCGGTTTGTATGACATGGTATGAGTATGGTATGGTATGTTATTGTATGTATGATTTGGTATAGTACAGTATGGTATGATAGGAAAGAAATTCGTATGGTATGGTATGTGTACGGTGAGAATATGGTATGGTGCCGATTTGCAATACAGTCTGGTATAGACGGAAGGGTGATCTGCACAAGGAAGATAATAAACCGTTGTGTCAAGAATTTGCAGAGTTTTTTAAGACCATCCGCAGCTTTGTACGACCAGCCGTTCGTTCACAATGACGGCTCAAAGATTGTGCCTCACAACCCCATCGTGAATCAAACTGTTGAAATACAGGTCCATTTTCATACTAACAAGCTCTTTGGAACATCATATGGCTTAAGTGATGTCGAGTTTATTGTTCTGAGGTGCGTTTCGTGCTACGGAAATGAAGGTAATTTTGAATGTTTGTTGGTAGGTACTTCTTTTATAAAAAAATTATTACCGACGTAGTATTAAAAACCCCAGAATTATATCGTATTAATTAATCATGATTAATAATAATTATTATTAATAATAAATACGAATTATTAATACCTAACAATAAATTATAATAATTTTCACTAGGTACTTGATAAAATTGATAATAATAATTAATCTAACATTTAGGATCTAGACATTTAGACCTAGTGATCTAGACAGAAAAGTGATCTGTACAAAGAAGATAATGAACCGTTGTGTCAAGAATTTGCAGAGTTTTTTTCTTACTCAGCCGCGCAGGAAATGCAATTACAGCGGCTCTGTTGGACGTTCATGATTATGAATTTTCAGGAATGTAGAATTTGCCTTTTGGCTTTTCTTCTGGGTTTTTGAAAATAGAAATTATGTCACAGAGAGTGATGCTAGATATGCCTTTAGTAAGCGGAAAAATACAGTAATCTGTTATTTTCGCATGAATGATACATCGTAGTCTGAGTAAGAATGATACATTCTTACTATACCTACTTTTTTTACAACCTGACCAATGTAGAAAATAAATTTAGTTTTTGTCAGAAATCGAACGAAAAACCACTTGATAATCCCACTTCATCCCCACTTGATAATTTGCAGTTCCCAATGAATGGGGATGTAGGACCCATTCGTGGTTCTGCTTCTTACTTTCACTCTTAAAAAATAATAATAATAATAATGACAGGAGAATGAGAACCAGGATAATGAGGTTTTTGGACGACTGGATCCATATCTTGTGGATTGTGAAAGTAGAAAAACCTTCTCTTAGCATATAAGTGTGTCAATAATAGTGATGAATAAAAATACTCACCTTATTCTGAAGGAAATGTCCCACTTCTTCACTTTTAGTGCATTACTGGTCAAAAGACAACCGCCACGTGTTGATAAGGTGCTTCATGGCCGACAACATTAAAAAAACGAATGAAATCCCTCTTCCGCTTCGTAGGCGATGGGAGATTCAAACCAAATTTCCAGGAGAACGAGACAAAAACCTATCACAGGGATAAAAACCCACCCTATTTCTGTCTGGAGTGGAATCAGCTATATTTGCTGTTGAAGATATAATTGTCTACATTATATAGAGGTTGCTGGTTTTTTCTGCATTTTTATTTTTCTTGTATATATTACTTTTTGTTTAATCAAAAATTCAAACTTGGCTTTGTGACATGCCAGGAGAATGAGAAATGGGGACTTCAACCTTGAAAAAATTATTGAAGTTTTTCATAAATTTGCTGAACAACAGCACCTACGAGATAATGTTTTTTCTTCTAGAGAATGTGAGGTGCATCCTTTTTGAAATATTTAATCTTAAACAGCCAAAAAATGGTTGTGACAAGAAAGGGTGCATCTTTGTGGAATTACCCAACTGTACTGGTATTTGACACTATAAAGAAAACGCTGCAAGTGTTTCTCGTCAGTAACTCGCACAGGGATGATTTCGTCCATTTCCCAACCAAATTTCGGGCCTACACAATAAAAACTAATTCATTCATATTATAAATTATTTATATTGTAGTAGCAAAAAGGTTGATATTGTAGTAGCAAAAAGTATTTTGGAACAAGAAACTCGATATCAAAAACCATTTGCTGTTTGAATCACCTGCAAGAATTCTAGAGGTGTTTTTTCCACGAATGTTCGAATCGGTTCAGTGATGAAAATTAAGATATCTGGCTTTTTTGTTGTTGATTTTTTGGACCACCGCAAGGGGTCCCGCATTGCACTTGTAGTGACGCCCTTTGGACCTGACGGTACTCAATTAGGTGGTAAGTATCCACTTTAGAGACTTTTTGCATTGAACAAAAGTTGTCCGGAATGGTCCATTTAGTCTAAAAAAAAAAAAAAGTTGAAGCAGAAAAATATTGCCTACCTCTCAGGGACGAAAACATGAGAATGGTAAGTGCAGTAGGTACTTTTAGTCAATGTATGAATTCATCAATGTATTGATGAAATTAGAGGTTTTTCTTTTACAATTACAGGTTTTTTGCAAATTAAAGGTTTTTCTATAAAATTGCATTGACATTTCTGTATTACAAGGATTTGATCTTTACACAACTTTTTCAACTAGCGTAACTTATTTTTCTTTCTGTCATCAGCTACAACTAACATAAGTAACTGTCGCTGTTCCTCATCTTGAGTTAACTTACCTATTCCCTTTCAGGAAGTTGGTCATCAACGCTACGCCGCACGTTTAAAATGAGTCACAATGTTCAGACCGTGCAGATAGTCAACATCTGCACTCCATACCTCCGGATCCTTGTCAAGAAATTTAGAGGAACTGCTGGTGCAGATTTCTACAGTCTCTTCAAAAACTCAAAAGATCCAAATCTCCCATTTTTGGAGAAACTAAATGAGTGGGACCAAATTGGTAAAGGCACATTCTTTATTTTGAGGATGTTATGTGTTAAGATTAAGGCGAGGACTACCTAACATATCTCTTACGCACAGCTAAGTACAATACGGAAGCGTGTACACGGAAGCTGAAGCTTATTCCCAATGCCAAGGAACTCATTCATTTTTCTCTAGATCAAATGAAGGTAAATATATTAGTTGTTGCGGTTCGCTTATTGTTGTTAAAATCACTTAATAATCACAATATAAGCATAACATCTACTTGGTGGGCAGGCAACGGTCTCCAGTTAGACGGGTCAATCAATCGCTGCAAAAAAAGTGATTTTATTGTGATTTCACAGTACTGTAAAAACATAACTCTACCAGTAACAATACTGTACAGTATTCTATAAACTACTCGTAGGTACGACACATCGATCAGAACTTGTTGCAACAAAACTATCATTTCCGTAGCTGACGGAGACACGATGGCCCTGATCCGATCGGAGCACGCAACCCTAATCGCTCACGTTATTGTCTACCTGAGGTTATACATTAAAGAATTATTCTTATTTCCGTGAGGATCGAAAGGTCTAATTGGTTTTTTTCTTTATTATACTATTGTTTAAACGGTATCTCTCGATCAGATAATTTTCAGCTTGTGGACTGTGGGACCTCGATATTCATGTCTGCTGTCTCTGGTCTGTGATAAGCGCTTCTCCCCGCGCGATGACCGGTATCTTGTTGTTCCTTTTCTGTTGCTAAGCAGGCAAACATGCGATTGGAGTTTGAGCCTCCACGCTTGTGAATATGAAAAACTTCAATCTATTCGCATAACATGACATATTATGTCCATGAGGAAAAACTTTCCCAGGGCGATGGCCAGTAGTGAACCACATGCCTAAGGTTGAGACATAATATTTGCAATTGACAAAACAATTAAACGGTTCAAATCATACTGCAGGAGTGGAAGGAATTTTCAAAGTAATTCAACTACTCCATCAACCCTTGAACACAACATCGAACATTTTCCATGGTTTTTGACAATGAAAAATTATTATTATGCTTTCAGGAAAACATATGCATTTGTATGTACGTCCTTATACCAATGTGGCCTTGGCAAATAAACGTCACTTCTAAACAAAATCGACGAATAAACGTTATTTCTACCGTTTCGATCTTAACTAAATAGACAAAATGTGATGACATTAACATGAATCTTTCGTAAAATTTGGATATAACTAACTGGGATTAATTAATCAATTAATCGAATTGCCATTTTTATTTGCGGATTTTTCGACAGCAAAGGAAAAATTTTCCTCTTTATTCATGCTACTTATCCAACCAGACGACATTAGAACTTGGGTTATAGAATCAAGTTTTGCCGGAGTCAGACTTTTTTACTATTACAATTTCCTCATTTGTTTGATCTTCATTCAATGATGAACCTTCGGGACAAATTAACGAAGAAACCTTTCTGAAAATGATCTTTGATGAAATTCTTGATCACCCGAGTTCAAGGGGAAAAGATGGAAAACAGGGCTAGCAATTTTCAAAATGTCGTCTCGAAAATTTCGAAATTTCAATCATTCAAATTTGAATAGATCTTGGTTCAGAGAATTTTGAGACCACTTGGAGTTTTGTACGAACAGAGCCGATAAAAACATAAAATAATTCATTCCAATCTCCATACTTGGGAACAGCTGGTTGAAAGTTTCAACTTGAAACCACGCATGGTTTTGTGGTATTTAGTTTTCGTTCTGAGATACTTCAATGTCATGTCTACAGCAAGAACGATATTCCGAATATTACCTGAACGTTTTCATTAAAATTAACAAATTACTGAGGTTGAATCGAAAATATTGAAAAAAAAAAGAAAATAGAAAAAAATGTTCAAATTTGAAAAATCGGAAAAATCAAAGGAAAAATGAAACATCAGGGGACAAATAATACCTACTAATAAAAGTATCAAATTAATTTTATTAATAACGTCTTCTTTCACTCAATATTAAAGTTAATAATAAACAATTATCACATCAATCACAGCAGTATATTCACATTGGTAACAAAAAATTTCGAGGAACCAAGTTTTCTCATGTAGGTAAGACTTTTTTCGAGACAAATATAATCA
This sequence comes from Stenodema calcarata, assembly GCA_963920205.1. Lineage (NCBI taxonomy): Eukaryota > Metazoa > Arthropoda > Insecta > Hemiptera > Miridae > Stenodema > Stenodema calcarata. The sequence goes on along the minus strand of OY986048.1, from coordinate 38,847,165 downwards.
TTATTATTGTCTATTGTCATGATTACCTTTATAGTTAATAGGTACCTTCCTATATGATGATACATATGATATTAATGGATGAATAACTTATTAATGAGGTAAGAACAGTCAATAGTTATCACATGATAATGGTATGTATTAATCCATAAATTAATGGACTTCAGCAGAAAAAAACAGTTTGTAAAAGAAAAACGTCACTTCTTTGGGTAGGTGAGTGGGGGTCATTGATCTTGACGTGGACGAAAAGCATCCCAAACTTATGTGCAGAGATACGGACTTTGGATCAGAAATACAGACCTACAGGCCAAGGTAGCATCTAGTAGCACCTGAAATTGGTTTGAAAACTTTCTTTATACCTTTCTCGACAATCTGAGACCGATTTAAACGATTTTTTCTGCCTAATTTGGAAAAATATTCATGGAAATCGTTATTTTTTGTTGGATGTGATTACCAATCAGCAAAGCTCTCTTCATTTTGGAAACATCGCCCAAAAAAAAAAAAAAAAATCACCAACATCGTAAACATTCCGAATTTTCTGCAAACTTTTCTAAGTGTTTCAAGAACGGTAGAATAAAGGGTAAAATTTTCAAATCTGTAGAAAAATATGGAAAAAATTGACGAGTAAAAGAGAGTTGAGTTGAGTTGATGTCGATTGAGTTTCGATCGTAGGGACAAGTAAAATCCGATAAATACATACAATGTATGCGTAAATTATGATTATTTCCTGTATTATTTATATTATAATGCTCAGGTTGTGGCAAAATCTGCTGCGCTTTTCTCTTTAATTTGAATTGAAGCGGCCAATTGCAATATATATATTGTTTTCCATTCACGGATAGTGGCGCATCCCAAGTAAAGTCACGTTGAAGGATGTAATAGCCGACTTATTGACCGTCAGCGACAAGTGATATCCATAGAAGGGGAGAAACTACGCTGGGTGTAAAGGAAGGTGACGAGGTCGAGAGAAGAAGAGGGTTTCCCAAGATAAACAAAGGGTTCTGGAAGGCAGGGCGGAAGGCCAGGAGTGGCGGTGGTGTAATTAGTAAGAATGATCGTTAAGAAAGAGGCGGCTAATGGAGAAGACATTAACTAGCACGTTTTAATTAATTATATGACACACACGTCGTACCTAACAAGACAGTGGGGTGTTGACTAATCTCGGTTTAAGGCGGACAATGGATGTGCTTCTCTAAGTGATGGCGGGATCATACCAACACAATAACTCATTACCGGCTAAATAATGCACTTGATGCGTATTTCCCGTTAATTAATTATTATGTTGTGAAATATCCCCCGCACAGATATAGTTTTCGTCTTCCCATGCAGTACCGAAAAGTTCCGGTGGCTAATGGAATTTGAACGACCTGAAATTGGTGTTACGATGGAAATGCCAATTTCAAAAGAGATTCTGTCCGACATTTATGCTTATTCATTTTAAATGGAAAACTGTAAATACTTCTTATTTTTTAAACCCTTCAACTAAATACTTTTCAAGTTTTTTTTTGTTTCGAGTACCCCATAATTTGGTAGATCAACACATGAATAGCTAATGTCCCTCTCGTCGTATGCATATGATAACTGGACTACAAACACATTTTCTTTTAAATAGAGGATGATAATGACAGCAGAAGCAATCGTGTTATATGGAATTGATTAGTCAACCAAAATAATGAAATTTCATGTGCAACACTGGGGTTTTTTTCCTTCTCATCGAAATTACGAGCAAACGCGGTTAGTCCAACTTTGAGCGCTTCTGGACGCTCCTAAATGCGCCCAAACAAAAAGGTTGTCGAAGTTAAAAGTTCATGAAATTTGACGTAGAATCTAAATCTGCAATAAAAAAAGGGGGGTTCCCATTTGAAAAAACAAAGTTGACATGAGTTAACTGCATTTGCACGCATGCGCGGCGCACAAAAATGTGATCGTTGAATTGTTTGTGAAAAATTAAGGGGACGTTACTTCGCTGTGTTTTTTGCTGAGACGTTAGGGTAAAACCACCAAATGTTGACACTTATCCTAATGTTGACACTTCAATTTCAAAACGTAAAAATAAGGTATTGGGACACTGTAGGTACTCGGAATTGGCGTCATTCTGTAGATAAGGATGTGAGATTTGAGGTAGGCCGGCTTCACTAGTTGTTATTACCCATATCGAACGTCTGGCTACTATTGAAGCGGGTGACAGCTGGATCAGTCAACCCAGCGACGCCATCGCTATCCCGCAGGTTAGTGAGGTAAGTCAACAAAATTAGACTTTTCAAGTCAAATATTATGAGTAATCAGTTATATATCATATTGCCTGCCCTAATAATAGCGTAAGGAAGAATTTGTAAGCATTAAACCCCAGAATTTCGTTGAAATAGATGGTTAAGTTGGGGTGTCATCATTAGGGTTTCATGAAATGGGCGTGTGTCCTAATGTTGACACCTGTGTCAATATTAGGGGAAAATGTTGATCAGGTTGCCAATGTGATATTTGGGTTTAAATAATTTCGTAGTATATTGAGACTATTGAATTTTTCAAACCAGCGTACTGGAACCTTAAGTTGACATCGGGATCCCAATGTTGACATATTTTGGTTCCTTAAGTTGACATATTATAACTTTTTTTTTTTACATTTCTACGTATAGGTAACTTGATCTTTTTGTTGTTAGACCCCTACCTATGACCTTTTCAACACTATCAGGTACCTATCAGAATTTTAAAATAACAGTATGATTCTGATACAGTGTCTCATCATTTCAACAGGTCGACTACTACCATGCCTCCCCACAAGAACGGAATGTGGAAGTACACTGTCCAGCAAATGGAAGACGCTATACAAGATGTGAAGCTCGGCACAGCGGTTTATACAGCTGCAAAGCGCCATGGAGTACCTCGTATCAGTTTGTTGTACAAGGTGAGAGGGAAAAGTCCTCTCGAAAGAAGAATAGGGCGTCAATCGGTGCTGTCAAAAGATGAAGAGGAGATTTTGGTCCACTGGATGTGTTTGTCTGGTTGTCAAAATTGAAAGTGAAGATGCTGCCAAAGTAACACCGCTTCATCCCTGCAACAGACTGAGGACTGTTTTCAGGCCTTCGAGCGAGGGGAATCGCCTTCTGGCAGTCAGTAACGTCAAATACAAACTGCCTAAGCCTACATATTACGGGGGAAACCCTAGAAAATTTGTGTTCCCTACTTCTGTTTCTGTTCCACTGTGATTGAGCACCTATCATAGGTACAAATTTAATTACCCATTTTTCTGATTATGCTGTTCAACATCTATTTTCTAATGTCTAGTCTAACATTAAATATATTTTAACGCGTTCCTAATCTCGTTTGTTCATTTACTTTGAGAAATATCTAGAGGGAAAGCATATTTAAATACTTTTACAAAAATTTAGACTGGTGTCAACATTAGGAACTGCAAATGTCAACAATAGGAATTTCCGAAGGCAGAAGTGTCAACATTAGGGGGAAAATTCCATTTTTGAAAAACTTGTTTTTTATGCTGAAAAAACATTATTTAATCAAGTCCAATAAGTGCAAATTGTTCCCAAGGAACTCACAAATCATGATAACTACCCAAAAGTTTCAATTTCTTGAATACTTGGGTAGAGCGCAGAATCGAACGATTTTTCTCTCTAATAGTGTCAACAATTGGTGGTTTTACCCTAACTCTCGATAGAATTGAGATAAAAAGTTGAAATTTGCATAAAAAATCCGTCTCAGCAATCGAAAGGCTAAGTTCGTAGATAGGAAGAATCGGGCCACTTAAGGGGGGAGGGGGCTTTGAGGAATTGGGGGGGGGGGGGGGGGAATTCGTCATAAACTCCCAGAACGAAACATTCTGACAAGTGGCACTTCATTTTAAAGGTTTTGTTATGCTGAAAACGATGGTAAAATCAGAATTGTAATATCTCATTCCGTTCTCAAACTGGAGCACTTTGAAGATGAAGAAACGTGGTTTGTACTTGATATGATCTTCATGTCAAGTCTGCTCTAATCTGATAACGGAATGAGATATCGCGATTTTGACTTCACCTTCGTGTTTGGAGTTGAAATGTCCGAAAGCTGAGGGGGTTTTAGGGTGGTTGGGGGGTGGGGGTGGGGGGGAGGTTTCACCCATAAATTCCAAAAATGAAACGGTCTGTCAAGTGACACCTCATTTGAAAGGTTTTTAAACGCTGAATAAGATGGTGAAGTCACAATTGCATTATATTTTTCTGCTCTCAAACTGGAGCACTTTGAAGACGAAGAAACCTGGTTGATACCTGACATGGACATCATGTTCTTTAATGGAGTCATTTTACATAAAACCAATTATTTCTTCGAAAATTCGCTCTTAGATCCGTGCTGCATGATTGTGGTTTTGTCAACTTGTATGCTTGGTGGGGCGGAACACTACCGCGTTCCTACATTTTAGAGTCTGCAGTTTCGGAAACGTAGCCTCCCGTCTACAGCCTTATTTTTTCTACTGCTTACTGATCATATCGATTCAAATTATTTATTTGACCACTTTTTCCGCCCACTTATGAGCATTGAATCGGTGACTAAACGCCAGGTATCACCAGTTTATGATAATTATTATATTTTTACGGTTAACTTGTCTGGTTGTTCCGTGTCAATAGATAACGACTACTACGATGCAGTTTGTTTCAGAGAAAATGTTGAGAGACTTCAGTGAGTAATCATTTTAATGAAAAGACCAGCGGTCGATGAAGTGACAAGGGCGAGGGAGGAGAGAAAAAGAAGGGTAATCAAGGAGAGGAAATGGGGTAGTGAGGCCACTTGTTGTGGCTGTAGATGCCCATCTGGAGAGGGGCTGAGGGTAAAAACCCGAAGGTGGCTTTCCTATGTCATTAGGGTATTGATCTTCCATAGCCCTGTCCCATCTTTCGCCTCTTTCTCATCTCGAATTCCTTTATTTCTGACGGCCGACCCTCCCCTTACATCCCACTTACCGATTGCCTTCCTTTACTGTTGCAACGCCCTGCGGCAGTCTGGGCAAAAAACGTGGAGAACTGTTCAAACTTCGTTAAATGATGAACACAATGAGATATCGATTTCTAATTGAATGGGTGGGCCGAAAAGGGGTACATGTCCATTTTTTCGATTTTTCGTTTTTGGTACCACACGAATCGTAGAGGTCTCCTCTACTACATTATAGCATCATTAGGCTTCACTTCCAATTCCGTGGGCATTTTATTGAGCTTCAAATAAAGGAAATCCAGATGATTTTATTCAGGAGAACAAGGGTACATGTTAGTAAAATACGTAGCAACCGCTCTCGCGTCCTGCGTTACAATCCGCTCCCCGCCTGTGTCCGACTCCCGCTCGTAATCTCGCGTCCGGCCACAGCTTTTTCTCCAAAAAATTTCTCGTGTCCGGCCACAGCTTTTTGCCCTGCGATAGAGATTTCGCCCTTATCGAGAAGAAGAAAAAGACGAGCAAGGTCTATGTCCCTTCTCAGTGGAAATATGTCATCGCTGACGCCAAGGTGAACGAGCCCTTCAGTATCGTAGAAATGCGCCAAGAAGACTTCAAAGACCTTCAAGAGATCGACCGACACCTCTTGAAAACCAAAAATAAGAATTTGAAGGTCACCAAAAAGCTTCGGATGAAGTACTCCATCGACGACCCTTTCTGCATCCGTCAATCCACACATCCACACAATACATTGCATCCGTGGCAGAAGCATACCGTCTCTACAGCTCCATCCCGAAGTTTACCGAAACCCCATCAACTTCCTCCTGAGCACACTTCTCTCCTGCCTATTTCACAAGCCAAAAAGGCTGATCTTCTGCGGATGGTTCCATTTCTGGAACCCGAATACCGAGGTTTCTATGAGTCTCTTCCATCAATACCTTGACCTTTCTACCTCAGCATTACTATTATTTTTTTATTGTTCATTATTAACTTAGGTAGTTCCTAATAAAGCGTTCATGTGCATATTTCTTTTCACTCTAGTATGCATCTAATTTGTCTTTCAAGAAATAAAACCATTTCCGAGAATAACTCAAAGCTGATGAGTTCACCTTAGGTGATGAGAAATGGAAGATATTAGTTTTTTGGTTTATTATCTTCGATAATGAACCATTGGAATCGCCCAAAGAAAAAAAAAATTTAACCCCCCCTCAAAATTTGTTGGTTTACGTTTCAAGATACGTAGATTCAGAAAATCGAATAAAAAAAAATCCGTCCGTCCGCCGTACGCCGTACGCCGTCCGCCGTACGCCGTCCGCCGTACGCCGTCCGCCGTCCGCGCCACTTTGCCCAGTTAGCGTTGAGTTAAAATTACGAAATTTTTTTTATGGGTTTCGACCAACCCCACAATGGTCCTCGAAACTTTTCATAACCCTAGGTCAAGGGGAAGGGGTTCAAAACGAATTTTGAAAATTTGAAAATCTCATATCTCGAAAAATTCATATAGAACGGTATGTTTTTTATTTCATATTTAGATAGAGTTTGTTCCGTAGAATTTTTTAAGACCATCCGCAGCTTTGTACGACCAGCCGTTCGTTCACAATGACGGCTCAAAGATTGTGCCTCACAACACGATCGTGACTCAAACTGTTGAAATACAGGTCCATTTTCATACTAACAAGCTCTTTGAACCATCATATGGCTTAAGAGATGTCGAGTTTGTTGTTCTGAGGTGCGTTTCGTGCTACGGAAATGAAGGTAATTTCGAATGTTTGTTGGTAGGTACTTCTGTTATAGAAAGATTATTACCGACGTAGTATTAAAAACCCCAGAATTATATCGTATTAATTAATCATAATTAATAATAATTATTATTAATAATAAATACGAATTATTAATACCTAACAATAAATTATAATAATTTTCACTAGGTACTTGATAAAATTGTTAATAATTATTGATAATTTATAATAATAATTAATCTAACATTTAGGATCTAGACATTTAGACCTAGTGATCTAGACAGAAGGGTGATCTGTACAAAGAAGATAATGAACCGTTGTGTCAAGAATTTGCAGAGTTTTACTTCCTCGAGCGGTCGCGGGCGGCATTTTATGCCGAAATTAAAACTCAATTTTTACTCCCTCGAGCGGTCGCGGGCGGCATTTTATGCCGAAATTAAAACTCAATTTTTACTCCCTCGAGCGGTCGCGGGCGGCATTTTATGCCGAAATTAAAACTCAATTTTTACTCCCTCGAGCGGTCGCGGGCGGCATTTTATGCCGAAATTAAAACTCAATTTTTACTCCCTCGAGCGGTCGCGGGCGGCATTTTATGCCGAAATTAAAACTCAATTTTTACTCCCTCGAGCGGTCGCGGGCGGCATTTTATGCCGAAATTAAAACTCAATTTTTACTCCCTCGAGCGGTCGCGGGCGGCATTTTATGCCGAAATTAAAACTCAATTTTTACTCCCTCGAGCGGTCGCGGGCGGCATTTTATGCCGAAATTAAAACTCAATTTTTACTCCCTCGAGCGGTCGCGGGCGGCATTTTATGCCGAAATTAAAACTCAATTTTTACTCCCTCGAGCGGTCGCGGGCGGCATTTTATGCCGAAATTAAAACTCAATTTTTACTCCCTCGAGCGGTCGCGGGCGGCATTTTATGCCGAAATTAAAACTCAATTTTTACTCCCTCGAGCGGTCGCGGGCGGCATTTTATGCCGAAATTAAAACTCAATTTTTACTCCCTCGAGCGGTCGCGGGCGGCATTTTATGCCGAAATTAAAACTCAACTTTTACTCCCTCGAGCGGTCGCGGGCGGCATTTTATGCCGAAATTAAAACTCAATTTTTACTCCCTCGAGCGGTCGCGGGCGGCATTTTATGCCGAAATTAAAACTCAATTTTTACTCCCTCGAGCGGTCGCGGGCGGCATTTTATGCCGAAATTAAAACTCAATTTTTACTCCCTCGAGCGGTCGCGGGCGGCATTTTATGCCCAATTCAAACTCAATTTTTACACCTTCGAGCGGTCGCGTTTTACAGTTCGTTAATTGGATTAGGGTGCTACAGTTCGTTAATTGGATTAGGGTGATCTGCTCAGAGAAGATAATAAACCGTTGTGTCAAGAATTTGCAGAGTTTTTACAAGCCGCACAACTGGGAGCAAGTTTGTGGAACAAGGGTACATGTTCATAAAAAGCGTAAATTCATCGGATCATCTGACTTTTTATTTTCATTTCGCTCTCCTGTGAAGTTCGGAAAAACGACATGTAGGTACCCTTATTCGGCCCACCTATTCAATTTCGGCGAAATTCTGGTCTTGACGAAGTGCAAAGGTGGGTATTTTTCCTCCTCTATAAGTGGGGAGGTGGGTTAATTAGTGAGGAAAATGAGCCAAATTGCAAAAGAAGGTAAATAAACGACTAATTATGACTTGGGATTCATGATTGAAAAAATGTATTATTATCAGGTGTGCAATTTCCAAATACTTGAAGGGAGGGAGGCCAAAATCGCTAACATTATTTTGAAACCACTGGTTTATTTTAGAATTCAGAAACTCAAAGGGGTTGCATTTGGGGATTTAGGGAACGGAAATGAGTGAAAAACGGCCAAAATCACTAAGAAGTTTATATAAATGGATTTGGTAAACCTTTAAAATAATTAGCGCAGTCGCAAAAACAGTCAGACGTCAGCAATGAAAACAATTTGGACAAGAACCGGGATTTAAAAAGTGATTTGGAAAATTCTCAATTTGGTTTGGGATATTCTCAATTTGGTTTGGGATATTCTCAATTTGGTTTGGGATATTCTCAATTTGGTTTGGGATATTCTCAATTTGGTTTGGGATATTCTCAATTTGTTTCGGAAATTCTCAATTTGATTTGGAAAATTCTCAATCTGACTTGGAAAACCTATACATAATCGTAATAATAATTTCCGAGATGTGACGTTTCGAAAATTTCAAACCCTATTGTGCACCCCTTCCAATTGACGGTCCCCTTCCTTATGAAAAGTTTCTAGGATCATTATTGGCCTGGTCCGAGCCCATATCCGGACTTTAAAGTTGAGAGGTGGACGGCTTTCGGCCCTATCTACCCCTTAGTTTTTTTTTAATTGATTTATTTGGCATTACATACAATTTGCATACAGCCATATATAATGTAAAACATTTTACAATTATTAATTACTTACATTTAGACTGAGTTATATTTTAATGTTACAATTAGATACAAACTTAAATATTTCTTTGTAGACCTCTACGTTGGTTGATGACAAAAGAGAAAGATAGTCCAAACTGACACTGGTTTTCCTCACAATCGCGTTAAATAAATGGATTCACTCGTTCCCGTATTCGGGGCATTCCATAATTAAGTGCTCTAGCGTTCCACTGTGATTTCCGCATCTCTGACATTGTGGTGATCTAGCGTGGCTCCCGAAATCGGCCCCTTAGTTTGTTACATTATCAAACATTGTCTGCTAATTACCAAATGAGTTTGTTGTTCAAAGGCAGTTTGTTGAATTTTAATGCCATCTTTCCGAGCCTTGGTGGCTTATGGAATTTATAATCATGTTTAGTTGAGTATGGCGCTAGTGGTAACATGATGGCCGTCCTTCAGTAGGTCGTATTAATAAGTCTAAGACCCGATATATATTGTTATTAACTTACTGCGCTATTATTGGCGCCAGTATCTTGTGAAAAGCACATTCAAACGGTCCCACGAGTAAACCGTCAAAAGTCCCTAGGCCCGTCCTGTTTTCGACGTCAATATTTGGTCAAGTATACACCAGAACCGTATAGTGCCAATAGTAAAAGCCACCTTAGAGAGGTGTCATGCCTCGTACCTGATGTTTTTAACCACGTTAACAATACAACAATGTTTTTTGCTGATGTGGGAACTATTTGACTACACGAGCCCGCTCATCTTTAATCACAGTTGTCTCTGCCGTCCAGATGGGGGAAGGAATCTTTATCTTAGTAAACGCCCCTCCCTCGTTCATTTGACGCCTTCAAGTCTTACACATGCTCCCGCTGATAAACGCTATCTCTTCTTTGGTCTGTCCAATGATTAGACGATCGTTCGAGGCAACACAAACCAAACGTCAAAGACTATCAGCTTTCTAAACAGCTCTGAGATACTGTCAATATGACGCAATGTAGGTGTTTTCTAAGTACATTGCATTGATTCCGTCAATTTTATTTCCTGTCCACCGAATGACGATGCTCTCTAAACGAACGTGTGGTCTTTTTCATGAACTACTCAATAGTATCTTCAGCAGTGTACTTCCGTGGTTTAGAGATATAACCTAATAAGATAGAAACGGATTTATTCATTTTTTTTAAGTTCATATTAAAATATGAAAAAAGCAGAAATTGAAATATACACAAATCAGTACCTTCATCAATTAATCTACAAAAAATTGTTTTTGCTCTTCGGTGTTCCTTGCATATTTGCCCCTTCCTCCACGTCGCTGCGGTGCATCATATCCAGTGTTTTCTCGCCGGCGGTTTTCTCGAACAGGCTCACTGTCACTTTCACTCCTGAGATCGTCCATCATTGAAAAACAGATTGAAACTAATAAATGGATCAACCACCGAAGATTTTTGCGAATCCCCTTCAAAAAGGAACATGTTGTTTATTGTTTCTAGCCTTCTGGACGAAGGTAGGTGATGACAATGTGAGGAAAAAGTGGGCAGTTCGGTTGATGTGATACCTACCAAAACGCAGTGGGAAATAAATAAAACCTCCTTCTCTGCTAATATGGATATAAACATATTATGTTTATAATATACATATAAAACATATTATTCTTTTATAATATATATATCATATTCTTCTTATATAATATATATTATATAAGCCAATTATTATATTCTCGAGGTACGGCCAAGGGCCAGCGGGAAAACAGTAAAGGGTACTTGAAATTGGTTTGTCATATAAGTTGGGATGTGTATCGATATAATATATCAATATTATTGATGTTTGGAATCATCGATGTTGTTTATTCAAACATCGAAGTTTGTTATTTGTTCTTTTGACTTTTTGAGTTGAAATGTTTTAGTCGCCCACCGGAGCATACTTACTTAAATACTTACCCATTCAATTATTTATTTTTATCATACAAACAATTATACTGACTCGATAAACATCGATGTTGTTGATCTGAATCGAATCGTATCCCGGAAAAGTCGACTGCTTTTAGTGTTACGGGATTTTCTGAAGTAGAAATAATTTTATGCTCCCTGAGAAATTGCTTCACCGAGGAACTGGCCTCAAAATTACTTTTCCTTTGTGAGGTAGATGACCGATTTTGGAATTTATAATTTTTTTTAATTGATTTTTGTCTACTTGGTCTTTGTTTGTTTATTCCTAGAGTAATTGCGTATTAATTTCTGTAAAATATGAATCGGTTGAAATTATTTTAAGGTTTTTATTTTCATAAAAAAATCGATGTTTTTTAGACATCGATTATTCGGGAGGAAAAAACCTCGTTCTGTGTGAATCCACATCGGACGTTTCTTGTGTGAATCCATTTGTATTGGGCATTCAATGGCACCTCGAGGAAACTACTGGAGAAGTTTTAACTCGTTGGAAACGTTACATTATAAACGTCATTTCAGTTTTTCCTCATTTCACATCTCAATCCTCAGTCATTTTACATAACTAACGCCTGGGATGACTAAGCCTGTATCAGCCCTTTTCCAAGACTGCTCCATCCTAGAATAAGATAATTTACCTGTAAAATAAATTATCACTTTATTTATATTTTTTAGATATTTTTTATAGCTATTATACACCTTAAAAAAATAAGTTCATGATTTCAATATTCAATTGAGGCCTGGTAAAAATTATTTGAAAATGGATAGTTCCAATGACATCCAAATGGGTCCAGGGGCTTTTGAATGACAGGAGTCACTGCGTGAGTAAACTTCAATATTTACCTACAGTAAACGGCTTGTACAATCCTTACCGCGTCCCCCTTCCACTTATTCTACTGCTTAAGTGGCTCAACGGTCGTTTCAGTCTGTATTTTCATACATGTGGTTTCATGTACTTACCTTCCATGGTGTCCACAAAAATAAAAATATTGAATGTCTGGGGACGAAGGTGACGAAAATAATTCTAAAGGAAATAATGGTGGTAGTTTAGTATATTTTATGGGTCAATTGATGATGAACACTGTATATTTATCTTGAACAATAATCAACAGGGTTGGCACGTTTGTAATTTCCAGGGGGTAGTGTGTATGACAGCGAGAGCATAAGGAAAAGGCACCGAAAAAAAAAGAAAAAAAAAATTATGCAGCATGGCTATAAAAGCAAATTTTGGAAGAAATAACTGATTCTATGTAAAATGTCTCCATTTTACTGGTTTTATAACTAATTTTGTCTCCTTTATTTGCCGAGAAACAACTCAGTTTATTGATTTTTCAACGCTGAACACCATGGTGAAGTCAGAATTGCGATGTCGCATTCCGTTATCAGATTAGCGTAGATTAACAATGTTGAACATCTCAAGTACCAAAAACGTTTCTTCATCTTCAAAGTGCTCCAGCTTGAGAACGGAATAAGATATTGCAATTTTGATTTCATCATCGTGTCCAATGCAAAACATTTTCAAAATGAGGTGTCACTCGTGAGATTGTTTCATTTCGGCAATTTATGTGTAATTTCCCTCCCTAAATCCCCTCAAAACCACCCTCAGCTTTTTCAACATATCAAGTATCAACCACGTTTCTTCATCTTCAAAGTCAAGGCATATGACATATGATTTTTGTGTCTTTTGGCAGAGAATTCGGGGTTTTAAATTCGAGTTTTAAAAAGTTTGGACCAAGATCTACCTTTTCTTCGAAACTTCGTCATAACACGATGCAATTGAAAATGGTTGCAATAACATACATGCTATGCCCATTACAATCATTTCCCTCCCTGCGCCATATCTGTGGAGGACGGTTTGCTTATGGCCATTCATCAGATATCTATATCTGATTTGAGTTTATGACCTCTGCATAAAAGAAACAGTCCAAGTTCGGGTTTATTCAAATATCAGTTGGGAGTAAGTGCGGAGACCATAAGCAGTTTCTGCGGTTGGAGATTCAGCAAGCTATTGGAAGGGCGAGTTCTTGGTCAGGTGACGCTTGAAGTGCCGCTGTGAAACGATAGGAGGCCCCGTGTGGGTTCAGGTCTACAGTCCAACTCAAAGTGTGTTTATCTGCTCCGAGCATTGTCTGCCCGACTGGAAAAACTAGCTAACTCGACAGTAGCCAACTCTCATTGTGTTCGAAGCTAAAGTCAAGTGCACTGCATCCGAGCGGGTGTCAGTTACATCCAGGTCAAACTGCCCCCTGATCACTCCCACACTGCAACGCAAGCCTCAATCTCTTCTCTCATCCCTCGGACCACACCGGTCCGGGATCAATCAAAACGTTCAACGGACAAATCTGACACTTTTTCCGTCTCAGTTTTCCTCTCCAAGGCAGCTTTGGCGGATGTCAACCCCACTGGCAGCCGGATCGGGCTTCATTCGGTGGCACGGCCAGACCGAATCAGGAGGCTTTCGGCGAGGAAATCGGCCTTATAGCTGTCAGGAAAGTAATTCTACCTCGATAACATGCCACAGTACTTGACTTGACTGAACGAGCTTACACGTGAAGTCATATGAAATATCTTGCAGGGCAATAAAGTATATAGGATGTTTCTAAAATCTATGGCTGGATTCGAAAGTGCTCTAAATATGATGTATATATATTTTTTTTAAACTAACCCAATTCACTTATGCAAAAGCGTATATTTTTAAAGAGTCCTAATAAAATGCAAATTTGAGATATACCGAGAAAATTTCCTGGAATATCTATTCTATTTGATGGTTCCACTGAACTAACCTACGAGTCTTAAGATTCGACAATTTTCGAAAACTAAATTGGACAAGATATCAGTGACAGCTTATTCGAGAAGTCTTGCGTTATCATTTGATTCAGCGAGACAAAGTACAACCAGATTGCTGCCCAACTCATTTTACGGTAAAAATGTCGATTTTCGCGAAAAAGTTTACTTGACGATTTTTATTGAAAGATCCACGGTTTTTGGCACGTGAACGAGGATTTTACCTCTGAATCCACTAAACAATTTTTTGATCATGCCGTTGGAAAGCTGAGCTTTTGGGCGGACATTTGGGGTTACAGTGGGAAATTGACCGGCAGATTCAGTTAGGTTTTCAAACGTTTGAAAAAACTTTACATTTCCGAGATTTTCGAGACTTAACTATTCAACATCTGAATCTTCTTTCGTTTCATTTAGCACTAGGAAAATAAGGAATTTAACGGTCTTTGCAACGGTATAAACACATTTGAAATTTGACTGAGAAATGATGGACATAAGGCCATTTTACTGACCTAAGGTAGAAAACACCAAAAAAAATTTAAAAGTGAAAATATCGGATTTTAATTGGAACAAAAAAATGGTATGGGACACTTTTCATCAGAAATTAGTTTTAGAATCGATCCCTGGCAGGTGGTACGACCTCAACACTGACCCTCTGTATACAAAGTTGAATTCGTGGGTATCTTGTTCGAATTTTTAGGAACGGGAATTTATCAAATTTTCTCATTGGGATGTCACCATTTCAGATAATTGTTAAACCATGTGCGATTGTTGATAAAGAACAATTATCAAATTATAGCTACCTATAAGGTATCAAATCGAAATTTGGGATGTTTTAAACCATGTGATGAAGGTGCAATGCCACTCAGGATTAAATGTAACAGTACTTCTAATAAATCAAGTATTAAAATATTTTAATACGCAAAATAGCATGATTCGACTGAATTTTCATGAACACGATACAGAATTCATTACGAACCACCATGGCAGAAGTGAGATCAGGATTGCCAACCGTCCCGGATTTCCCGGTACAGTCCCGATTTTCATTCGCTAGTCCAGTGTCCTTTTTTTGCCACCGGGACACGGATTGTCCCAGGCTCGGGTTACTAAATTCCGGAATTACCTACCCATCAATACGCATTATGCAGTAAAAATTATACCGGAGAACTTATGATTATGCTACTTAATCGAAGAGTCGTTCTTATGTTCATAAAATGTGGTGAATATTGTTTTGTTACTCAGTAAAGTTGTAAATAGCGTTTGAAATAGAATTGATGAGTTGCGCGTGTCCGAAGTTGGCATCCCTGTGTGAGATGATCCAAATTGGTGAAGAGTGAGAGCTACCTCACCTGCAAGACCAGTGAGTCGTGCGGGTCACGGTGTGATCCATTGCGCCGTGTTTAAAGTCAACGTGCCTCATCTAGGATCGCATTGGGTTGCCTCAGCTAACTTTTCGTGATTATTACACAGGATTTCGGTATACCATATTTCTATGAGAAACCCGTTCCACTACCATTAATGTGCAAATCTTTACACAACGATTATGTATTGTGTAGGTCACCCATCTGTCTAACACAACAAATTGATTCGGCAGATACGAATTATTTCAACAATTTAAACCAGATAATTCCAATTCACTCATCAAATTTACGTGCACGCCCTTGTCAATCAGCGAGATATGGAAAAAATTCGTCTTTTTACTAAAAAGAACGAACAGTCTGAGACGGAATCGAATGGGAAACGCGACAAAAATAAACCAGTACCGCCGGGAGTTGAACCCACACTCGAAGAGTCGACCGCAACAGGTTAGCTGGCGTCAAACGCTTTTCAGGCTTGATTGATTGATTGCTAAGATTTTATGGGCATAAAGGTACATACATTGGTTTACATTCAAGTATCTTAAGGTACATATATGAACAATATCGGCCTGCCGGCCTTGAATGTCTCGTAGTCTTAAATCCCCCCAAAAAACACTCCGTGTAAAAATCACCCCGCCTCGCAAATATCATTCTTTAGATGGCCGGAAAAAGTTATGATATCCACTTTCCCCGCCCGCCCTTTTCCTCATTAAGGAGCTAAGTATAATGAAAAGCTTAACCACTTCACAAGCACCGTACCCCTTTCGAACTCTCCCCTTGGCGCTATTGCGAGACGTTTTTATTACTTCCACAAGCAACAGTTGTAGTTACTAATACTTGATGGTGGTGGTTAGGGGAAGGAGGATCAGGTTTGTAGGTAGTGAAAGTAATAACAATACTACAAATGCAAACTTTTTATACAAGTATTAGTTGCTTGTGGAAGTAATAAAAACGTCTCGCAATAGCGCCAAGGGGAGATTTCGAAAGGGGTACGGTGCTTGTGAAGTGGTTAAGCTTTTCATTATACTAAGCTCCTTAATGAGGAAAAGGGCGGGCTGGGAAAGTGGATATCATAACTTTTTACGGCCTCTAAAGAATGATATTTGCGAGGCGGGGTGATTTTTACACGGAGTGTTTTTTGGGGGGATATCACATCTTTTTGTTGTCGCCTAATAATTAGAAACTCATGCTCCGATCGGTTCCCAAAATGATAACTTCTCATCTCCATACTACCTTTTTCCCAGCAGAGGGACTGCGCAGTTGCCGGGGTTTCCCCCCAGAAACAACTCCGTTGTAAACACTGGCCCGCCAAAAAACCTCCGCAGCCGCAAGAAGGAATGATTATCCAGTTATTCTAAAGTACGTTTGAGAAACATTTTCTCGCGGCCGATTCTAAGGGAGAAATGGAGCCGACCATCGTGTTCAAACGACCATAAAATGGGCAAGAATGTCATGATTTTGGTTGATAAACCGACGGACGGAATTCCGATCATAGTTTTTGGAAGAATGAGAATAGAAAACTTGTTGGAACGTGAATGCGGTCGGACAGGTCAGGGTCAGGGTCCGAAATCCGCCAGCTCTCTGGACCCCTTCGATCCGCCCTTTCATTCTCAATTACTGCACGCACACATCATCATAATTTTCGGTTTCTTTCTCATCGTTAGTAGACAGTCCTTTCAAGCTGTGGCACCCGAAGGAATACGTCGCGGTCAGTGACGGATCTAGAACTGTGCCAGGGGGGGGGGGGGGGGGCTAACCGGCGGGTCCAGGAAAGGAAGAGGGGTTCGGGGGCCCTCCACCGAAATGTTTTTGGAATTTAAGGGTCAAAAATGACATTATTTAGCCATCTTTATGACAAACACCACGGTAAAAAATACCCACAGTCATGCAGCATGGCTATAAGTGAGAATTTCCGATGAAATAACTAGTTTCTCCATTTCTCCATTTTACTGGATTTATAACAAATTTCGTCTCGTTTTTTTGCGGAGTAACAACTCGGTTTATAGATTTTTAACGCTGAATACGATGGTGAAGTCAGAATTGCGATATCTCATCCCGTTATCAGATTAGAGCAGATGAACCGTGAACAACATTTGAAGTAACAACCACGTTCCTTCATATTCAAAGTGCTCCAGTTTGAGAATGGAATAAGATATCGCAATTCTGACATCACCTTCAAGTTCAGCGTAAATAAACCTCTAAAATGCTGTGTCACTTGTCAGTCTGTTTCATTATTGGGAATTTATGGGTAATCCCCCCCCCCCTAAAACTTCAATAAATTCAATTTTTCAATAAATAACTCCATTTTCAATAAATGACTAATTTTCAATAAATAACGGATCAAATATTGGGTCTCGTTTGAAATCCTCAGCATATCTATTTGTTTGTTTCAAACTCCTATAAAATACATGTTACATTTTTTATATTCTCAGCAATTTTCCGTTTTATCCAGTGTAAGTTTAGACCCAATAGGGATGGGGGGGGGGGGCTAAGGAGGCTATAGTTCGAAACAGTTCGAAATTTACCGCTACCTCACCGGCAAGACCAATAAGTCGTGCGGGTCGTGGTATAACCCATTGAGCCGTGTAAATCACATTTCTATGAAAATATAATGAAATCTGGCGGGCACCCCCAGACCCACGGATAATTACAGTTTAGCAAGAAAACATGGAATATGTTTTCGAATAGGTACATAATAACAAAGGAAACATAATTGTTGAAGAACAATGTTCATTAATGTGCGTAAGTCAGTGGTCACTCACACATGACACCCACAATGACTTGACACTCCTAAGTGAAAAACCCCACACCCTAACTTTTGAAATAATTATAATTTTCGCGCCAACAGTCTGGGCTGCGATTCTGACATGGAACCTTGCAGATTTCTCCTTTCATTTTCAACCTGAACGATAATCACCAGCAGCTCACGCTCATAGCAGTGATAACGAGACGCGAATAGGTCGTGATCTATAATCATTCCGTCATTTCGACGATCAACAACCTTCATCCAAACTGCCAAACCCAAAATCATTGAATTAACCAAATTATTGAACCCGTACTGTACGTATATGATGTTTGGTGTCTTTTGGAAATGGATTCAGGATAGTCAGGATAGCCTTCAGTCTTAAGTCATTCCACCCTGATAATAATTAATTAGGTAATTGTTATCAGGTTGACTGAAGACTGAAGACTCCTCCGCTGAGTTCATTGCCGAATTGTTCTCTCCACACACCGTTAAAATCTTATCTCACATTTATTACAACAATAAATGCCGGTAGCAAACCCCTTGATGGTATGACTCGGCACTATCCACCCGGCGGGCCCGGGTTTCGAATCCCAGCGGGACATGATTATTTTTTCATCGTTTTCACCATTCTATTCGTTCTCAAACTGCGGCGGAAATGATATTTTTATAGGGTGTGCATGTAAATGCATTGTTCATAAATTAACACGTTGAAATGTCGAAATGGTTCGCACAATTTGTCCAGCAATATTTGTTGTCAACAAAAATATAATTTGTCTAACCAAATGTTTTAAAATAACTATAACAAAATTTGCATAACTACCTATAACTAAATAACTATAACAAAAATTTTGTCAATTTTCTCACGATACAACTGTAATTAATTAATAGTAATATTATGAAACTATTTTCAGGCCCTGAAGATCAAGAAATATATTCTTCGAAACGTTGGCACATAAGTAAATCAATTTTCATTTGACCGACCCTCGACATCCCTCAACATCATTCTTACTGACGGTCAAACTAAATCACACACAATCAGTTATAACTCCCGTCGTTTTAAAACGCTATGTCATTACTTATATTAAGTCAAATAAGGCCTCAGCCGGTGTTGATGAAATCATTTCAAGATTCAATACTTGTATTGTTTGTCAATTATGCCAATGAACTCAGCAGGGGAGCCTTCAGTCTTACGTCATTCCACCCTGATAATAATTAATTAATTATTATCAGTTTGACTGAAGACTGAAGACTCCTCCGCTGAGTTTATTGCCGAATTGTTCTCTCCACACACCGTTAAAATCTTATCTCACATTTATTACGACAATAAATGCCGATAGCAAAATTCGCTAACAACAAACAAGAAAGCCCTTTCCAAATTAGGTAGGTATTACAACTTATTCAAATCACACGCACTCAGCCTCAAATTAAAATTATTAATATACACATCCATCATTAGACCCACACTCACTTACGGAGCACCGATATGGCACACGCCGCCCAAACACACCTCGACAAATTCCAAATCTATCAGAACAAAACATTTAATGTCTCCGACTTGCAACAGATAGTCCCTTTAGAACCAACCTCGACACCCTACACGCCCAACACGGTATAGAAACACTCTCCAAACAAATACAGAAACTAACTGATCATTTTAACACCAAACTGCCAACACACCCCAACCCTACACTCAACAATTTGTACACACTCACGAAACCCAAAAGGAGGCGGACTTGAAGTCACAAACTCCCCTGTCGATCACGAACTGTACATATTGTAAATATTGTAAATATTATTAGTTAAGTTACTAGGTTAAGTAATACATCCTGACCTGTGGGTTTTCCACTTTTCCTGCGGCATAACCCTTAATTGTACATATTACTTAGAACCCCTGACGTTTTAAAACGCGATGTAATTAAATATCTGAAGTCAAATAAGGCCTTAGGCCGGTGTTGATGTAATAACTCCATGTCCCAATACTTGTATTGTACATAACTTATGTCAATAAACGTTCTGTATGCTGTATTCTGCCGATAGCAAACCCCTGGATGGTATGACTGCACTATCCACCCGGCGGGCCCGGGTTTCGAATCCCAGCGGGACAGGATTATTTTTTCATCGTTTTCACTATTCAATTCGTTCTCAAACTGCGGCCGAAATGGTCTTTTTATAGGACGTGCATGTAAATGGGTTTATAGGGTTTGTAAAGGGACATAAAAGAGGTATAATCCGTAAAGCGACCGGTAAGAGTGGCAGATGGATCCATCCCGAGTTCTGCCCGTCCGGGACGGGCCCGACAGCTGGTTTTTCATAAAAACTTTGAAAATTCGCTCTTATAGCCATGCTGCATGACTGGATTTTTTTTATAACTCTTTCCTTTATCGACGATGGATCAAAGCGCAATACCTGAATATGACAATTTGGAGGACATCGAATACTCGATACTCCTCCCTAACAGTTACTAATATAGGAGGAATTGATTCTGAACGACCACCGGTGTGTAACTTGGAAACTGCTCACTTAATTATAAAAACTTGTAATTCGAACTTTTGTTTTTAACATGAACCTCTTAGAGGGCGAAATTAAAATTTTGATTTCTACGGTTTGATAGTGTGGAAAAATATTTGTTAATGTAGTGAATTAAAGGGTTGATTGACTGGGTACGTTACTTCGAAATACTCCTCATTGCCTCGTGCTGCACGGCTAGAACTTTTCCAAGCAGATTTTGTGATCGACAGCGTCGAAAATGAGGTGGAAAGTGAGTTTATTCCCCAAAAACTCCGCGTTCTAAACAATACAAACTGGTTTGGAAAATTAATATAGTGAGGGGGAAGTGCAAAGAATGTTTTGTACAGCTCAAATATCTGTCAAACCGGGAGCAACAACAATGATAATTTCGTAACGAAGGGATGATGAGTTTTGGGTGGTGGTGGAAGGGACGGGTAGGGGTTGATATTGTAGAAGGTTTTTCAAATGTTTATAATGACTATCAGCGGGAAGAGCGGGTGATGCCAACACTAAAAGGCCCTTCCTGACGACTTCAACTGAAAACTAGCGCTTTATTGCTTTGTTTTCTCTCGCTCCACAACAACCGCATCACTGTGGGAAATTAATAGAAAACTCAAACACATTTTGAAAATGGGCGCAGTTGGTTGTAATTGATAAATAGAAACCCCCTCACGCGGCCGCTAGGACTAGCTGATGACCGCTCTAACGGAACAATTTTAATCTTAATTAGCATTGTTTATAAAGAGCAATTGATTGGTACAGGGCTCTGTTGAAATATTAGTTTTCAGTAACGGCGAAACTAAAATAGCTCATATTGGAAATTAGTTTCGCAAATATAAACATACAGGGAAACTTGAAACAGATAGAAAGATAATTTGATGAAAACAGCTTCGTAATTACGACCGCAAAATAAATTACACTTTGAAACGTCGTCATGCAATCGTTGACATTCAATTTGATTTTCGACTTGTTTTTGGTTTCGATTAAACGAATGAGTGCGTTCTATTTCTATCAACGCATCATTGCGGGGTTCGGAAGCCCCCGGGGGAGGGTGAGAAGGGAAAATTAACATTGCCGCCAACGTTCTTGTGGTGAACGGATTGCGAGGTGAACTAATGACATAGAAATCATACGCGTATAGTTGGAATTAAATGTTTGTCCTCCACAATCGTTCTGAAATTAAAAGCCCTCGATCAGTCCTTCAAATTGTCATATTCATTGCGTTTTAATCCATCGTCGATAAAGGAAAGAGTTATAAAAAAAAAATCCAGTCATGCAGCATGGCTATAAGAGCGAATTTTCAAAGGTTTTATGAAAAACTAGCTGTTGGGCCCGTCCCGGACGGGCAAAACTCGGGATGGATCCATCTGCCACTCTTACCGGTCGCTTTACGGATTATACCTCTTTTATGTCCCTTTACAAACCCTTATAATCTTAAATACCAAAAATAATATTCATCTGTCTCACGGGAAGGAAGAATTTATGATTTTTATATTTCGGCTTCCCTATAAACCCCCACTCCTATGCATCGGATACGGAAGTGAACCCCCCTATGTCCTTCCCCGATCACGGAAACATTTAAATACGGGAGAAGGGTTCGATCCATTGGCCCGTTTTTGCGTGATTGAAGGAGAGATAAACGGAAATTTTCCAAAAATACCCAATGAACACGAAAATTGTCTCTAAATTTAGTTACATAGATGTCTCCATTGAAGGACTTGATGTATTGTAGGTATTTTGAGTTTATATTGGAGGTATGTATGACAATAATGATAGCCTACTAGAGGTAGGTATGTATTTCAAATGAAGAGTGTAAATTTCTGCCTCCAGAGTAAATACACAAAAGGAACTCCTACATGGAATCCAGTAAGTTGCGAACAAGGCAGCGACAAGTACTTGAACAAGGGCGTTTCTTATCAATCTAGTGAAAAATTCGGGAAAAGAGAGTTTTGAAAGTTTTTTTGTCCTCCTGAAATAATATTCACTCTTACTCTAGACACCCATTCAAGTATTATAACTAATTAAAACTAATCCTTATTAATTATTGTTAATAATAAATTATTAGATAATAATTAATCTTACTTATTAATAATAATAATGCTTATTATTTATAAGTAATTATTAGCTATCGTGATTACTAAGTGATCGTGCATAGTGAGGGCTCGATGATAGAGCAAATCAAATACCATCACCTCTTGCGCTCTTGGGCTATCAAACGGCGGCTGGTCGGATCAACGGGCTTTCAGGGGAGCAGCTAATTGAAACAACATTGTTTTGACACATCGAGTTGCAAGATTATTTGGAAAATTTAGTGTTAGGTACTTCCTGTTATCTAGGAACGCGGGAGCGTTCCGCCCCGCCAAGTAAACCAATGTGTTTAATGGAATGCCTCACAACTTTCAAGTCGCTAGGTCTAAAGGGAATAGAGTGATATAAATTTCCAACATTTCAAGCTCTTCTGCATTAATGAAACCTCTGCACTCTCCTCATCAAATTTCAAGATCTTCCCTGGATACATCTGATTCATGTATTTGACAACACAAATTTCTTTTTCAACCGGTGTTTCTTTTTCAACGCAGAATTTGCCAATTTCTTTTTTTCGACCAACGATGAGTCATTCCCCCTTGCACAGTCGCCAAGTACATTTGCAGCTGCTCAGTTGTATAGTTGTGATAGGGGCGCATACCAAGCTTTTTCTCAGTTCTTCTCCCCATCTCTTACATCTGCAACATGAAGATGCACCAGAAACCTTACATTCAACTGCTAAAAAAATGAACAAAAACAAAACAAAAAAATGATAAACAAAAGCAGAACTAAGAAATCACTTATTTGAGAATCTGATTAGTGCATTTTGCTCACAATAAGATGTTGGAAGTGATATGATGAGGGCTTACCTGGTAAATCCACTCCAAACATCTGATTGGGAAGAAATTTTGAAACACTGGAAACAGCAGAAAAACAGCTGACCAGCTAACTATGACTGGGAACAGCTGATAACATGTAAAAAGGCGCCTCCGCAAGCCGCATTGATTCTTTGGGATGTGGAGTCCAAAGAAAGCACAACAGCTAACTTGTATCTTCGTTCTACCACGCTGACGTCTCAATTAAAATTTCCACTTTTTGGGGTAAAGTTACCTCTGGTGGAGTAAAGTTTGACGGTTTTACGGTACGAATAACCCATATATGAATATATTGAAGAAATTAATGTAAGTATATGTTTGAGAAGCTGAATTAATTTCATTAAAATAAATGGATATGTATAGATACGAATGAATATAATGAATATAATAATATTATATATATATTATACAATAATAATTATATTATTAGGTATATATATTGTAAGCTGATATAAAGTGGCTGTAAAACATGTGTTAATGCCAATAAAAATAATTATGAAAAAAAGAAGAAGAAAAAACCTATTTTGACTAGTAGCACAGATAAAAATAGGGCAAACTTGACATTTTTAGGTTCTACATAATCATTATAATTATACCAACGACAAACGTTAAAATTCATTGTGGAAAAATAGGATAAAATAGGTAAAACACGATGAGAAACTTATCTTCCCGCGTTGTCGGGCCATGTTTACAGCGGTATCACGGAATTGCAGATGAAACTCACTTTATCAGCGAACACAATGCTGCCCTTATAACCAAAAAAATTCCCTGAGCGCACAAGGGTTGTCTAATGGCAGGAACCTCATTTCCAGCCGAAAATATCATCCCGCCTTTATTCAAAAAATCATAGAAGTTGATGTTGCACGGGTGCAACATTGGGCTATTAGGGGTTAAGGTGTCGACTACTAGTGCATTTACCTTATAGAGTATATAGAGTAGTGAAGGTCGGAAATATTTCCG
This sequence comes from Stenodema calcarata, assembly GCA_963920205.1. NCBI lineage: Eukaryota > Metazoa > Arthropoda > Insecta > Hemiptera > Miridae > Stenodema > Stenodema calcarata. Next base: position 38,822,908 of record OY986048.1, on the reverse strand, counting down.
GAAAAATTGGAAATATTTCCGAGACCTAATATTGGAAACATTGGAAAGATTGGCTCGCTGCGAAGTTCGGAGGCCATGCGCTGTCTTCTCTTGCCTTCTGGTCGGAAAACCAATTTTATGGGAGCGAGATTTTCTGAATGCGGATTCTTGTAGGAAATTTTATGCTGAACAACAATTTCTATGAACATGGGGTCTAAAATCGACCCCTTAATATTCATCCATAATGTATCAAACAGAATTTCATTAAAAGGTGCTCCTTGTTGACACTGCAAGAGGTAGATGCAAACAACTGTTATTGCTGTTGCAAATAATGTAATATACTTGGTAATGCGACATTAAATATATAGTTCACCAGTGTAATTACGCAATAGGTGAAACACCGTTTTGCAGCACTGAAACAGTTAAAAAAACAATAAGTTGCAGGTAGTTGCAGCTGATTTTGGTTTTAATCCCCTACGGGAACATTACTGAAGAGATCCATAAGAGGATCTTGTTTAAAATAAGTCAAGTTCACTTTTGGCAGACTTTGAAAGTTTCGTAGGGTATGAAAAAAAATTGTCTCCATTGTATCATTTTTCTAAATACGATGAAATGTTTTTAAAATATTTTATTGCATGAAATATGTTTGGTAAGTACCTATTTGGGGAGTATCCATCGTAGGTAGCACTAGAAACTTGTGAGTTAAACGGGCGAGCATCTACTACTGAGATGAACCTAGTACGGATCGCTATTGCATCCGAACGGAATGCGCGTCCTAACGTGTTTATTGAGGGCGAATGGGAAGAAGGTGAAGGATTTAAGCGTGAAAAATGGGATTTTTTAGATTTTTAGGGAAAATAAGCCAAAATCACTTATTTATTTATTTATTACGGGCAAGCCCAATTACATTAATGGTCAGTGGTACATACAGATTATAATTGTTACAAAACTGAAATATGATTATGGAAAGGAAGAAATGATAAGAACTTTACGATTTAGGCATCACGGATATGAAACATGGGCTAATTTACTATAGGACGGCACTGGGGGTATTGCAAACTACAGGAACTACTACAACTACTATAACTAGGAAACTGTTAATTTATTCCGTATTCTACTCTGAAAACATTATTGGGACGGATAAAATTTAAAACTAAACAATATTTTTTGGCAAAGGGCGCAAACACGACGCGGGTCGCGGAGAGCCATTTAGTTGAAAAACGTGAAACGGGGGGTCTAAATACCATTTTTCGCGTTTGTGGGATTTTTTGGTGTGGAAAGGGATTTTTTAACACTGACTGTGGGAAAAGGGGAGAGGGCCATCTTGCAACACTACTCCACTCCTACGGTTCCCGCTACCACCGCGCACGATGCCCGGTCTTTAATAAATATGCAATGCTTTTTGCTCTAAAATGATATTTTATCTACTTTATTATCCTACGTCCTCAAAATATGTCTCCAAGACCAGTTCATATGATCGTAACAGTCCGTTAAATATTTCTTTTGAGCTCCTCTCGTTCAATTTCTGTAAAAAACGGCAATATTTCCAATTTTTCCAATCTTTCGGAAATATTTCACGAAATATTTCCACGACTTTATCTTTCCGGAAAAATAAGTACTCTAACCTTAATGGAGTACATACCTAGTTAGCTTTATGGTAGTATTAGGATTCAGAAATTTTCTAGTTTCAAAAACCGAATTTTTTCCGCTGTGGCACCAGTTTTCGGCGGTGTTGGGATTAGGATTCGGTCAGTTTTGGTTGTTGAGTCTCCCGCGAGGAGGTGGAGGCGGACTGTCAGTGACGTGAGCGAGGATGATGCGGAATATTATCGTCGTTAGTGCGGAGGTCCGAGCGGCAGATGTCTCTCGCGTCGTCTGATACGTCGATAACGCAGCCTCCCGCACAGTGTTATCACCGCCCGCCGAAGATCGTCGTTGGAGGCGGTGGTTCTGCCGCCTCCACCCAAGAGCGCTTCATCACATCTTTCATCCCCCGACAACCCGCCGCCCCTTTGAAACTTCGCCAGCCTCCCGGTAGATGTCACTGATCGGGGGCGGTCTTCAGCCCCTTCGCGGATCGCCTCCTGCCCATGCGCGGCCGCTCGACGGCGGGATACGGAGTTCCGACGCCCTGACAGTCAAAGCCGGTACCTTCTTCAAGACGGTTGTCCCGAGGAATTTTCCTTTTTTCCCCCCTTCGTTCCGAAACACGCGCCGTCAAATGTTTCCGGGACCCGCGATCTCCTCAGTCCGCCTCCCGCCTCCGTCGCCACTCGGCTAACGACGACCGGACGGAGAAAACTTTTCACCAACGATCTTCTCATCGTCACTCACACTCTCTTCGCTCCAGGTAACTCACATCCACTTTCCTCTCCCATCAACAAAATTCCTTTCTCTCAATTCAGAGAAAAGAAAAAAAAAAAAACACAAAAAAACCACCATCCAAGTGCACCTTCAAAAACTCCTCAAAACCACCAAAAACCAAAAAAAAATTCGACTCATCCGCAACTTCTCAACGATAAGTGCGACGATTTCTTCAAAGTGCCGAAATTTTCCCCTTCGAGAAAACTCTTCGCGCGGACATGAGATTTTCTCCCTTGAATAACAACAACAAAAACCCTTCGTAAACCCAACACCTGTCATCCTCACCCTCAACCTCCTCCCTCTTCAATAAGTGTGTGTTTTGGTTTCATGTGTTCGTTTTTTCTCACTCGAAAAATACTTAACCCTGTCAGTGACAACTGGAATCTTATGCTCTTGACGATCCAACCCAGTTTCCATAACAAACATCTTCCTTAGCAACGGTCATGTGGTCGCATGCCGCTCACCATAACCGTTATTTACCATAAAATTCCATGACTCATACAATGTTGAGGGATGTTCAAACATCATACAAGAGACCCTCGACATGATTTATGTCATTTTTTTAAATTATTTTATTTTTTTTTTTTTCTTCAAAATTTTGTACAAGTTGACATTACATCCAACTACAAAAGTTTTTTTTTTTTTTTTCGTAAATTACTTTTGATAGGACGAGTGTCAACCATCCACCGTCACAAAAATTTGTCAAATCTTCACAATGGCCCGAGTTTCTTTGGACGCCTGTTTTCTAAAATTCAAAAAAAAAGTCAAAAACTTTCGGAATTCATCTCGTAACGCCTATTTGGCGATTCACCTGCATCTTGAGAGCATCCGAATTTTGTAATGTTCCCCTTTTTTGGTTTTTTTTTCCGAAACTTTTCCAATTGCCCGAATTTTAATACGACTGCACACATTGAATCCGTCCAGTTTCTGGAGCTGTCGTGTTGAATCGGAGTGTTCATTAAAATTTCAGTTTTTTTTTTTTTTTTTTATGAAAATAAAAAGTAGGATAGACTTACGAAAAACTTTGTTTTTTTCGTCAATTGGTTCGTTGTGTAACAATTAGTTAGCACCAAATTTTCTGGGTGAAATTCATTTTCACGCTTGGAAGCGAAAATGGAACTAAAATCTGACTGTCCCCCGAATACCAGTTTCGTACATAGTCGAATTCGTTGATTTCGCTCAGTGATTTGTCAGAGTTCGCACGTGTTTGTTTTGTTCGATTTTCGATTCCAATTTCCGATTTTCGATTCCAATTTCCGATTTTCTCAAAGTGGCCTTCAAAACATTTTTTTTTCTTTTTGGGAAAATGATAACGCGGAAAATAAAATTCGCAGCTTTTCGAGCACTTTGAAAAATCGCATGCGGTCGTCAACTCGACGGACTTGTTCGTTTGTCACTTACTCGTGTCAACTGTCTCGTTTCGATGAATTTCAACAAGTTTTCTCGCTCGAAAATCGTTTTAGTTTTCTCACTTTTCTCACTTTGTCGTCTTTTCAACTTTGTGTCTAAGCGTTTGTTATTGTGATGGTGAATACTGACGTTAGACACTGCGTGATGAGTCGAACTCGTACACGTAACGTAAACAACCCCATGACCTCCAAAACCCTGTTCAATGAACATTTTGAATTTCATCAAAATGTTCATTGAATCGGCTTTTTCTCTCGCTTAAAAACGACATCGTTCAAAGTCCACACTTGAGGGGGAAAAAAAGTTGAAAAATCAACTTGGTACCAAAATACGCAATGCGTACAGCGGTTTTAATGTTGTTTTTCGTCGCATGTTTAGACTATAATTTTGTTTGTTGGGGATGAAACAACAATTTTGATGACCCAAAATACAAAAAAAAACAACCTTCACTTGAAATTTTAATATTTTTGAATTTCACAGAAAAAATTAAAAAGTTGTGAATTTGTGAATCTTTGAAAATGTAGAGTAACGTATGATGCGGAATTCGGTACGTTATTGTGAAGTTCTTTCTTGAACGAAAGCGTGATGTTTACGTTACCAAGTTTGTATGATTTGCGTTTAACAATAATAGGAAAGAAGTTTTGGTTCCTGTTGGGATTTTGGACGATTTTGATTGAGGTTTTTCGTTGTTTATGTTTTTTGGTGTTTGATCAATTTCGGATCAGTTTTTCCGTTTGGGTGACTTCGGCGGCGGGAAAACGGAGCGGAGAAAACCCGTGGTGGAGAGAGGGAGGAGGGAGGATTTTCCCTCGGAAAGCGGGTTGGACGAAGACGCGAAAAGGTGGGGGCTTTCCTCCCAAGACGTCCAACGACGGCGGGGGCGACGAGGGGCGGGAAAAGACCGCTCGGAGGCGGAGTAAGGAGCCCACTCCCCACCCCCTTTCTTCCTCACGTTCTCGCTCACGTCCTCCTCTTCCTCTGCCGCCCCCACCGCCCCCACTACCGACGTCCACTTCCGCCCCTCTCCTAACGTTTTGAGTGGGGGTAAGAAAAGAATAAGTGAAACATCTGAGAGAGTGGCGCGAGGGGTGGGGGCGGCAGGGGCGGCGGAGTAGGAGAAAACCGAGGGGCGGCCGGGGGGCGGTGGAGGGAGCAAAAATAGCGAAGGAGGCAGCGGGAGCGCCTGCACCCGAACGCGCAGGATCTCCCCCTCCTCACGATCCTCTTTCCTCCTCACACACACACTCCACTCTATCGCTCTCTCTCTCTCTCTCTCTCTCTTCTTTTCGGGCGTCCTAAACCCTCCGACGAGTGTCGGCGAGGCGATCTCGCATTCAACATCGGGCGCCTTCTCCGCCTTCTCCCCCCGTTTTTTTCTCCAGACCGCTCGCTCACACGACGTCGACCACTCACACGACGTCAAGCGACACGACTTTTATTACCGGTCACCGGACGTCACAACTTCTTTTCTCCCACATCACCACCCATTTTGACTCTTCTCACAAGGTACTGTACCCAAACTTTGACCACTTTTGGGTCAAAACAAGAAAAAAATCTTAACTTCACTCAAAAAATCAAACTTTTCGATTTTTTCTCACTCTCAACCAAAAATTTGTTTTCTTCTCGTTTTCTCCGAATTCCCAATGTGACACCTCGCGCTCAACTTGAACTTGAAGTTTTTCGTGATTCGTTTTCTCGTCCGCGAGTGATTGTTTCTTGTTTCAATTTTCTCATCAACAAGTCGATAGAATTTAGTTTTTGTTGTTGTTGTTGTTTTGGGACGACCTTCCCGCCTCACGCGTTGTCATGATAACGCTATCACGCCGAACGTCCGTCAAACACAGGTAACAAACACTCAAACACCACCGATCATTTTCATGATTTTGGTTTCAATAATTTTAACAATTTTTTATGTTTTTCTTTGTGCCTGCCTGATCAAATTAAATTCAGCGTCAATTCAACAACATTTCGTTTTCCTCCTACTTGTTTGATCGCTCAATTTTATAAATCAAATTTTTTTCTGTTGAATTTTTGTTTTTAAAACGTAAAATACAAACGAAATTTGATTTGATTTTATCATCATGTCGCAAACCAAACTCAGTGTATTTCGTACGACTTGTATGAGATTCGTGCAACTTTGATCAGGTGACTATAGCTATCATAACACTATCACTACTGACAAACACTTTCCGTTCACCCGCTCAATTGTTTTTCCCGCCATCAAAAATTTTATCGGATAAAACCACCTGCAAACCGATTCTCGACTCAGAAATCAAAAATTCTCGACATCTCGACTCCAGTTTGTTCTCTTAAATTGTGTTCACGGCCTCCATCCAGTATTTTTTACTTATTTTATGTTATTTTTCATTTTTTTGTTCGTGTGCTTTTTCAATCATTCGTTTGACAATTCGGTAAAGTGCATTGCTTCTCTCCTACAAAATCAACAAATAACTTGAAAAACTTTTTTTTCGAATATTTTCAAACTTTAAATGAGTGATGTGAGTGGGATTTGATGAAAATGTAAGTGGAATGAGTGGAAACGTGAATTTTCTATTTATTAACTCCAATGTTTGTACGTAATTTTGTTGATCGTACACCTGATCAGTTGTTTTGTGGACATTGGTCAACTTGGTGAGAGTGCAGTTGTCGTGGAGTTGAAGGTTGAATTAATAGGCCGTTGATGGTTTCGTTTATTCGCCATCAGGTCCAATTAGTTTCGTCTTTACGAAGTCCCTGGTTTGTTGGCAAAGTAGTGTTTTTATTTACTCATCATATTTTTTATTTTTTTTATTTAGGTATTTATTTTATTTATTTTATTTTTTTTATTTTTTTTATTTTTTTTTTTTTTTTGTTCATGTGTTTTGGTGTTCTTTTGAGTGGGATGATGATGACGATGACGATGAGGTGACACATTTGATAACGTCGGTGGTCGTGATAAGATTTTCCCGCTCACTTCAGTCACATCAGTCCGAAGTCACATTCTGTCGGTTACCCCAATAACCCAGTGATGAGACGTGGCGCTCCCAGCGGCCGAATTGGGGACCGAAGTCGTCCACTTCCCCCGATGGGACTATCAGAATCAATTTACTACGTCATCGATGATTTCCCCCTCTACCTCGCGGTTTTTTTTTTTTTTTTTAGTCACAAAAATCCGTAAATACCAATTTATCGCTTTTTGTTGTTTTTGATACGATATGGTATGATATTTTTAATTGGCAACATTAGAAGTATACTATACAATAAAAAAAGAAACAAGCCGTGGTACAAAAAGTTACCAAAAAATTGAAATTAAACAATATTTGGCAAATAAATTGAATGTTTTTTGTTGTTGTTGTGTGTATGTGTGAAATAATTGTTCACCGGAATTGATCATTATTTCGAGGGTCTCACGGCAACTTCCCACATCGTCATTTTGGCAACTTTTCAGCAGAGCAAAAAACCATCTGCCAATGACTATGTTTACTGAGTAGGTTCTGTAAAATGGATCGTGAGATTTAGTGTTACCTAAGTTAGGTACCTAACTTATACTTAGTTAGGTCGGACCACCGGGAGAAGACGCTTCAAATGGTATGCATAACTCATTTTGGCCAAAAATGACGATGTGGGAAGTTGCCCTCGATACCCTCGATTTATACCAATGTACGAGTATAAGGCGATCATCAGATGGCACCACCGGCTTTGGTACTACAACCGACTTAGTACAGTTTAAAAATCAATTCAGGTTTCCACATAGACAACGATATCAAACACGCCGTTAATCGTATGACGTCAACACCATACGGTACACAACCCCAATATTAATACCCACACCGAGGTGTCAAAAGCTGAAGAGTAAAAATGCTTAACCCCTCAAAATTTCAAGTGTGGTCACTATTTTGGGGTATTTTGGGATGACCGAAACGCCGAAAGTTTCTTATTTAATACGACCCGTTTATTGTTCTCTGGAATCTTCCATCGTCGAGCTCATTCCGTTTTTTTTTTTTTTTGAGATTTGGCAAAATTTGAAGTTTTGAAAATTCGCCAATACGGAAAGTCTTGCAGATTCCCGATCTAAACATATCACGCAAAAAGAAGCTTTTTGTTGTTCAAATCCCCGACCAAACGATTCGGTATCATCATATGAGAAAAACAGGTATTTCCAAAAGTTGAATGCAGTTTCAAAAAAGTCAAAATTCGATAAGTGTATTTTGTAAAACGTGCATTCATAACAATTTCATCAAAAATCTCGATACAATTTTATGCGTTGTTTTTGTTGTTCAACATTTTCATACTCGAAAATAGGCTCAATTTTGAATATTTCGAATATGATTGCCACCGTAGGTCCAAGTTCGAACCTCTGAACACTTTACGTTATGAAGGGTACACGTACGTTGAATGATACTGTTCCCTGTAAGCTGTTCCCTGAGCGTCAGAGTAGGTACATCCTACTGTGTCATAATAAAATTTAATAATAACAAATAGCGGTGTATTAATCACTTGAAAAATTTCGTGTGAACAAGTTAAATCTTCTTGTCAAATAATATTGAAATCTATCTTTTACCATATTATCAATGTTGAGGGTTATTCTGCGAACCAAAATAAACTATATAAATTAATTAGTATGATTCTTTTATTTGTACTTTATTTGAAGGGCGATTTGTCCAGACGACAGAAAACTGAAAAATATTGCAGCGTTTTTAGGGGTGCGGGGTCGTGAGATGTTGATTTTGTCTGCGTTTCACTGGTTTTTTTAAAAATTTTCGCAGATCCAAAAATTGGAACAGTGCAGTTAACATTTTCTAAATAAATTAAAAATGCTGCTAAGCGCTCATTCGAAGTGAAACATTTCAGAGTTTACAGTAGAAGTTTCTTGATGATAGCGTTGGTTTTGTCGTTACAATGTTCGAGTGTTGTGTGTTGTTTTGAACCGAGTGTTTTCTCACTGAATCGCGCGGTGTTGTCTGCTAACTCCCAGAAATAGTCGTGTGGTCTCACGATTTCAGTAGTCTAATTTGTACGTACGGAATAAAATAAATGGAAAATCTTATCCGTCAGGTATCAGAGTCCAATATCCGTTTGATTTCACGAATAAGCCCCGCGGCCCTGATACGACGATTTTTCCTTACGAAAAGTTCACTCACAGGATTTTCATTAGTAAATCAATCCAAAGCTTCGATATACCGAAAAAATCGGTAGAAACCTCCCCCCAAAGTAGAAGTACCGAATCAATTTTATCGAAAATCGTGGCTATCGATAGGCGATCTTGGGAATTTATTTCGGGCCGTATTTCAGTATTTGCGAGTGGAAAATTTGAGATACGTCTCAACCGTTGGTTCTGGAGACTTGAACTTAAACCGTGAGTTAAGTCTCGAGAATTTCCTGTGCGTGACAGGGAGCGGTGCAATACAGTAAAAATCACGAATCACATTCAAAGTGCACGTATAATACGTACCTACATATCTCTGCAATGATGAATACGTGTATTGTTTTTAGGGCTGCTGACGATAAAAAATTGTTAAATATTTTTGAACGAACTTTTGAACGGCCGTATAGTTCGGTTACGTCTAATCAGAGTAATTTTGCATAGGTGACTTCAGAAATTCGCTCATGAGCGGTTGAAGGTGTAATTCCATTCATTTTTTGTCTCTGGAACTGTGGAAGCCCAATCGAATTACGACGAGTTCGTGTCCGATCGCCTGAACATATGATTTTCGATCCAAAAACTGCACATCCGATGACCGCTCCCAGTAGTGACGTGCGATACGAATCGGTACGAGTAAAGTATCAAATATTTTTTGTACCAGAAAAAGTACTCAAATGGATTCGTATCTCATAGTGATGTCTAGTATTATTCACACTCAATCATGAAAACGAAGTGCTAGCAGATTTTTAGATGTATTCACTTACTCCATGTAGTACTCAACTATACAGTGCTAGCAGATTTTTAGATGTATTCACTTACTCCATGTAGTACTCAACTATACAGTGCTAGCAGATTTTTAGATGTATTCACTTACTCCATGTAGTACTCAACTATACAGGGTGTTTCATTTCGTGACGGTCACAAGCTAGGAATCGATTCTAGCAGTAATTTCTGGTCGAAAAGGTCCTGTAGCAATTTTTTAATTCAGTTAGAAAATGGAGTTTTTTCAATTTCAAGATGTTGGTCGTGTTTTCGACTTTATCACACTAAAATGGCAATAACTTCCTTAATTTACATGAAAAATCAAATCTGATTACACCGTTGGAAACAACACACAATTTCTTATCCCTCTATTGAAAAACACAATTTTTTTGAATCGCCAAAACAGGTGAAAAATGAACTTGAAAAGGAAAATTTGTCAAATCGTAGAAATATCCACTTTTTCAAACGCTCAAGACCTATTAATAATTAGGCACGAGAATTTTAGTCTGTAGGCCTAAAAGTTGCGCCCAAATATCAGCTTTCCAGTGGTATAAGTAAAAACAATTGTGCAATGCAATTTTGAGGGAGAAAATCACGTTTGAATCAAGAAAAACGTGGTTTTTCAGAGGAAAGTCCGGTTTTTTACCAATCATTGACTCGTCAGGTAAAATTTGAGTTTGAAATCGTTCTTCATGTTCTAGTAAAATGTTTTTTTATTATCAAAATTCTTATTGTGGTGTTCGAAATGTCCGTTTGTCTTTGAAC